>CM053622.1:548234286-548311386 GCA_028646595.1 Phalanger gymnotis
GGGCAGATGGGGATGAAGATAATCAAAAACAAACACTTTCGAAAAGAGACAGGGTCAAAGGAGAAAATTCAATAAAGGGGGATAGGGTAGGAAGAAGCAAAATATAGTTAGTCTTTCACAACATGAGTATTGTGGAAGGGTTATACATAATGATACGCATGTGGCCCATGTTGAATTGCTTGACTTCTTAGGGAGGGTGGATGGGAAGGGAAGAGGGGAGAGAATTTGGAACTCAAGGTTTTAAAAAAATAGATGTTCAAAAGTGAAAAAAAAGGAATCAGTCAAACAAAATCTAAAGAATGAAAAAATGGAAGAAGATATGAAATATCTGATTGGAAAAAACAACTGACCTGGAAAATAGGTTGAGAAGAGACAATCTAATAATTATTGGTCTACCAGAAAGCCATGATGAAAAAAAGAGCCTGGATAGTATCTTCCAAGAAATTATGAAAGATAACTGCCCCGAATTCCTAGAACAAGAGGGTAAAATAGTCATTGAAAGAATCCACTAATCATCCCCTGAAAGAGATCCCAAATTACAAACTCCAAGAAATATTATAGCCAAATTCCATAATTATCAGATCAAGGAGAAAATACTGCAAGCAGCCAGAAAGAAACAATTCAAATATCATGGAACTACAGTCAATATTACACAGGATCTTGCAGCTTCTGCATTAAAAGACAGGAGGAATTGGAATGTGATATTCCAAAAGGCAAAGGAGTTTGGACCACAACCAATGATAAACTACCCAGCAAAATTGAGCATAGTTTTTTCAGCAAGGAGATGGACATTCAATGAAATAAGGGAATTCCAGAACTTCCTGATGAAAAGGCCAGAGCTCAATGGAAAATTTGATCTTCAAATACAAAACTCAAGAGAGACATAAAAAAGTAAACAAGGGGAAAAAAACAAATCATGTTAATCAATAAGGGCAAATTGTTTACATCCTTATATAGGATTATATTGTTTTATATATGTTATATACATGTATATACATATATATGTCAATCTTGAGAATAGTACAGTTATTATGACAATTGAAAGGGATACACATAGACTGTGGGTGTCAGTATAAAATAATTGATATCATTATAAAAAACATAATTAAGAAATGTAAAGGGATAGTTCTGGGAGAAGAGGTAAGGAGGTAGTAGAAAAGGGAAAATTACATCACATGAAGAAGCACAAAAACATATTATACTAGAGGGAAAGAAGGAGGGAGAAGAGCAGTATTTGAGCTTTATTCTCATCAGATTTGGTTCAAGAAGGGAATAACATACTCTGATAAGTATAGAAATCAAACTTGTCCTACAGGCAGTAGGATGAAAAGAGGGAAAGAAAAGAGGGTGGTCAGAAGGGAGGGAAAAAGTTGCAAGGGGAAAAGGGTAAGATAAGGAGAATCAGGAGGGAGGGCAAACTGATGAAGGTGATGGTCAAAAGGAAAATTCTTTCGAGAAGTAGAAGGAAGAAGGGAGAAATAAAAGCAAAAATGGGGGAGAGGAACAGGATGGAGAAAAAGACACAGACAGTAATCATAACTGTGAATGTGAATGGGATGAACTCTCCTATAAAATGGAAGTAGATAGCAAAATGGATTAAAAAACATAATCCTACAATATGTTGTTTACAAGAAACACATTTGAAAACAGGGGGATACACACAGAGTAAAGGGAAAGGACTGGAGTAGAATATATTGTGCTTCAGCTAAAGTAAAAAAAAAGCAGGGGTAGAAATCCTAATCTCAGACAAAGCAAAAACAAAGATAGATCTGATTAAAAGAGATAAGGAAGGACACTATATCCTGCTAAAAGGCACCATAGCCAATAAAGCAATATCATTATTTAACATATATGCCCCAAGTGTTATAGCATGCAAATTCTTAAGAGGAGAAGTTAAGGGAGTTACAAGAAGAAATATACAGAAAAACTATACTAGTGGGGGACCTCATCCTCCCCCTCTTTAAACTTGATAAATCTAACCTCAAAATAAACAAGAAAGAAGTTAAGCAAGTGAATAGAATTTTAGAAAAGTCAGAAATGATAGACTTCTGGAGAAAACTGAATGGGGATAAAAAGGAATATACTTTTTTTCTCAGCAGTACATGGCACATACTCAAAAATTGACCATGTACTAGGGCATAAAAACCTCACAATCCAGAAATAGTCAATGCCTCCTTTTCAGATCATGATGCAATAAAAATTATTTGTAATAAAGAACCATGGAAAAAATAAACTAAAAATTAACAAGTGGGCCAAAGAACAAATAATAGAAACAATTAATAACTTTATTCAAGAGAATAACAATAATGAGACAACATACCAAAACTTATGGGATGCAGCAAAAGCAGTTCTTAGGGGAAGTTTTATATCTCTAAAGGCTTACATGAATAAAATAGGGGGAAAGGAGGTCAATGAATTGGGCATGCAACTGAAAAAGTTAGAAAAAAAACAAATTGAAAATTCCCAATTAAATATCAAATTAGAAATACTAAAAATCAAAGGAGAGATTAGTAAAATTGAAATCAAGAAAACTATTGAACTAATAAATAAAACTAAGAGCCGGTTTTATGAAAAAACCAATAAAATTGATAAAACTTTGGTCAATTTTATCTAAAAAAAAGTAAGAAGAAAACCAAATTACCAGTGTCAAAAATGAGAAGGGTTAATTCACCTCCAATGCAGAGAAAATTAAAACAACAATTAGGAATTATTTTGCCCAATTGTATGCCCATAAATTTGACAACTTTAGGGATATGAATGAATATTTCCAAAAATACAAGTTGCCCAGGTTAACGGAGAGAAAGCGAAATATTTAGATAACCCCATCTCAGAAAAAGAAATTGAGCAAGCCATCAGTGAACTCCCTAGGAAAAAGTCTCCTTAGCCAGATGGTTTTACATGTGAATTCTATCAAACATTTAAGGAACAATTAATTCCCATACTTTATAGACCATTTGGGAAAATAGGCAAAGAAGGAATCCTACAAAACTCTTTTTATGACACAAATATGGTAATAATACCCAAACCAGGAAGAGTCAAACAGAGAAAGAAAATTACAGACCAATCTGTCTAATGAATATTGATGCAAAAATTTTAAATAAAATATTAGCAAAAAGATTGCCCCAACTTATCATGAGAATAATATACTACAATCAGGTAGGATTTATTCCAGGAATGCAAAGTGGGTTCAATATTAGGAAAACTATCAGGATAATTGATCATATCAATAACAAAACTAGCAGAAAACATATGATTATCTCAATAGATGTAGAAAAAGCTTTTGACAAAATTTAACACTCATTCCTATTAAAAACACTAGAAAGCATAGAATAAATGAAGTCTTCCTTAAAATTATAAATAGCATCTACCTAAAATCATCAGCAAGCATTATATGTAATAGGGATAAGCTAGATGCATTCTCAATAAGATCGAGGGTGAAACAAGGAAACATTTTCACCCCTATAATTCAATTTGGTACTAGAAATGTTAGCTTTAGCAATAAAATGTAGAGGAATTTGGATATGAAGATCTTTCCCACCCATTAATAAGCCATGTAACCTGCTTACGTCACAGGAAGCCTAAGACATATGTAGTGGGAGGGCCTTCCTGACAGGAAAAGGAAGTTATGTCATAAAAACTGCTGAGAGAAAGAGATGTTATGGCCGCTAATGGCTGCTAACGGACACCCTCGTGATTGTTAGAACTGAACAGGCTGACTTAGTGGTACTGTGAGTTTGTCTTTGGGAAGACCCCAACAGGGACTCACAGAGGTTTTGGGATGGCAAGGCTACAGGCTGTTATATGGTGTTTTAAGTTCCTTGCTGTTATGATAATGTGGGCTGATTTGCTGTGGGAGGTGAACATTTGGTTATGGGATATGATCTTCTGGTGTCTGAATAAATGTTATGCTTCTTTTACCTTCTCTATGGAGAGTCTCTCATACTTTGCGATACAGAACTACATAGGCATATTCATGATTATCACTGATGTTGTGTTTATTGCCTTACTGATACATAATTGAAGAAAAATAAATTGAAGGAATTAGAATAGGCAAAGAAGGAACTAAGTTATCACTTTTTGCAGATGATATGATGATTTACTTAGAGAATCCTAGAGAATCAAGTAAAAAACTACTCGAAATAATAAACAACTTTAGCAAAGTTGCAGGATATAAAGTAAACCCACATAAATCCTCAGCATTCCTATACATTACTAACAAAGCCCAACAGCAACAGAGAGAAAGAGAAATTCCATTTAAAGTTACTATAGACATTATAAAATATTTGGGAGTCTACCTGCCAAGACAGACCCAGGGCCTATATGAACATAATTATGAAACACTTCCCACACAAATAAAGCCAGATCTAAATAAATGGAAAGACATCAGTTGTTCATGGTTAGGCTGAGCTAATATAATAAAAAATGATGATTTTTCCTAAATTAATTTACTTATTCAGTGCCATACCAATCAAACTACCAAAAAAATTATTTTACAGAGCTGGATAAAATAATAATAAGATTCATCTGGAAGAACAAGAGGTCCAGAATATCAAGAGAATTAATGAAAAGAAATGCTAGGTAAGGTGGCCTATCCATACCAGATATTAAACTGTACTATAAAGCAGCAATCATCAAAACTACTTGGTACTGGCTAAGAAATACAGTAGTGGATCAGTGGAATAGGTTAGGTACACAAGATGCAGTAGCCAATGACTATAACTATCTACTCTTTGATAAACCCAAAGAATCCAGCTTCTGGGCTAAGAATGCACTATTTCACAAAAACTGCTGGGACAATTGGAAAATGGTATGGCAGAAACTGGCCATAGACCAATATCTTATACCATATACCAAAATAAAGACAAAATGGGTTCATGATTTAGGAATAAAGACATACTATAAGTGCTTTGGGAGAGCAAGGAACAGTTTACCTATCAGATTTATGTGAAAGGAAAGAATTCATGACATGACAAGAGATAGATAGCATGACAAAATGCAAAATGGATAATTCTGATTATGTTAAATTGAAAAGTTTTGTATAAACAAAGTCAATGCAACAAAGATTAGGAGGGAAGTAGAAAATTGGTAGAAAATCTTTACGACCAATGTCTCTGATAAAGGCCTCATATCTAAAGTATACAGGTAACTGAGCCAAATTTATAGGAATACAAGTCGTAGCCCCAATTGAAAAATAGTCAAAGGATAAGAACAGGCAGTTTTCAGAGGAAGAAATTAAAGATATCTACAGGCATATGAAAAAATGTTCTAAATCACTATTGTACCCTTTGACGCAGAAGGGCTAGGGCTGTATCCCAAAGAGATCACACAAGTGGGAAAGGGGCCCATATGTACAAAAGTATTTATAGCAGCTCTTTTTGTGGTAGCAAAGAATTGGAAATCAGGGGGATGCCCATCAATTGGGAAATGACTAAACAAGTTGTGGTATATGAACGTACTGGAATACTATTCTGCTATAAGAAATGAGAAAGATACGGACTTCATAATAACTGGAAAGACCTACTTGATATGATGCTGAGTGAGGGGAACAGAACCAGGAGAACATTGTACACAACCATAGACATATTGCTTCTGTGATGACTAACTTTGATAGACTTGGCTCTTTTCAGCAATACAAGGTTCAAAGACAGCTCCAAAGGACTCATGGTAGAAAGAGCTATCTCCATCCAGAAAAAGAACCATGGAGTCTGAATGCAGATTGAGACAAACCAGTTGTCTTCTCTTTTTTTCTGTCTTTTTTGGTTTTGTTTATTCTTTCACATGATTCATTCCATTGATCATAATTCTTTACAACTTGACTATTGTGTAAATAAGTTTAGTGTGAAGGTTTATGTAGAACATATATTAGAATCCATGCTGTCTCTGTGGGTAGGGGCAAAGGGAGGGAGAGAAAGAAAATCTGGAACTCAAAAACATGCGGAAGTGAGTGTTGTAAACTAAAAATAAAAAATCTAAAAAAACAAAACTTCTCTCTACCAATGTAGAACTGCAGCTATTATAACCTTAAAGAGTTGTCTAAGATATAACAAGACAGATTAAGTGACTTGTCCAAAGTCACATTGTTGTCATTGCTGTTCAGTCATCTTTCAGTCATGTGCCCAATGTCATACAGTCAGAGGGTAAACTTGTCATATGTGTCAGAGGGTAAACTTGAATCTAGATCTACCTGACACCAAGATTGTCTCTCTAGACACCATGCAACCTGCCTACATGTTGCTATTGGATACAATGGATTTTTTCAGATACAGGAAGAGAAGTGCATGACAATGGTGTAAATATAGTAGGTAAATACAACAGAGTGTAAGCCAACATCCTTCAACAAAACTAAGTGACCAGATTTGCACCATGAGCAGTCCATAGTTTTAATCAAGCAGGTATAATTACAGTTCATTTGAATAATGAGGATTGTGCATTTTTGAGAAAACTAAAAACACTTTTCATATTTTTTCAAGTTTCACCAACCCCTGTGAAATGTTAATGAACACTTTACAGACTCTTCTTAAAGGTCACTCAGGAACATACTGGTTGTCTAAAGCAAATGCTACCAAAGAATTGCATTTAGAAATAAGTGATAGAATTAAGGAGTTGGATGTGACTGTCACAAGTCTACAGGCAAATGCAGATATAATTTCCATGACCCAAAGTCTTCTCCATCAAATAGATTTTCCATTTCTATGCCTAATAGCAACTTGGAATTAAATTCTGAACCATACTGGTTGAGAAAGAAGAGCAAGAATATGACATTCTTATAAGCCACAAAATGCTAAGAGTATTATGTGAAGATGCAGCAAGAGAATCTATCATTTATGTTGTTGGAGGGAAGCAATTGCAGAAGAACTGGAAGTGCCCACCACTTTTTCACTAAACCAAAACAATAAAATATGCAATTAAGCAGTGAAAGTTTAGTTTTGTCTGTCAAAGATGTTTGCAGATAGATTTTTTAAAGTTCCATTTTCCTATAACTAAGCTGAGTCAGAGAGGTAAATTTTTGCAAGACGTTTCTTTGAATTCTGAATTCCTTTCTGGTTCTGTACTCTCAAATATGAATTTAAAATAACTACAAATGGTCTAGTTGTGAAATATGACAAGGACCTTGATATTTCCAGAATTTTGTTTAGAACTGGAAAGCTTCAAGTAACAAGTACAAAATTTACTACTTCCCATGGAATCAGCAACAATTCTTACTCTGATACAGGATTATGTTCTTGAAAGATGCTACCCAAACACAGAAACAACAATATGTTGGGGTTTTTTTACTTTTGCCTATTACTGTTGCATCATGTCAAAGGAACACCAGCAAACTGAAAATAATTTTAATCTATTTAATATCATAGGGTCGTAAATTTAGAGCCAAAAAAAGACTTCAGAGGACATCTAGTCAAACCCCTTCATTTTAGAAATGAGGAAACTGAAGCTGGAAGAGGTTATGTGACTTAACCAAGAACATGCAGGTATTAAGTGTTAAAAGGATTTGAATTCAGATCCTCTAACTACAGAACCATCATTTATAGGACAAGGTTGATTTCCATTAAGTGATCTTAAAAAGTCCATTTCTTTTGACAATTTAATCGGTGGCTTGCTACTGTTAAAGTGCTCAGTCAGCAAACATTTAAGTGCCTACCGTGTATCAGGCCTCCCTGCTAAGCATGGTGGAAATAAAAGATAAGTTCATTCCTCTTTGGATAGAAATAACCATCTAGTGGCACTGGGTTATCTGCCACTGAACAAATTACCACAATATACAATGATGCACTAAAAGGGAGGCAAACAAAGAGATGTATGAGATGGAAGGAGGCTTCGTGGAGAAGGCAATATTTGAGTTGAGCTTTAAATGATGGATGGAATAATAATAGTTCATAATCATAGAGCATTTTATATCCATTCTCCCCTTTGATCCCTACAACAACCCTGTGATGTACATAGTGCAAATATTAGTGTCCCCAATGGACAAATTAATAAATGAAACTCAAAGAGATCAGAGAGAAGCTCAGATACTTGCCAAAGGTCACCCATCTAGCAAATGAAACAGGACTTGAATTCTCATCCTCTTACTCCAGACATTGCTTCATCCTTCTTTTTTCTCCAATGCTATCTGCATCATAAAATCAGTGTGGTGATTCAATGAATTCTCATGATATCTTATGCATATTTTCCCAGTTGGTGCATCATTTTAAAAAATAGCCAGGATATTCCTTTGAATGCAAGAAAATAAAAATAAAGATTTACTTGTTTTGCAAAACATCATTCAACCCTAGTTTAATAAGTTTCCATTGGAAAATTGCTTGATAAACTAATAACCCATTATACAACCCATTAGACTAGCCCTGACAGGTTAGAAATTGGTGTCTTCACGTCAGTAAAGAGGGAAAAAAAGACATTTCAATGCATAGGATCTCAGATGTAAAGCTAGTGACATAAGAAGTCATCTAGTTCAACATCCTCATTTTACAGAGTAAGAAACTGAGGGCCAGGTAGGTTAATGCCTTGCCTAACTCACGAAGTCCAGCTTCCATGGGACAGCCTTAGAAACCCTCAGGAAATCTGGGCCTGTGTTATAATGAGTTTCAGGGTGATATAACCACCTGAGAAGGGGTCAATTCTGAGCTAATGGCCCCAGTTTTCAGGCTGTAACTAGAGTTTCTCAGCAGCATTGGCTTGTGTTTACACATGACTATGAGCATAGTCATAACTAAGGTCAAATCAAGTCAACAAGAATTTATATTCCAGGAGCCGTACTAAGTGCTGAAGGATGAAGCCATCCCATGGCTTAGAATCCAGGCTGAGAAGGTCTGTGTACTAGATGTATTCAAAGACATTCTCTCTAGGCTACTAGAAGGTACAATTTATTACTATTCATATACGATCTAACCCTATCATCCTTCTCCAATATCACTAGCTACCAGGGCTCTGAAAATAATCCATGAATGTGTTAGCAGCTCAACACAGAGATAAGAGTTGCTATGGTAAGAAAAATAGAAGGCCATGGTGAAGAATGATTTGGCTCTTGCTGAGGTAAAACTTATGTGAAAAAAAAGTGGAAGAAATGGTGCTATCCATGACCCTGAAGTCATCATGAGTTGAAGAAACACTTCCAACAATCCAACAAGCTACAGCAACATGGTTTTTAGGCTGGTAGATGTCGGTCAGTCCCCAGCCTGAAGCAAACCTGACTAGACAGGGCAATGAAGCCAGAGGTCATACGTAAATGAATATGGATAACCCAGAAATTGATTCTCAGCATGCTTTACCCCCTTTCCCACTACTCTGTGGTTCAATCCTCATTTTTACAGCAACTCATGGGGTTTGCAAAAGAAAACAAATGGTTTTTGGTAGAGAATAAGACAACACGACAGAAGATTGCCCTTCCAAATATCTGACTAATAGGTATTGGTGATTCATCTTCCCCTAGTTTTTCTACTACTTTTTCAGAGTCAGTCTTTTTGTTGAGTTGCTGCCCTTGATCCTTCTTAGCTGCTGAGAAGCATATTCAGTGAGTTGAAGTTGCAAGCATATTTTAATGAATTTTTAAACATTGCATAAATTTCCTTCTCAAATTTTTTTTCATGTTTTTGCTGCATTTTGTTCTTTATACCCCAATCATCTCCCAATAAACATCTCCATATTACCTTTCCTTATTTAAAAAAAAGTTAAGAAAACCTGTGCCCCAAAACAAATGGCAAAAATGTGCCAACAGTCCACTACCTCTCTCTTGAAAAGAAGGAAGTATATTCCAACATAGGTTCTCTAGAACCAGAATTGTTCATTGCATTTGATACAAATCCTGTTGTTATTTAGTATTGTGCATATGTGTATATGTATGTATATAGGTATATGTAGGTGTTTATATCTGTGTGTATATACATATAAATATAGATTTACATTTACACATATAATTGGAATCATTATGTATGTTATTCTGCTGGTTATATTTTCCTCGTTCTGAATTACTTAATACGAGTCTTCCTAGGGGTCTCTGAATTTTGCATGTTTGTCATTCTCTATATTATGGCACAATATTATTCCATAAAAGTGATATACAGCAAAGTGTTTAGCCATTCCTAAGTAGATAGATGAGCATCTACTTTGTTTCCACTGTTTTACTACTATTAAAAATCCTGCTATGACTATTAGGGTATAAATGGGGGCTTTCTCTCTGTAACTGATTTCTACAGGGCATCACATTGTTTATCTTCCAACCTCAAAGAGGACCAAGGACATCAGGAAAGTGATGTCTTGACTTGCAAATGAATTGGATTTAGGTGAGGCAGGGCTGTGCAAAGTCATCAGCCTCACTCTCTTCTGGAACAATCTGGCTCCAGTGACAAGATAAAGATGAGGATGACTAGAGATAGCCCCATGTGCAATGGGAGACCTTGGCTTTTTTTTTGGTAGGGCAATTGGGGTTAAGTGACTTGCTCAAGGTCACACAGCTAGTAAATGTGTCAAGTGTCTGAGGCCAGATTTGAATGCACATCTTCCTGACTTCAGGGCCAGTACTCTATTCACTGCACCACCTAGCTGCCCCCAAGACCTTGGCTTTTTTAAGCTAAAGTTTTCTCAGGTCTCAGTTTGTCTGAGGCAACACCCATTCAGTGATTAAAGGTAGGTGAGAAATGAGGCAAAAAATGTCCTCTTTTTACCTAGAAAAAAAATCTATCTGAAAGGGGAAGACCCTCAGGGTTTCTGGCCAAAACAGAAACAATTGCTATTTACACTTACTCCAAGCCATCAAAACCCAAACAATGACCAAGTAAGACCTAGACTGGGAACTATTGTTGGCCAATCAGTGAGAACTAGAGAGATTTGGGTTTAAGACATGTTCAAGTAGCTCCATTTGAATTCCAATAGGTTTTCTAAAGCCTGTGTAGTTCTGCCCCCATGTAGTTTCATCTATGATTTCTTGAAATACAATAGGGCATAGACTTAGTAGCTGCATTGCTGGTCAAGGTGTCTGAATAGCTTTCACATTTCTCAAATGATTCCAAAGTGCTAACAGCACATTTGCAGGGCATTCTCAAAAGTGATCCACTCAGAAAAATATCAGCACTAAACTGGACAACAGCATTGAGAGAAGACAAAGCAGAAAACAATAAACATTTTAAAAGGAATCTTGTTTCTGAACTGCTCTTAACACAAGATGCAACAGAAGAACCTTCAGATTAGATTTTACAGCTTTTCTATTCTTACAAAAGCTATAATTATCATCAACTAATTAATCAGTTAATAGACTAATTATTTCTAGGTTATCTTAAATACAAGATACAATAGGAAAATTATATGGTTAGATTTTATAGTTTTACTATTTTTATTAGGAAGTTATAATAACATTATAGAACCTCAAAATTGGAGGTGACCTTAGAGGCATTCCAGCCCTATCCGTACCTAAACAAAATTGTGTGTGTGTGTGTGTGTGTGTGTGTGTGTGTGTGTGTGTGTGTGTGTATCTCCAATAAGAAGTTAGCTGGGTTTTGCTAGAAAATCTCTAATGAGAGGGAATCCTCTATGTCCCAGGGAATCCTCTATGTCCTCTATGCCCATACATTTTGGATAGTTCTAATTGTTAGGAAGTTTTTCAATCTATCAAGCCTTTATCTGCCCACTTTTCATCTTCCATCCATCACTTCCTATGGGGCCAAGCAAAACAAGTTGAATCTCTGTTTCTCATAACAATTCTTCAATGCCTGAAAATAGCTATTATGTCCATCAATATGTGTGTGTTGGATTAAATTTTGTGTACCATATTTTAGGGAGGAAGTTGATTACCTGGAGAATTTCCAGAAGGTGATAAAGATGGTGGAGGGACTCAAAATCATGCTATATAAAGACCAGTTGAAGAAACCAAGTATATTCAGCCTTGAGAAGACTAGGTATAGTGAAAAGGGAAAGAAAATTTGAATTTCAGGATTGAAGACAACTCATCAGCCATCTAGTACAACCCCTACATGAAAAGACTTCTACCATGACATAGCCCACAGTGGACCTCCAGCTCTAATTGAATGAAAACCCCACCATACATGGAAGTAGCCCATTTTACTTTTGGCCAGCTCTAATATTAGGAAATTCTTCCTGACATCAAACTTTAATTTGTCTCTTTATAACTTCCAACTATTGTTCCTGGTTCTGTCAGGTTCTGGGTCAAATAGACAAGTCTGAATATAACAGCTCTTCAAAACTTTAAAGACAGTTATAGTGTTCTGTCTCCTCCCCCCACCACTCTGTTGTCTCTTCTCTAAGTTAAGCAAGCCTAGTTCCTTCTCCCAATCCCGATATGAAATAGACTCAAGGCTCTTCACCATTACCTCTGGACACTCTCCATCTTATCAATGTCCTTCTTAAACTGTGACAACGAGAACTGAAAACAGTACTTCAGATGAGGTCTTATGAGGGTAGAGTCGAGGCTTTTGCATTTCTATATCATGGCTTAACCCTACGCTTCTCCTCCAGTGCCTAGTCTGCATGCCTGATTCTCAGTGTAGGAACTATGGATACTTCTCTGGAGGCTTAGCATTCAGAAGTTCCAGTTATTCCACCACTTGACCCTATGGTTCTACTTTTCTGGTGACACATACCATCCTTGTGTAACAGTAAGGCAATAAACACAACATCAACGATAATCGTGAATATGCTTATGTATTTCTTTATTGCAGGGTATGAGAGACTCTCCATAAAGAAGGTAAAAGAAGTATAACATTTATTCAGACACCAGAAAATCATATCCCATAACCAAATGTTTAGCTCTCACAGCCAGTCAGCCTACATTATCATAACAGCAAGGAACCCAAAACATTCAATACACAATATAACAACCTGGAACTTCACCATCCCAAAACCTCTCCAACCCCCTGCTGGGGTCTTCCCCAAAACAAACTCATAGTACAACTAAGTCAGCCTGTTCAGTTCTAACAATCATGAGGGCGGCCATTAGCAGCCATAAGCAGCCATAACTGTTCTGTCTCCCTCTCTCAGCATTTCCTGTGACATAATTTCCTTTTCCTGCCAGGAAGTTCCTCCCACCACATGTGGGAGTAAACAGGTCACATGGCCCAGGATTCTCTTCCAATTCTGCCCTTTGGAGGTTAGCTATGAAACATATAGGATAAATGGCTCATAAAATATGTCCCCAGGTGGTCTCCTTAACTACAAAACCAAAAATGAAGTCCTAGCTTATATAATCTGTCATATAAAATCTCCATGGAACTACCCTGCTCTTAGCACAGTAGAGCAGATTTACAATTATACCCAGCATAAGACTGCAGAATAAACTCTTTAAATGAATCAAATTTAAGCAAAACACTATTAGAGAGTAAAAAATTCATGTAATGGGTAAGAAGCTCGGGGAAAAATCTCTGAATACGGAGGGTAAGGAAGGGAGGAAGAAAAAAGAAACCCTCAGCCCTTTGCCTATGCAACCAAAGAGGATAAAGTGCACCACTGCTGGCTTATGCTTCACTCTAGGTTCCACTTTATGGGACTGGTACCCATCGGTTTGCAGTGCACATCTGGTCTTGCTCTAACAGTTTCTCCTCTTCCTGTTTCATCTGTCTCACCCCTTGAGAGATAAGTCACTCCCTAGTGAGCTTTCTCATTAGTCTTTAGAAGCTTATGGGAGGGGCTACACAGAGAACGGAAAGAAATAGAAGTATTTCCTTGAAAGAATGAAGAATCAAAGAAATACTGTAAGATTAGAAGAAGGTAAACATTGCCCCAGTTTAAAAAGGGGAGGTAGTTGAATTTGCAAAGTATAGGCCAGTGAGTTTAACTTTGATTTCTGACAAAATTCTAGAACAAACTGTTAAAAGTGTGGTTTGTGAAGTTATGTGTGGTATGTGAAGCTATATGAAAGTGTGATCACAAAAAGTCTGCGTCACTTCAGCAAAAACCAGCTCAGGTCAAACGTAAATTTGACAGAGTCACTAGACTGAAAGATTAGAGGAATGTTATGATAAAGTTTACCTAGATTTAAGCAAGGCATTTGTCAGGTTTTCATGTTATTTCTGTATTTAAGGTGGAGAAATGTGAGCTACAACAAAGGGTAGTTAGGTGAATTCTGAGCTAGTTCAATGGCTGTACCCAAAGAGTAATCCTTAATGATTCAGTGGGCACTTGGAAGGAAGTTTCTGGTAAGGTGCTTTAATAATCTCTGCTTGATCCTATGCTATTTGATATTAATTAGCAAAACTTGGCTAAAGGATCGTAGGTTTTCAGCTAGAGGGACCTGAGAAGTTATCTTGTCTAAACACTTCAAATTAGCCAAAGTCACACAGGGGGTAAAACACAGTCAGAATTTGAAGCCAGGTCCTTTGACTCCAAATCCAGCACTCCTTCCTCTGTACTCTGTGCTGCCTCTATAGGTGCTGCTGTGGCCACTTGTGATGCATGAATTTTGAGGAAAGAGGCACAGAAAGCCTGGGTGATCAGTCTAAACTTTATTAGGGGATTTACTTACAGGAGCCCCTATAATAGCACCTTGTAAATGGACAACAAGGAGCAGGGCATACCCATCATATAAGTCAGTCCAGAGGCTTGGTCCTTAAGAGATACACACACACACACACTTATACATATGACACATGTCTATATATTTATATATATTTGGGTGGCAGCTAGAGGCCTTAATGGAAAGAGCGCCAGGCCTGGAATCAGCAAGACTCCTCTTCTTGAGTTTGAATATGACCTCAGACACTTAGCTGTGTGATCCTGGGCAAGTCACTTAACTCTGCTTGTCTCAGTTTCCTCATGTGTAAAATAAGCTGGAGAAGGAAATGGTAAACCACTCCATTATCTTTGCCAAGAAAACCCCAAATGGGGTCAAAAAGAGTCAGACTGGAAAAAGACTGAACAACAACAAAATATATGTGTGTATCTATTTTTATTATATGTATGTATATGTACATGTACACATATACACACATATAATAAAAATAGATATTTAATTGAACTTGAAATGGGAGTGGGTAGAAACATAAAAGATGTGAGCAAAGTGGTAAGATGCGTAAATGTTCAATCAAGATGGAGTTGGCTGCTAACCAGTGACAAATAATTCTTGACCCAGCGAGAATATTTAGGAATTTCTTGCCCCTAACTGCAATCTTGATCCATTTAACTCATAAAGCCCCTAACTACATCCATGATGCATTTAACTTACAGGTACATGAACTGTGGACCAGAACTTTAACTGCTGGGTTCAATATTGGGGGCCTTCTATAATAGCAATTTAGATTTGAAGATCTTTCCCACTCATTAATAGGCCATGTGACCTGCTTACGTCACAGGAAGCCTAAGTCACATGTGGTGGGAGGAGCTTGCTGACAGGAAAAGCAAGTTATGTCACAGGAAATGCTGAGAGAGTGGTTAGAGCTGAGGAAGAGTACAGACATGTGCTGTGCTGTGAGTGTGTTTGTGGAAAGGCCCCAGCATGGAGGTGGTTGGTTTGGGGATAGCGAGGCTCCGTGTTGTGATGTTGTGTATCGAATTCTTTGCTGCTGTGATGGATTGGGGAGATGGCTTATGGGATCTGATCCTCTGCTGTCTGAATAAATGGTTTACTTCTTCTACCTTCTACATGGAGAGTCTCGTATATTTGGTGATACAGAACCACGTAGGCATTTTGACAATTATCATCTATGTTGTGATTATTGCCTTGCTCATACACCTTCTCAAAAACTGTATTTTCTTTGGCTCATCCTGCCCCCACCCAGAGTTTTCTCTAGGAAAGAACCTTAGACTACAGTTTGTGTCTAGGTTTTGACTGACAGGGTGTAGTAGCAATTTGGATTTGAAGATCTTTCCCACCCATTAATGCTTGAGTTAGATCTTGAAGGACATAAAGCATTCTAGAATATAGAGATGGAGTGGGAGAACATTATAGACAAATCCTAGAATGTTCCAAAGCCTCCAAAAATTAACTTTAATCATTTAAAAGAGAAGATTTTCTTAAGTGATTAAGACAGAAGAGGAGTCTGAAAGTACCAATGGGAATTAGTAAGTACTCTTAATTCCCCACTGGGATAAGTGAGATGGAGGGTATAAGAGAATGCATTACTGGGAAGGATAACCAAGGATATAATGTCATCCCAAGCAGATGGCTATCTTTGAGAGCCAGAAAATGGAAGGATCATGAGAGAAAGAGGTATAAAATGAAGGAAAGTACGTTAGTTACAGAGTTCTGGGGGACATAGTTGAAGGGCTAGGCAGATTCATTGTTGGGATAGAGTTGAAATAGATGCAGATGACCATCCAACCAGCATAGGCTATGGGTAGGGTTTGCCTTTGGGCAACCAGGGATTCAGTATCGTGGTTTTTAAGAATATGGAGGGATGGATGTTTTCTAACCATTTGGGAAGAAGTTGAAGAAGAGTATTAGTAGATGAGAAGAGCTCCACTGACGGAGCCCTGAGCTTCTCAGGGAAACAAAGCTCCATCTTTTTAATACTAATACTATTCTGGTAATTCCACATGACTTAGAATCATGGGATAGTATAGTCTGAAAAACTATTAAGAAAAACAAGAAATTCTTTAACAGCTCTGCTTATGACAAAGACAAAGCTCTAGCAGATGTCTGTCTCATGGAAGTTTCCCCCATCACTTCTATATAATGCCTCCCTGCCAGATTTATCTATTTGCCAAACTTTTTATCTATTTCCACCTTCTCTTGATTCTAGTACCTTCCCTCTCTTAATTGTTTCCTATTAATCCTATATGTAGAGACAATCCTTCCAGATTATTTGAACCCCAATAACATCCAAAGTCTGAACTAATCAACCAAACTGTTTTGCTTTACTCTAAAAATGCCCTTTCCTGTGTCAGCAGCTTCAAAGACCAGATAAGATTGACAAGAGTATCTTTCCTGTTGGTGATCAATATCTACAACCAGAACAGTGGAATTTCTCTTATCTTGATATTCTAGGGACATTGCATCTTGGGATGGTAATTTCTAAGTGACATTACCTTGTCAGTTGTCTGTCTTACTGTATTTACAACTCATTCAACTAAGAAACTTCCTTTCTTATGATATGGGGACCATAACCCGGAATTGAAATTGTTCTAAAGTGTATTTAAACCTTGTCATTCTGGCAACCAATCAGAAGTTTGCCTCTCATTCCATGATCATGTATCTGCTAGCTTTAAGGGAATAAACTATATGAATTTATTTATCACCTAGCCTGTTTACCTTCTTTAACCAAACTTTCAGGTTGACAGTACCTTATTTGTAACCTATTTGTTTGCATTAGACTGTAAGCTCCTTGAGGACAGGGACTGTCTTTTTCCTCCTTTTGTACCCCCATGACTTAGCACAATGCCAGTAGGCACTTAATAAATGTTTATTGATTGATCGATGCTTTAATAACAGTATCCCCTCTGTTTTTGCCTTCATTGATTTTTGTCCAAATGCTTCCAACAACACTGGTTCCCAGATTTCCTCACATAAGGAATAAGACATGCAATGCCACACATATGAAATAACCAATTAGCTAATTAATTAATGAAAAGCATTTATTAAGTACTTACCATATGCAGAGCAATGAGTTAAGGATTGGGGCTATGAAGATAAAAGTAACACAATCCTTGTTCTCAAAGATCTCATGATCAAATGGGAAGGAAAAAATGCACGTAGTAAAGTTTCAGCTGCAAGTCAGACAGAAAGGCCCCACAGTCCTTATGGTTCAGCAGCAAAGCAGTGGGTAATATGTTTTGTTTAATGTCATTTCCATTAATAAAAACCCTTTTACCTAACCTTTTCTTTTTGAATAAGCCATACCCTTCCAGTGCCATTTTCTAGTTATAGGTTCCCTCCCAAGTCTCAATGATGCTTATGAGATGAAGTTTTCCTCCTTATCTTTATTTCATCTCACTTGTTACCCAGGCTTTGTTAATTTGTGAATAGACATCCGAGGACATGAGTTTTATTGCTATCTCCTTTCTTGGATTTTGTCTGTTACTTCCTAAGAAAATAGTAATGAAGAAGATAATAGCGTAACTGGGCTTTGATACCTGCCCAGATTCCCAGAGATCCCCAAATGGGAGGCACCATTAGTGGCCACAGCCAAACTGGCCACATCTTTAAATGGTCTGAGACCTTCACTCCCAGATGTCACTGGAAAGATAAGGGCAATAGTGCCTCCATCAGGCATATTTCCAGACACAGCCAGTTCTGACCATGCAGACAGTGGAAAGAGGCTGCTCCCATCCATGTGATCAGTGATCATAGAATGTCTCCTTGGGGCTGTCAGGGAGTGCAGTGGACAGAGTACTGGACCTGGAGTGAGGAAGATCTGAGTTCAAGTCTAGTCTTAGACACTCACTAGCTGTGTAACCCTGGACAAGTTGCTTAACCTCTGCTTCAGTTTCCTTTACTGGATAACAATAACATCTGCCTTGCAGGATTGTTGTGAGGATCAAATGAGTTAATATTTGGCACATTTAAGGTGCTACATAAATAGTTATTTGCTTCCCTTTCTCTCCCCTCCCCCCCAAAAATCTATAGGTGTATCCTGTATTAATTTGTAGTCCAGGAATAACTAGCCAAAAAACCAATCAATTAACCAATTAACCATTTCACTTACCAAAAAATATACTCTAACTGAAAAAAAAGAATACTAGGGAATGATTTTTGATGTGTTACCTGAGGCCTCATAGTAATGGACTTTTCTGACAAACAATTCCAAAAATATGTGCCAATATTTTTCATACCTGAGTATTTCCACAAAACAACAAAGAATACACAAAGTTCATGGGAGAAGCAGGCTAGACAGTGAAAACATGTCTCATCACTCCAGTACAGAAGTTCTTAACCGTTTTTAGTGTTATGGATCTCTTTGATCGTCTGGTGAAGCCTATGGACCCCTTCTCAGAATAATGTTTATTTATAAAGACACAAAATGAAACACATAGGATTACAAAGGAAACCAATTCTATTGAAATAGAGTCATCAAAGCAGTGAAAAAACCAAGTTCACAGTCTCCTGGTTAAGGACCCCTGACCTAGTATAAAGCAATGAGTCAAGGATTGGGACTATGGAGATAAAAGTTAACACAATCCTTGTTCTCAAAGTCTCATGATCAAATAAGAGGGAAAAAAAATACAAGTTGTAAAGCTTCAGCCCCAAGTCAGATAGAAAGGTCCCACAGTCCTTATGGTTCAGTAGCAAAGCAAAGGGTAATATGTTTTGTTTATAGAGTAAGGCGACAGTGTCCTGACTCTGACCTCAGTGGTGGAGGAAACTTTTCAAATGAACCTGGATTCTAGTAAAATACTCCGCAGGGGCCCCAGAGTTTGAGCCATGCCTCAAACTGAGTACAGGATTTGGGTAGAATAAGAGAATGCTCTAGGCCAGGAGTAGGGAACCTGTGACCTCCAGGCCACATATGACCTTCTATGTACGTGGATGCAGCCTTTTGACTAAGTCTAAGTTTTACAGAACAAATCTTTTTATTAAGGAGATTTGTTCTGTGAAGTTTAGATTCAGTCAAAAGGTTGCACTTGAGGACCTAGAGGACCACATGTGGCCTTGAGACCACAGGTTCCCCTCTCCTGGTCTAGGCCCTAGGGAGAGGTGCCAATCATCTGTTAACCTCAGGTTGTGTTTCTTAACTCAGCAACTCCAACTGAACAGGGAAAGCAAAGTTAAGTTGGAATCTCTGATCAAAGGGAAGAAGATAGCTGTGGTCTCTTTTTATGATCTAGGACATACATGGACTTGCAAGAATTTCTAGTCTAGGGCAGTAGATGAAAATCTCACTTCCTATTACAGTGCCTTACATATCAAAGGAACTTAATAAATGCCTATTGAATTAATTAGTTAAAAAAAAAAGCAGAGTCAGACCTTCTGCTCAACCAGTGGACATACTTGAGGAAAATCGAACAGGAGGAAGGGGCAATGCCAAAGGCAAAGAGGAGCTTTCAAGTGGTCAAAGCCATTAAGATTTCCAGGAGGTTCAAGGAAACAATTGCCAAATCATTCAATGAAACCCCTAAGTCCAAAGATATGCTGGAGCTAGCTCAAACCTGCTAGTAAAAGCCAATTGTTAATTTTGAATGTGAGCATTTATTTACACTTCAGAAATTGGAAGATGCTACATATCAGAGTTTCATTTTTGTTTTGTTGGTTGTCTGGCTTTTTTAAAGTGATAGAGAAAATGTTAATAAGGCAGATTAAACTTTAAAATGTGTGTAGGTATTTTTTTTTCAGAGAGATGGTTGTTAAACATTTACTAAGCACACCCTGCATAACCCATAGAGAAAATCTTTGAAGGTCAGGTAGAAAAAGGTCTATCTCATCCAGGGAGCCAGGTATCCAAGACAGAACTTGAGTAAAACTAAATACATGTCTGGAATTTTAAGGAAAAGGCAAGAAATAACACTCCTGGCACAACTACAAGTCAGAAACTTAACACTCAGATTGGAACGTATATTCTAGAAGGTCTAGGACATTTAGCTGGTGCACCAAGCCATATAATCATCCTCGGATAAAAACTTAGATCTGGTTCTCAGTCAGACAGGGTTGGTGAATGATTCCCAGAACAGAAAAGCTAGGAAAATGGGATCTAGGTAGAACAGAGGGAGAGAAACTAAGACAGATTAGGCCTAGTCCTCTGAAGCTTGTACATAGGACAAAAAACAATAATGATATCCTAACTGCATAACTTTTATGACCAAAATTGTCCCCAATGAGGAAATACAAGAATTCATCTCCCTCTCTTTCTTTGGAGATAGGGAACGATGAGTGTGGAATAATACATACGCTATAGTGTTATGTTGCAGTATGAATATTATGTTGGCTAGTTTTTCTTAAAAATGTTCTTTTTTCTTTTATATTCTTTACTATAAATATTATATATTTATATAACATTATCATATATAATTATCTGATGTTATAACATTACATATAATTACAATGTTACATTTATATTCTTTGTCGTAAGGTATGGCTCTCTGGGTAGGGGAGCAGGAGAGGATTCATTAAGGAATTACAGTAATAAAAGGTAGCATTAAAATTTTTAAATAATATCTAATTTATATAATACTTTAACAATTTTAGAACATACATCTGATTCTCACAACATACTTTCATTATCCCCATTTTGCAAATAAGGCTCCTAAGGAAGCTAAGTGACTTGTCTAGGGTCGCAAAGCCAGCCAAGAATCTAAGGCAGAATTTGAACCTCAGTCTTCCTGCCTGGAACTCTAGCAGGCAATTTGCTACACCATGCTGCTTCTCATGCTGTTTCAGTATCTGTAAATTTGCAAACATTGTCACTTGTCATTTTAAATGTTGTCTCTTCCCCTGTAGTTCTTATTAGTAAAACCCTTAAAACAAATAAACAACAAAAACACCTAGAGGTTTTTTTTATGTTATTTACAGTGAACTGCACAAAAGAGAAGGCAAGGAAAACCTGGATGGGTGTCAAGGAATCTCTGGCAAAAATTGTGGTGTTGGCAGCAAGCAAGCAGCAGGGAGGAAAGGGCATGGATGGTGGGGGTGGGGGGGGATGTGGCAGAGGGAGCAGGAAGGTGGGGATGTAGAACCAGAAAATCAAATCGTGGGCTTACTGAGAGAAAAAAAAAGCATAGGTCATCAAGCCAACAGACACATGGTGCTTTGGGCGATTGCTGATGCACGGACCACCTGAATTCTGGCCCAAGAAACAAACCTAGGTAAAAGAGAATGCTGTACCAACTATTAGAGCAGAGCTCTGCCAGCAACATCCACAACAGTCTAACAATATTCTCCTCCCCTGGTTCAGCTCCTCTGACCCTCTTCCCCTGACTCACTAATCCAAACCCATATTTTATAATGGAAAAAACCATTGTTGGACATTTTCCATAGACTTCTTTTACAGGCTCATTCTCAGGAGCCTATCTATTCTGCATGGCAAGGTACACTTGCCTGGCTTCTTTTTTTGTTTTGTTTTGTTTTAGTAAAAGTGAGAAATATTGCTATGGCATTTAGTCCCTGCTTCCCTTTCAGGAAATATCGCCATTTTCTGATGCTGTTTATGAGTGTCACACTCTGCCATTTAAATATTAATGTTATGGAAACAGAGAAGGAAAACATAGGTCTCTCATCTCTCATCTTTGCTATGTGGGGAAAAATTAAGATTAATAAATGGCGACAAGCTCCATAGAGGAAATAAAAATTAAATGTGCCTTGGACTGTTTTTAGAAGTTGTTTGAGTGATGAGCAGTATATTGAATATCCTGTAACTATGATAACTCTAAAAGCTTGATCTCTAGCTGTCATTCTCATAATACCTTGAACTAGAGCATCCTTCTCAATAAATTTACATCTTGAAAGTTCACTCACAGAGAAGTCCTTTTAAGATTAAGAAACATCCCCAAAAAAGGGTTTTGTTGTTGTTTTGGGGTTGTTTTTTTCTGATCAAATCTCGAGTGAACTGCCAACAGCCATCATGCTGGGGGAAACATAGATTCCAGGTCTGAAAGTTTGACAAGTAGCCTCCCAACTGGAGAAGCAAGCAGTAAGATAGGTAGAGAGAGTGAAGACTCCTGGGACAGAATGATGCATACACTGGATGGTGCAGTCAGGATGAGAGGTTTTGGCTTAATTGTTTGTCTCTGTCAGAAGAGAGAGTTCGTTTTTCAGGGATGATTGTGATGTAAAGATAGAAAGCATCCATAGAGTGGATTTTTTTAGAAAGAGAATTAGTGTGATACGATGTAAAGAGTATTAGACTCTAATTCAAAATCTCTGGGTTGAAATCCCTGCCACTTACAAGCTGTACAATTTCAGCAGTGTGATGTAGTACACAAACAACAGGTCTAGTTTTGGGGTCAGAAAACCAGCTGACTTAGGGCAAATTACCTCGCTTTTCTGGGCTTAAGTTTCCTCATCTGTATTATGAGGGGTTTAAGCTAACCTCTACGTTCTCTTCCAGGTCTAACTCTTGGATCCTATGATCAACCATCTAAGCAGATAAATTGGAAGACTGGCTTGACAGTGACTCAAGCTAAAACTCAACAAGACAATGAAAATAGATTAGGGAAAAGGATGCAGAAAGAAATGCTCAAATACAGAGTGGATACAAATGTTAAAACGGGAAAACAAAGTGCTCTCAATTAGATGGTACTACAACCAATGAATCAGAAAATATTAGTTATCTTCTACAGCTACCGAGCATCAACCATGTACATACCTATGCATGTATGGCTAGGAGAATGGTAGGTGTAGATCCTTGGGGGAGGGCGTGGGGGGAATGAGGGCAGAATCTAATGCTGGCCTGTAATTCCCTTTAAAGTATCGTTTACTCAGCAGTCTGTTGCCTGTGGGTCCAGGTCAGCTCTCTCAACAAAAAGAAACAATGTCTAAGGACATCACTGCCATGGCTTTGGCTTCCTATGCTGTCCTGCTGTTCGGACCTGTAGGACTCAGCTGCACCAATTTGATTCTTGTTCTCATTTGTCACCCTGGCTTTGGAATTTGGTTCTGGTTCTGGTTGGGCTCATTCCTTTTTTATTGGTGCTAATCTTGGCTGTGCATTGGGATCAAATTTCACCCTTGCTAGGTTTACAGATTCTGCCTCCTGATCTTCCTCACCACTCTTGCCTGTGGTTTTCATTCTAATTCCTGCCTCCTGTGTTTAAGGGCTTCTTGGTTTTCTGCTCCAACTCTGTTCCCTGGCAGCATTACACAAAATGTTCAGCCTCATCCAGTCCCTACCCACTTAGCCAAAAAAATTGCCTATGCTGGGTGTTCTGGCATGAACCTACAAGGTGTCACATATCTTGCTAGTCTGACCTGATGGTGACCTACTGTGCTTTGTGTATGGACTATTTTCTTTTATTTTCAGTTCCTGAAGATTGTCAGGCTTCTGCCTGGCTAAGCAATAAATCCATCTTTTCAGGGATCAATTGCAGTGACTGGCTGCAAAACCTGGAAATCCAATTAACTCCAAAATAAATAAAAAATGAAAAATACACTGAAGCCATGGCATAAATCACCCAGAAAATGTTCTGCACATTAAAATAAACAAGGAGGAATTTCAACTTCATTTGTCTTCTCTCTTTTTTTAACCCCGTCATTGATCAATTTTGCCTTGGTTTTTATTTTGTCTTAGCCCAGATTTGAAAGCACTAGAACTACTTGGATGGCTATCTTAGTTCTAATTACACTCTGCAGGAGCTTGCCAGAGAGAGGCCAAAATGGCACAGCTTAGCTCAGTGTCATATGTAAAACATTTGACTGTATCTCCTTTCATCTTTGCATACCACATGCTCTCCTGAAGAGATGTAAATCTGCTCTGACTTCAAGTGGTAAAGTAGAGTTATTCTAGCTTTCTAGGACATTCTAAAAAGGACAAAATTCTCATCGGTTCATTTCAGTTCAACAAACATTTGTTAAAATGGCTACTATGTGCCAAGCACTGAGATAGGTACTAGAGACACAAAGGCAAAAAAAAACCCAGTTCCTGTCCTCAAGGAGCTTACATTCTACTGATGTTAGGTAAAGGCTTTTTGTTAGTTGCCTTAGGCTTGATCTTCCTGGGACATCCACTCTTGACTCTCCTCTCAGCCATGGGAGAAACAGATTAAGGGGCAAGGAAGGAAGAGCGATGTGAACAGCCAGACAAAAAAGCTTAAAAAACAAATTTTTTTTTCTAACAGACACCCACAACCACTCCACTTGTTTGCTGTGTTCTAGAAAAACTGAGATAAACAAGCATAGCCCCCTGCCTTTTCTTGGGGTTTACAACTTAAGCTCTATCCAAGAGTCAATGTGAGGATGTAGGAAGAATACTTGGGCCAGGAGTCAGGTGGCCTGAGTTTTGGTCTGACCTTTGACAAGTCCCTTAATTGCTCCAGATCTCATTTTTTTCATCTGTAAAGTGAGAGAGTTGAATTACGTGAGCTCTAGGGATACTTCAGTTCTAAAACTCTAAGTTATTATATCTAGTCCTCAATTAAAGTTCTTTCTTATGTCATATACTGGAAGGGAGGTGAAATCTAGGTTCTCAAAGGCCATGGAAGAAGAGTTCAACCTTTTTTCAGGGCCTACCAAACGGAAAGAGCTCAAAGTATGAGACCAAGAATAAACTATGTGTCTGTGGACCAAGTTCGTCACCAGAAGGCTAGCCAGTGGGTGATCAAATTATTTGGCAAGTTCATCTCACAAAATTAATCTACTAGGTAATATCCTGAACCTATTGAAATGCTGAAGGTCCCTGAATGCAAAGAAGAGATATGCTGCTTATCCCCTCATTGCTGTTACAAATTTTTGCTGGGTGAGCATGAACTATTCCCACTCATACTTTATAATAAAATTAACAAAGTATCTTATGTACTTAATTATAACTGATTGGCTTGGATGAAGAAATTATTTTATTTTCCAAGTTAAATTTCAAAATTATATTCCAGGATCTGGAAAAAAAAACTGAAGATGAAAGACTATAGTCTTATTTCTAAACTATTGGTAATATCATCAGCCTAACCTAGTGGCAGCTTTCAAGAGGATTTATCAATGTCATTTGTTCATCTGTCCATTCATTCATTCATTCATTCAGGGTTTGGTGACTATTAGCTATGAACCCAACATGATATTAGGCACTGCTGGGGAGACAGAGAAGACATTAAAGACAGTCTCTACGCTCAAGAAATTGAAAATCTGGGTGGGGAGACAAGATCTATAGCCATGAAACTGAAAGGCCAATACAGAGTGACCTAAGGGAATATTTAATAATGATAGTTGGCATTTACATAGACTTTATTATGACAGGCATTGTGCTAAGTGCTTTATAAATATTATCTCATTTAATCCTCACAATAACCATGAGAGGTAAGTGATATTATTATCTTCATTTTGTAGTTCAGGAAACTGAGGCAAACAGAGGTTAAATGACTTTCCCAGGGCCACATAGCTAATTACTGTCTAAGACTGGATTTGAACTCAGATCTTCCTGACTCCAAATCCAGCATTCTATCTATCATCCACTGCGCCATCTAGCCGTACCCATTATCTTCCACTCTGAAGACCATATCAGCGTCCCTTCCCTTATTAATGACAGGGGATGTCTCCAAGACAGCTGCTCAGTTCGGTGTAAGAATTTTAAACCAGTCATTTGGAATTAAGTAGACCAAAAATATTTTCATCATTTGACTGAATTTTTCACTTTTCAACTGGTTTGTACTGGTGTGATGGAGACAATCTGACCTAAGGCTCTTCTTTCCAATCTTCACTTCTTCTCCAAGGTGGAATATTTACAAGAATCAAACTGGCTTCTAAACCTCGCTGTGGGGTTTTTTAGTCTAAAACTGTTTATTGATCAATAAAAAGAGGAAAATCACAAAGTCATTGCCTGGGGAAACTGTACTAGTAATTTTACAGCAGGACAGACAGCAAGGGGAGATTACAAATGTTGGTAGACAGGAGATGTAGCTCTCACTGAAAACAAGTCAATTCTAAAGAAATAAAACCTCTGTCACTAACCTTGGAAAAACTGTGCAAGGTCAACGAGATAATGAATATTATTAGATCGGTCATGTTCCAATTCTGTTTACTAGTTCTTAGAGCAAAGAGCAAAAATATAGCATACACGCCCATATGTTTGAAAATACTGAGTAGCATAAACAAAAGACTCATGTCCTCAGACGAAAGCAAAAGAAAATGTATTAAGAAGTTTAAACAGCTGTTTTTGAAAATAACCTTTAGGGTAAATTTTGTCATTATAAATATTCATCTTTCTAACCTACACACATGTAAATGTGCAGGCGTGCCCTTATGCACAGGCATGGTTAAAAGCAGGCTTGAATGAGTGCAGATTTCAGCAAACTCAGGTCAGGGATATGCATGAGCTATGAAGATTCTTGCTCCATCTTCTCTTAGTCTTCATAGACTGACCTGAACAACCCTTTCCCTTGGATTTAAGCCTCCTTGCCATCCCTCTTCCCACATCTCTATTAAACGATCCTGCTTGTTTCTGAACTTGGTTACAGATTCTCCTCTTCACCAGATACGCTACACCAATACAGGCGCATTTGCGGATTTTCACGTTTAGATTACTTTTAGTTAAGGGAGTTAAGGTTTCATATGCCCCCAAATCAAGTCACACAGTTTGCGTTTTCCCCACTAGATGGCACTAACTGCAGCTTCGTTACATATATGTATGTATTCATTTAATAAATATTTCTTGTATAGCTACAATGCACAAAGCATTGAGCTGTGCACCATGGAGGACAGCAAGAACTATAAGATATAGTCCCTGTCCTCAAGAAGCTTACAGTAGGGGAGGGAAAGTAAGATATATATTCAAACTATTATCATACGAAGCAGTCTATTGTGTCATATGAGCAGCAGAAGCAATCATGCCCGGCTGGAGTGATCAGGGAAGGCTTTATGAAGGACATGGTGGTTGAGCTGAGTCATGAAGCCTGTTGAAGATTTCCAGAGGAAGATAGAAAGACACAGAGACGGAAGATGGGCTGGCAGGTTCAGGGAACAGCAACACAACTAGAAGACAGGGAACATGAAGGGGAATGACAAGAAAAAGAAGGATGGGGTCAGAGTATGTTGTGCTTTAAAAGCCGTGCCAAGGATTTTTTATTTTATCCTAGAGGCAGGAGGGAGCTAATGAAGATTCTTGGGCAAGGGAGTGACATGGTTAGTCAATCAATAAACATTTATTAAACACCTATTATGTGCCAGGCACTGTGCTAAGTACTGACCTAACATGGTTAGACCTATATTCTGGGAAGGATATTTTGGCATGAAAAGATTAAAATTGATCCTGTTTCATTTTCTTATTGATCTTATTTACAGTTAATTGATTTTGTCCTAAAACTACCTAAGTCACGGTTCTCAGTCTCTGAATTTACTAATGGGTTAAGTCCAGAAATCCAACTCTTCTGCTAATCACTGGTCTATTCTTGACTCGAGGAATTTTGCTAACCTTGGGGGATTCAGGAGGACATAAGGCAGTCAGGTCTCATATCTATATACCACCAATCTATCCTTCAGGGATGTCTGATTTGCTATCCAAAGAAGTCTGGGCCACTATCTTGCGGGTAGACTCAAACAATGAACTCTTCTCGGTCAGAGGGAAGGAGGGGGCTGTTGTTAGTCTTTTGTTTCTAACTTTTAACTACTCATGTTGTTCACCACACCTCCAGCTATGTGACCAATCATGTTGCCTTCAACTCCATGATATCACCTACCCTGTTCTGTTCTTTGTTCTGTGCTTCCTAAAACATTATAAGAGGCGCTGTCATTTTAAGTTCATTCTTTGGCATAAATTGAGGCCAGCCATTGACGTTTTTGTTGGCAGGTAGCTTGCCCCTGTTAATAAAATGATATCTCACTTGGAGAAGTGTGCCTTAGTTTACCTTTTTGTTAAATTTCACTCACAACAGGCATTTGGGCAGAGTAGAACCCTGAATTAAAGAGAAGAGATACTGAAAGCAGGGAGACCAATTAGGAGGTAATGAAATAATTCAGGCAAGAAGTGATAAGGGCCTGAACTGGGATGATGACTATATGATTAGTATAAGGGATCATGCCTAGGGTCACACAAGAACTGTGTTCAAGGCAGTAGTCTAGCCCAGGTTTTCTGATTCCAAATACAGTACATGGGGCAGCTAGGTGGTGCAGTGAGTAGAGCACCGGCCCTGGGGTCAGGAGGAACTGAGTTCAAATCCAGCCTCAGACACTTGACACACTTACTAGCTGTGTGACCTTGGGCAACTCTCTTAACCCCAATTGCCCTGCCTTCCCCTCTCAAAAAAAAAAAGGAGTGCCCTTCCAAGTACAACACCGCACTGACTCCTCCATTATTGTGTTAGAATGGCATTTGTATTAAACAAGCCGGGAAGCCACCAAAGTGATCAGTAACTTTTGTGAAGGAACAAAATCCTCTCGAATTCATAGCAGGCCTTTAGAGCTGAGTCTGTGAGAATGTATGAGTAGCCTCCAGGTGAGAGAATGAAATGGCTACCATGCTAGTGTTCTGCCACGGTCAACGGTCACTGCTGACTTAATATCCCTAAGTTTCAATTGTTCTGGGTGATGCTTGTATGAGAGAAACAAGTCCTCCAGGAAATATCTAGGCAGAAGAGAACTCAATAAGGATTTAAAAGGTCAATGGGCTAGCCATCTTGAGATACATCATGGGGCCATGGATAGATGGCTAGACTCAGACTAAAGAAGACCTGGGTTCAAATTCTGCCTCTGAGACTTAGTAGCAAGTTAACTATTGTAACAGCAACCACACTGCCATAATCAGGACAGCTGCTAGCACAGGTTCTTAGATTTGCTTTACTAGGAAACACAGCTATTTCAGGGGGTCTGCAATCTTCTTTAATTACATAAAATACAAACAGAGGGAATATAGAGAAGAGAAATAAAGACCAACAGACAGGGCTCTACTGCCTGAATCAAAACAATATTACTATATACTTTACATATACCACTGGATCAAGAGAGCCTTTACCGCTGAGCAGTTGCAGAGCTCTGAACATTCAGCCAACTAGAGTCTCGACCGGAGAATCACAAGATCATTCTTGTAAGCGAGCCCCCAAAGCAGAAGCTCACCTCTCTGAATATATACTCTTTCAGCTAATGGGCTCAGAGCCAGACGGCATCACAACCCTCCCTACTCAGTGCCTAATTAGAAATTATCAAAAGGTGTGTAAGCCTTCCTACAAGGAAGCAAATTTCCCTTAATGGACTCTATATGAGGCCTATTGATGAGCAGCGAAGATCTTATTCCCTGTTAACCTTACAACTATGAACAAATCATTTAAGCAACCTGAGCCTAGGATGGTAGATTGTTAGATGTAAGAGAACTTTAAGATTGTCAAATCCAGTGCCTTCATTGTACACTTGAAGAAACTGAAGCCTTGAGAGGTTTAAGTGATTTGCTCAAGGTCAAACAGATTAATAAGTGGCAGTCAGAATTTGAACCCAGATTATTTAAATTTAATTCTCTGTCTACTGTGCTACACTGCCTCCTCATCTATAAAATGAAGATGACAACATTGTGTAGTGGTTGGGAGGATTAAATGAGACAACGTATGGAAAGCATTTGGCAGACTGAAGTTTTGCATAAGCATCAGTTATTACTATTATTATAATAATAGCTAACATTTATGTAGCACTATGTGCCAGACACTGTGCTGACCTCTTTACAATTATCTCATTTGACCCTCACAACAACTTCGTAAAGCAGGTATTGTTATCATCCCCATTTTACAGATGAGGAAACTGATCAAGAAATCAAGATCAAATGAGCTTTTGCCCTTCTGTCCTCCCTGAGCTCGCCTTAGGATGCCTGCATTATAGTTTGACAGGCGCAGTGACTTGTTAAGTGACTTGCCCAAGGTCACAAAACTAATAAGTATCTGAGTCTGGATTTGAACTCAGGTCTTCCAGACTCCAGGCCCATCGCTCTATGTACTTATTCAATTCCTCTCACCTTTTAAGAGTTCACCAAGTGGTCACATAGCTTGCTGATAATATCAAGGAGGCTCAGTTAGTTGAAGGCTGCAATGTAGGTGCATCAGAGCTGGGGTTGGATAACACAATATCTTACCATTTTGGTTTCTAGGATATTTTAGAGATCTGTTTGGGGCTGTAGATGCACTTTCTTTTCTCTCCAATTTTTAAATATTTTTATTTAAAGTTTTGAGTTGCAAATTCTATCCTTCACTTCCTCCCTCCCCTTCCCCCTTCCTGAGATGGTGAGCAATCAGATATAGATTATACATGTGAAATTATACAAAACATTTCTATATTAGTCATCTTGTATAAGATGACTCAAACAAAAGAAAAAATTAAAGTGAAAAATAGCATGCTTCAATCTGTATTCAATCAATATTAGTTCTTTCTCTAGAAGTGGATAATATACTTCATCATTAGTCTTTTGGGATTGTCTTGATCATTGTATTGCTGAGAATAGCTAAGTCACAAGTTGTTCATTGTACAATATTGCTGTTACTGTGTACAACATTCTCCTGGTTCCTGGTTCTGTTCACTTCACTATGCATCCGTTCATGTAAGTTTTTCCAGGTTTTTCTGAAGTCATCCTGCTTGTCATTTCTTAGAGCACAATGATATTCCACTATAATCGTATACCACAACTTGATTAGCCATTCCCTAATTGATGGGCATCTCTTCGATTTCCAATTCTTAGCCACCATAAAAAGAGCTTGTAGAAATATTTTTGTGCTAATAGGTCCTTTTCCCCTTTTTTGGATGTCTTTGGGATATAGACCTAGCAGTGGCATTGCTGGATCAAAGGATATGCACAGTTTCGTAGTCCTTTGGGCATAGTTCCAAATTGCTCCTGGGAAGTATATAGTCTGATCTCAGGTGAAAATGTTCAGATGATTACACCCAAAAAGATGATGTTGGAGAGAGTCGTCATTAGAGGGAAAGACTTGGGAGAAGCGTCCTTCAGGAAGCCATTCCCATTAGTTGTTAGGCAGCCATCATTGGTGCTGGCTGAGACAGGTCAACTCTAAATGCTTAAGGGCGGCTCCCAGCAATCCTTGGACAAACAAGAATCTTCCATACCACTGCCTTTCTGCAGATTTCCTTCTATTGCATATACTGTGGTCCCTTGAAGTTAGCTTCGAAAATTGGTTGATCTTCCTTCCACAATACCCTCAGATTTCCTTTCCCCCAACATAGACTCAATCTTGTACAACATCCAAGTGTAATTTGGCTTGTACATATTCAGAAAGCTGCTTCCCCAACCCCATTGTAATTACCAGCAATTTCCTACCTGGAAGGAAGGAAAGAGCATTTATTAAGCACCTACAATGTGCCGAGCATTGTACTAAATGCTTTATAATTATTATCATATAATTATATGCAATATATATATATATACAATCATTATCTCATTTGATGATCACAACAACCCTGGAAGGTAGGTGCTATTGTTATTCCCATTTTACAGTTGAGGAAACTGAAGTAAACAGAAGTTAAATGACTTACCCAAGGTCACAGATTTGAACTCAGGTCCTCCTGACTCCAAGTCCAGAACTTTATCCCCCATGCCACCTGGCTGTCTCTCCTGATAAGTTCCTCATCAGGAATTTTAACTAAAGACAAGACATTCTGCTCCCAATGGATTCAAGACAACCCACCCATCCATTTATGTGTACAACACAAAGGAGCCAGACTAGGCCATGAAAGGCAAGTATGTGGAATACTTTGTTCTCAGAGTTATAGTGAAAGTAATGGCCGGCCGGGCAGTGGGTGTGGGACAGACTCTGGCAGCACCATTCACTGATATGCTAGAGAAGAAGGGAGATTTGTCTCTTAACTAACCTTCAATACATCACACCACACAAAGAGTTTGCAAGAAACCAAGCCTCAGCTCTGATAGCAACTGCAAGTTTATCTCCCACCAGTTATACCTTCCAATTATAAGGACTTAGGGCAGATCTTCAATAAGAATAGGGCAGAGTATCCTACCCCTCATGGGTCCTGACTACCTGATTGAACTGCCCCCCAGAATGACCTTAAGAGGGGTGCATTCACCTGCTGAACAATGAAGAGAATGTCAAGCTCTCTAGGAGTCTTTAAAGGAAAGCCTGAAGAAATTTGTCCTTCTGATATCTCATGATGTTTCTATTATTTGTCATGCCCAGAAGGGAAAGTTGATCCCGTAAAGGTTATTTCTCAAGGTCATAAAAATTATTCAAGTGCAAAAAAAGTTGACTGCAGATATATAAATATTTTGGTTATAAATCAGAATTTCTCCTCCCCCTTTCCCCTACCTTATATACACCTAGAGACAATATGACATATTTCATAGAGTAAGAAAGAGTAGATTCAGGTCTCTACCATCCTGAGCACAAGCCCTTTTTCTCTGTCTTTTTGTGGTAATGATGGATGCCTTGAAAGATGTCGGGTGAGGTTGGGGGTGTGACACACATTTCCAAGAATCTCCTTAGTTAAGTTTCTCTACTTACCAATTGCATAGTGATTTTATCCTAATGCAAAGGCATCATTCTGTTATAGACTGCAAATTGTTGGCAGGCAAGGTGGCACTGGAAATCTGCCAGACATGCCAACGGCAATACTGAAACTTGGCGAATTTTAAAGAGGTCTGCCTGGATCCTGTCCAGATATTATTTATAACGAAGTCTCCTTTTCTCATGAGTTGATCTGAAGGTGGTCTACAGACTATATTATACCTATGCATTATCACATATTGTCCTGTAGATACCGGTGATGGAAGATCCAGAGGATGACATTGATGGAGGGATGGGGAGGGAAAAGGGAAAGGTGTGGATTCTTCTGTTGCACCATATTAATGAAATTGGACCAAGTGAGTGAGAGAGGTAGCATGGTACTGTGGAAATAACACTGGAGTTAGAAGAACTGGGTTCAAAACCCACTTCTGATTCTTACTACATATGTGATTGTGGACCAGTTACCTAATTTTCTGGGCCTTAGTTATCTTATGTATAAAATGAATAGGTTGGCTTTTTCTACCCACAACCCCTTCAGTGTTTCTTAAACTGTGGGTTGCAACTCCATGGTCACAACCCACGGTTTAACAAGTGCTAGACTGGATGGCCTCTAAAGTCTCTTCGATCTCCAGATCTTTGATAAATATCAAAGTCTTGAATTGTGTTTGAGTCATGGTCCTATTCCAGTATAATGGAAGCTCTTCAGTCACACAATAAGATACCACGTTCTCTGAACACCCAAGCATTTTTTACATTGAGTCATTGATCCTCTTACATAATTGGTGTTCGCTATGGGCCCACAATTGGGTAATGGGAATGTGCAAGGATGATCAAAGTTCTGTTGAACTAATCAGCCATGGAGAAGACTTAGGGCTTGTTACAGCTCCTTCTAATGCCTATAGGACTTCAGGCCAAAACTTACTGTATTTCTGGCATGAGTTCTAGAATTAATAGAGGTCTAGGTATTCCCAAATACTATAAATCACCCTCAGGCCATTGGGCAAGTTATAAAACATGTCCTAGAGCTTTATGCCTCAGACTTACAGCCAGACTAGGCCTTCAACTTGTCCATGACTGAATGCATTAAGAATTAATGTGACACAAATACTTATTACAATAAACAACAAATCTTCAATAATATACTTTTGGACATATAGCACTACTGTTCCTTTCATACTAACAAAGACAAAAAAAAAGAACCTGCTCATGTGTCATGTCTACTTAATTCTGTTCCACATGTCAATAAGCATTTACTAAGTGCCCACTATGTGCCAGGCATAATACTAGTATGACATTCAAAAAGTTTGAGAGACATAATTTCTGGGTAATTTAATCATTTTATTAATAAGGCTGGCACATTATTAACAAAAAGAGGTCAGTGGCACTCTTAAATGCCAAAGACCTCTCACGGTGGTGGGTTCACAATTTATATGATCTCGGAAGCGCAGGTATTCATAAGGGTGGTAATCAACTCTGATTGGTTAACAATTAATGAGAAAAGGAATATTATAATGAGATGTAGGCCCATTCTAACAAGAATCTTGGGGGCATGTGACCTGGATCACCCAAGTCTTGGTCAAAGAGACTCCAGTCATCTTGATTTATAACTTGCCACTGGACCCAGATGGCTCAGGAGGAGAAAGTGAGACTGGTGACTTTGCACAGCCCTTTCTCACTTAAATGCAATTCACATGCAAGTCATGGCATCACTTCCATGATGTCACAGTCCTCTTCAAGAACAAGGATAAACAACAACAAAGAGACTTATCAATATACATATAAAAGAGAGAATCCACTTCTATCCCAGACCTGCCTGACCAAACACAACGAACAGGAATTCACCAATTCTCTCACCTTGGTTGGGTAAGTCTTTGCCCAAGATTTCCCACACTGGTTGATTTCTAGATGAAGTAGTAGAAAAGGGGGAAAATTGGGCCTGATTTAATAATTAGTTATTAATACAAGAGAGAAATAATTATTTCCCTCACAAGGCAACAAAGATACAGAAACCAAAACAAACCCATACCTGTCCTGAAGGAGCTTACATTCTATTGGAGGAATGCAACATGAACACAAATATTTAAATGCAAGGTAAGTCATAGAAAGTGAGAGTATTAATGACCTGAGAGAATGGAGGGAAGAGAATTAGCATTTATATAGTACCTACCATGTCCCAGACACTGTGTTAAGTGTTTTTTTACAAATATTTTCTCATTTGATCCTTAGAGCAACCTTGTAAAGTGGGTGCTATTATTCCAGCCGTATTACTGCTGGGTAGGCTGAAGCCTCTGCCTTTGTCTGTCCATCACCTTACCTGATTTCTCATTAACCTCTTTATATTTTATAGGCTCCTATTCTTTCCATAACTTTCCATTCCCTAACTTGTCTGATCAAATTCTCACTCACCCTTGACCTCACCTGTATGGATTTTATAGTTTAGCCCATCAACACCATTAAGTCTATTTCTTTGATATCTCTAACCTATTATTATCATAGGGTCATAAAATGACAGATACAGAGTTGGGAGGGACATTAGTTATCTATTCTGAATTCCTCAAACCCAGTTCTTCTGACTTGAAGTCCACTATATCACATGTAGTCAGTGACTAAAAAAGTCTAAAAAGACTAAAAGTCTAAAGAGACTAAAAAAGTCTCTAGCTTGTGACATGGAGGGTGATGTCCAACAACATGCCCCTGGATCCACTAGTACAAGAAAGGATCCTTTCATGGGCAATTGGTCACCATACATGGGCCCCTCTCTTCACATGGGGCCCACATACTCCTCTACTAGTTCAGAAGCAAATAGTTTAAAACCAGTCAAAGGGATATTAAGGGTGCTACTGAAGAAGGGCTGTCCCTAGAGTTGGCAACTTAGTGTACTCCCTCCATGACCCAGACCAGAACTCCAAAGAGCCAAAGATTTTAAAACTCAAGATGATAGGATCACAAACGCAGAGGTGAAAGGACCCATGTTCCAATACTTTCATTTCAGAGATGAGGAAATTGAAGCCCAGAGAGATTAAGTGATCATATATTGCAGCTTAAACTTAAAAAAAAAAGCTCCCCTCCCCCTGACCCTTGTCTACCACATTGTGTCATTTCTCATTTAAACTCTTTATTTCTGTTACATTATCCTATCCCATAATCATCAATCTCTCACCTGTCTACTTGTTTTCATTCCACCCCATCTTCATCTGCTTCTCTCATCTCCATATTCTCTAAGATTTGCCATTTAATGACGGCCAATCTCACTCAACTCTGACCAATCAGGGGCTAGATAGTGGAGCATGGGGGGGGCGGGGCGGAGAAAGGGAGGAAGGGGATGGAGACAGTAAAATCATACTACCTTTTGCAAGAAGCTTTTTCCTTTTCTCCAGTTTATCCTGAATGTATATTCTTTATAGATAGTTGTTTGTATGTTTTCTTCCTCATTAGACTGAGAGCTCCTCCAGAGGCAGGACTGTCTTTTACCTTTCTCTGTATCCCCCACACCTAGTACAGTACCAGGCACATAGTAGGTGCTTAATAAATGTCATTGGTTGACAGACTCACTTTTAGACTGACTCTGGAGTCAGAAGACCTGGATTCAAATTCTACACCCAATACATACTAACTATGTAAGTCACTTAGCTCCTTCAGCCTCAGGTTCTTAATGGATCGAATTGGGAGTGATGGAGATCAAATGACCTCTGAGGTCTATTCGAGCTCTAGATCAGTAAACCTATGATCTCATGATCCTAAAATATCCATTTTAAGGAAAATACCAAGTAGACTGATTCCACACATTGTCTTTTTTTTCCATTTTCCGTACAGTTTCTGACCAATATACAAACACAGCCCAAATGAGCAAAGCACTAGACGTGAAGCCAAGAGAATTGTACTCGTGGCCTGGGGGAAGTCATTTAATTTCTCTGTGCCTTACTTAGTTAATGTATTTATAAAATGAGGAAAGTACTGCCTGTCCTTATCTTTCTCACCAAGAACTTGTAAAGACCAATAAGATTGTGTGTAATGTGAGAGAATTGGACCAAATGACCTGTAATATCTCTGCTAGCTCTGTAAGTTTATAATTCTACGAGCTGTGTACTTTGGCAGAAAATAAAGGAATTTTTAAAATTCAGAGTATTGTTACAGTGTTATTATAATGCATATAAAGTCCTGGTTGATTGATTGCATGCACACACACACACATACAAACACACACACACACACACACACACACACACACACACACACACACACACACACACACACACACACCCTTGCCCTAATTGACCGCATCTCTTCCAGCATTTTGGTAAACAGTCCTCTTCACTCTGCCAGAACAGAATATGTTGCTAGAGAAAAGATCTTCTCAAGTAGCTTTTTCATCCCTGTGAGGAAGATGTTTGTGCACTTGTGTGGCTGATGAAACATCAGAAAGCATGTCCACACCACTTTTGTGACTAAGGCAATGATCAGAGGAAGTGCCTTGCTCCTTCTTACACTTTTCTCTTCACTGTTTTAATAGCTAGATTTTTCTTCAGATCATTAAAGCAGCACTCAAGCAAGAGAGAGAGAAGCCAATTTATTTCAAACCTCTGCCATTGCAAACAGCCACTATATATGATGATGACGACTTCTCACAGGAGCATCGCTGATGCTAGTAATAGAAAAAGAAATACTGTGATGGGTGTGCATGCTGCCTTTAACTTCAAGAAATGAGCACTCCCCATAAAGAAAATATTAATTTAATTGGTTCTGGTACATCTAAGCTGTTCTGGTTTTGGTCTTTTAATTATCCTCTGAAAAATGCTTGGGCAACAGCTTGCTATTAGGTTAAACAGTGTCAGCACCTGTGCTATAAATACAAACAAGTTTGTGATGCTTTACAAATCAACATTTATCTTCTTCTGCTGTTTGCATTGGAAGAAGCCTTACTCAGAAGCACTTTTCCAATCAGAAAGGCAGAGTGGACATTCTCAAAAACGAAACAATGCCTCCTTTTTTCCAGAAGAAATTCACCCTTCAGCTTTTCCAGGAACTATGTCTTAGTGAATCAGTACCATCAATTTTCAATAATGCAGGAGCTGATTACACAGTTGCTAGACATTTCAGTCCCCTTACCTCTCGTCCTCAGGCTCCTTAGGTTTTGGCCATTTCACTGCTCATTAGTCTCTTCTCCAGAGAGTGAGCAGAGGAAACAAAAGCAGATGAGATTGCAAACAGTCTGTTTTGTTCCTTGTTAGTAACTTTAGCCCAAAGTTTGGTAGGGAAGGGGTCTGAAATGATTAACTAAGAAGTTTGGAGATGGACTGGGGATTTCAGTCCTCTATACACTTCCTAAACAAGTAAGAGTTTTTTCATACTATTTACAAAATCCATTGTCATTATGATTATATTAGTAATAACAGTGATATTAAAATAGAAACTGAAATATCAAAGTTTCCTTCCAAAGAACAAAAGATTACATAAACAATAATAACAGCGATATTAAAATAGCAACTGAGATATCAAAGTTTCCTTCCAAAGAACTCCAAGTATTTCACATCATCCTTGTAAACCTTAATAAACTATACAATTACTAATAAAGCAACTGCTTTTAAATGCACCTCTTTATAATCCCTGTGTACCTCCACTGAAAGGAAATCTAGTATACAGAAAGTCATACACTTACTAGGAAAAAATATGCCCTGACTATGATCCTCAGGGAAAGATAAACTGGATTCTCTCAACACAAAATTTACAGAAGATGCTAAACAAATATTTCAGCAGGCTAACCAGAGCTGTTAAATAAACAATTACAAACCATCTTACAGGATTAACCCTTTAGGAAGAAGAACTTAAAGCTGAAGGCTTTTAAAGGGAATATTTTCCTTGCAATAGCAATAACATCATAGATTTAATTCAGAAGACGGGATTCCATAACCTATAGAAGGTAATTAATAAATTCCTGTCGAGTGAATTAAATGCAAAAAAATACCATTTCTCACATAATGAAGTGGTTTAGATTTTAGTGATGTCCTTTCCTATTTCTTTTATAGGGAAGCCACAAAAAACTGAAGGTTTGAGAATTAGGAAGCAAGAAAAGCAAGGGAACTGGTCCCTTTACTTGAGGGTTGTATTTTGTTTTTATTTCTTTCAGCAAACAACTATGTGTATATTACACCCTGCTTGGAAAGAAAGTGAAAGTGTATTGACAGTTCTCTACTTATAGACTGAAGCTGGATGTACACAGATAATTCATGACTAGTTTAGAGTACTACGGAAACTTTTTTCTCTTCTTTTGTTGTTTTTTTTAAATAGAAATATATTTTCTTTCCCTCCCATTTCCTATTACCCAGTCTAATAGAGAAAAAAGAAAGAAAAATAATTCCTTTTAAGAAATATGCATAGTCAAGCAACACAAATCCCCTTTGAAACTTGGAATGCCTCTCTTAGTTATTACTGCATGGGCAAGCAGTATGCAGGATGCCACAGGGTACTCCAGTAAATGTGGTAATTCTCAACCTCTCTTGCTTCAACAACAAGTATTAAGTCTCTGCTATGTGCCAGGAATTATGCTATGCAGTGGGTATACAAAGAAAAGTAAAAAAGTCTCTGTCGTCAAGGAGCTAACAATATAATGAAGATAACAGGTGAAAACCATGTACAAGCAAGATATATACAAGATAAATTGGAGATAATCACAGAGGGAAGGTATTAATATTAAGGGTAATTGGGAGATACTTTTTGCAGAAGATAAGATTTTGGGTGAGACTTGGAAGAATCCAGGGAAGCCAAGAGGAAGAGATGAGGAGGGAGATAATTCCAGGCACAGAGGACAGCCAGAGAAAATGCTTCACAATTTCTTCTTCTTTCTTTCTTTGTTTCTTTGTTTCTCTCTTTCTTCTTCACCCTCTTCTTCTCTTCTTCCCTTTCCCCTCTCCCTTCTTCTCCTCCTTCTCCTTCTCCTTCTTCATCTTTTTTTCTAAAATAAAATCTGTTGAATTTCTCCATAGAGAGGAAATGATTGCTTCTTATTAGTTTACATCTAAAGGTCAGTGGCCTAAGGTGAATAACCAAGATGTCTTGAGCCAAATCATCATTGTTCCCTGTTCCAATTGCCTTTAAAAGCCCACATGATATAAACATTTCCAACAAGGGGTGATTCCACCCTTGGCGGGGGCGGGGGGTGGGGTTGGTTTGCAGGGTGTAGTCCAACCACATAGTCTGTTATACCAAAAAAAGAATTAAAAGTTCTTAGACAAAATGAAAAAAATTATTTGAAAGGAATACAGGGTTCGCGGTGGGGGGGGGGGGGAGAAGACTACTAAGGGGGAAGAACAAAACCTAAACCATGGTCTAAATATTGATTGGTTGAAGACTATGATACAGATAAGGAAAGGAATATATTACAATCAATATTTATTAAGCATTTACTATATATACAATAAAACACCAAGATAGTTATTGGGGGAGATAAAAAATTTAGGCAGGACATGGTCCCTCCCCTCAAGCAATTTACAATCTAGTAATAGGATAAGACAATGCAGATAGCGATAATATATGATAAGCTCATTAGAAAACTTCAAAACAAATTGTTACGCAAAGCTTGAGGGAAAAGGTTAGAACAATAAACCAAATCTTATAAAATAAAATATATTAGGGAAAAAATCCAAAATTCTATACTTAGGTTCAAAATATCAAATGCACAAGTATAGAATAGGGGAGATATGGCTAAAAAGTGTATGTATGTATATATGTTCATGCATACATATATATGTTTTTGTAGATATAAATGTATATATATTTATAATATATACACATATATCACAGTTCTGGGCATATATGTGTGTATAGGTATATGTAAATGTACATACATATGTGTATGTGTATATATGTATGGGGTTTTTAATGTCCTGCAAAGTCAAAATGAATCAACAATATACTACAGCCATCAAAAAAGTAAATGCACAGAGGGTACCTGGAAAGGAAGATGATGACAATCTAGTTGATATTCTACCCTGATGAGACTACATCTGGATTATTGGAGCCAGTTCAGAGCACTACATTTTTAGTAGAAACATTGACAAGCCTCCTTCTCTTTTCTGTTTTCATTGGTTCATAAATTCATAGCTGTAGGGCTGGGAGCAACCTCCCAGTTTCATTTATAGCAAAAATGTCAAGATTGATGTGATTCATCTCCTCCAACAATATGTCCACTGATCAGTCATTGCACAGGGATTTCACATTTAGTATATTAAATTAAAGCTTATAGATGACCTAAAAACTATGAAAATTTTAATACCCTTTGCCACTTTTTTCACCATTCTATCACTGTCACTGTAGAAGCTGATGGGAGCCACACAAGAGCGGGGGCTGTTTTGTATTTTTCTTGCTTTTAGGGATTTCTATGGTCAAAAAATTCACCACTGAATGGTCAGACTGCTGATGAGGAGCTCCTTTGTACTTTGACTGGTCCTCGGAGAATAGACTTAGTGTGTTTCTGAGTTCATCCTCGAAGATTTCCAGTATGCTAGAACGTACCAAAGCTTATGTTCCTTTGGTACAGTCTGGAAGAGCTGTACTACTGTACAAGCCACAGTGAGGCATCAAAATAGGACTTTGAGGAAGTCAAAACTAGAAGAAAGAAAAAAGTTATAGCTAAATGGAAATATGGTTACTCCTTAGAATGACAAAGAAAGGAGGCAGAAGAGTTGGTCTCATTGTGTTCTCCAAGGTAACAATAAATGTTATTTCATGGTATATTTGGTCATCTCATATTACAATTGTGATGATAAATATTTATAAAAAGATCACCATGAAAATAATCACAACTTACACACAAAAACTGCTGAGAAATAACAGGTAGATAAATTCTATGAAGAACTGATAAGGTCCTCTAAATTAAATCAATATACACTCTGATATTTGGTCACTTCTAAAGGGAATATACCAAAGTTACAGAAAAATATTTTGGACTTTATAAATAACCAAAAAGGAGATTGGGGAAGTATTAACTATTCACTTACTTTTTACATCTATACAAAATCCTTTTGAGTCAAGTACATACAAATCAGAGGCATTCACAATGAGGGTATTAGTAGGGAACAAGCAGGCTTTAACAAGTGGTATTCAAGAGTGGACCACCTCTCTGCTACTTCACAATTGACTGAAATATATAGAAAATGTTAGATACCACTGTGCTTATTGCATTTGATTTACTAAAGCAAAATGTTTTCTTAAAGGCTCTTTGTGTCTCCCATCTATCTATACATCAAAATCATTCAAGATTCATTGCAAAATGTAACAAAAATAGCCATGTTCAACAACTGTCAGATCATAAAAACCAGGTGAGACATAAAACAGGGAGATGTATATTCAACAAAGGTGTTTGCCACTGTGTTGGAAAAGATCTATCAGAGAGTTCAGGTCGAAGACGTGTTCCCTATGGATAATTAAGTCCCCCAGATGTTAATATTTACAAATAACATGGTGCCAATTGCATCAAACACCAGGTCATCACAGAGCCTCCTAAAGGAGATCCATAATTACTCAAAAAAGTTTGACCTAATTTTTTAAAAATAAGTGAGTGAAGAATGCCTATTATTCAGATTTTGAAGCTGGTTGTATAACCATTAAAGTTGGTGCATCAGCATACACATCTTGGGCAGACACTTCAGAGAGTAAACAAGCTGGGACCAGCATTGAATAGGAGGATTACTGTATGCTAGATTGCCTTCAGGAAACTGTAAAGCCCTTTTAATGATCTCAGGTTTCCTATAGAAGCTAAAGTCTATCTCTTTAATATGAATATAATACTGATATTGTGTGGCAGCAAGACATGGGATAAAGCTGTCTTAAAAAATTGAAAAATTAATATCACCCAGAAGCCAATGAAAAAGCGCATGGTGAGTATGAGCAGGCTGCAATATCTAGTCAATTAGTATTTTCAAAGAGGAACAGGAGTAAAAGATATCACCAAATAAATGTATAATGGAAAGATTAGAAGGGCCTAAGATGTCTAGGGATGGCAGGTAGACAGCCAGAGTGATCTACTTGTACCCCAGTGATATCAGGAGAAAATAGGGAAAGTTCACTTTGGGTGGGCTTCCTACAGGCAACTTTTGAGAGGACTTGGACAAAAAATACACAGGATGATCAGGCAGGGATGGGTTAAGATCTCCATCACAAAAAGGAATTTCTAAGTCAATCAATCAGTAAACATTTATAACTGTGCTAATACTGGAAATACAAAGATGAACCAAAAAAAAAAGACTATCCCTTCCTTCAAGTTGCTTGTAATCTAATGGGGGAAGACAACAAAGGGAAGCTGAAAAGTGATAGAAGGAATAAAAGGGAGCAGAAAGGTAACTAACATGGCGGCATGGTAGAAAAGGCAGCCAGAGAAATCCCAAAGTAGTGCAGCCAGGTGAGAAATGAGAGGTCTGAGCTGAGCTCTCCTTCAATAGAGGTTTGGAATTCATGGCCCCACCTTTCAACCAGAGAAGCAGAGAGTAGTGATGAGGTAATCAAAAAGAGTCCAGATCTATTTGAATTTTGATAAACTAGAGAGAATCCACAGGACAGAAATTAGTAGGGAGAAGGGGCCTTTTGCCATGTTGAATCATCTATGAATTTTTAGCCTAGAAAATTTTTAGAGGGCATGACAGTTGTCTTCAAGAATATTTGAGAGGTTGCACCAAAGAAGTAGGGTTTTATTTATTCTGTTCGTCCCAGAGCTCTGAACAAGGACCAATGAGTGCATATTATTGGCAAATAGACTTTGATTCAATATAAAGAGGAATTTCCTATCAACTGGTCTCTAATTAAATGTACTCAGATGGTAATGAGTGTCAACATTGGAAGTCTTCAAGCAGATGCTGGACAACCACTTCTGAGGGATGTTGTAGAGTATATTCATTTTTCAGCTAGGGGTTAAACTAGATACCCTCTTTAACCTCTTCTAACTCTTGGCTTCTATGATTCCAAAGGGGTAGCATTTGTCTTGATGCTACCATATCAAGTCTTAATGGAGTACATGTCCTATCTTGAAGATCTGTCTCAATCCTGTGGATTCGAGAACTATATTTTATCAATTTATCAGGCTCTGAGTGAGTGACTCAGGCTAACCAAACTCATAAGAAATAGATTTTAGAAAAGACATTTAGGAGGCTAACCAAACTCACAAGAAACCAAAATGTCAACTTATTAATTTAAAATGGAAGACAGACCTTTCCATTAGCCAGAATCATTGTATACATTATCCAGGGCACAACCTTTTCTGTATCAAGGCACCCAGGAGATTGAATTAGTTAACAGAACATTGCCTGGTGAGTATATAATCAGAACAAAGGAGACAATTTGAGCTGAGAAATAGGGTCTAGTGGTGAGTTGGCAGCACAAAGAATGTGAAACTAAGGCCAGGTAAAAACAGATGAGCCTAGACTGGGGAAACTGAGAACAGAGGTCACATTTAGGCAATAGAAGAAACGAGTTCAGAAGTAGGTCAGAGAAGAGAGAAAATAGGAAGCAAACATTAAGTCAGAGCCAGATCAGTGCCCTGATCAAAAGCCAGAAGCTGAAGATGCAGACTTTTGCAATGCTTATGAAACTTATAATTTATTGCATGTTATATAATTGGGGTTTTTTCACTTGGGAAAAGGGATCTGTAATTTCATCAGTATGGGGGAATTCTTGAAATGGAAATTCTCTCCATCTATACAAATCAGCAACTCACCTGTAATTTAATAGGTTAACGAATTGCCTAAAATTCTAAAAGGTTAAAGAATTTGCCCATGGTTACATGGCTAGTGTGTATCAGAGGCAAGATTTAAACCGACATCATTCAGACTCCAAAGCCAGCCTTCAATCCATTATATCATACTGCCTATTAGCTTATATAGTGCTATACTATATTATATTGCTGTGTTATATTGTACTGTATCACAGAGGTGTCAAACACAGGCCCACAGATACAACCAACACTCCCAAATATGTCCAAGCCAGATTTAAATGTAATTGGGAAATATTTAACAAAATAAATGAAAATACAATAGAACAAAGATAATGTTAATATGTTGTTTTCTAAGTCAATATTCAGGGATCCTTATGTAGGGTTAAGTGGGCCCTGTTTCTATATGTGTTTGATATCACTGCTATATCATGTAATATGTTATTATAGATAATATTATATCATGTTACGTTATGTTGTGTCGTATCGTATTGTGCTATGTTATGCCAAATGCAATATGTTTCATTAGAGAGAGGCAATATTGTATAGGGGATGGAGAGCTGACTTCAAAACCCAAGAAGTTCTGGGTTCAAGTCTCATCTCTGATACTTACTAGCTGTGTAACAGAGCAAATCATTTCACCTTTTGGTGCTTTAAACAACTTTCTAAGACTCTAAGTTTCAGAGAAACACAGCTCCAATCAGGTCACCGCCTTCACTACTCAGTAAACTCCAGTGGCTTCCCTTCACCTCCATGATCAAATACAAAATGTTCTGTTTGGCATTCAAAGTCCTTCATAACCTATCCCACCTTTCCTAGCTTTCTAGTCTTCTTACACTTTTCTCCTGGACAAGTACTCTTCAGTCCAGTGACAGTGGCCCCATGAACAAGACATCCATTTCTTGCCTCTGGGCATTCTCTCTGGCTATCCCTCATGCCTAAAAAGCTCTCCTCTGATCCTTAACTTCTTTTAAGTCTCAACTAAAATCCCACTTTCTACAGGAAAGCCTTTTCCAACCCCTCTAAACTCCAGTGTCTTCCCTCTATTAATTATTTCCTATTTATCCTGCATATACCTTGCTTTGCATATATTTGCATGTTATCTCCCTCATTAGATTGCAAGCTCCTTGAGGTCAGGGACTGTCTTTTGCCTCTTTTTATATCCCCATGTATTAGCAAGGCAATAAACACAACATTGATGATAATTGTGAATATGCCTATGTAATTCTGTATTGCAAAATATTAGAGACTCTCCATATAGAAGGTAGAAGAAGTAAAACATTTATTCAGACACCAGAGGACCAGATCTCATAGCCAATAAGACCAACCCATCCAAGCAGCAACCAACTCCCAAAACCAGTAAGCCCACTTTATTATAACAGCAAAGAATTTAAAACACAATATCATAGCATGGAGCCTCACCATCCCATAACCTTCTGCCCCTCTACTGAGACCTTCCCACAAACACACTCACAGCACAGCACAAATCTGCTCTTTCCCTCAGCTCCAACTACTCTCTCAGCATTTCCTGTGACACGCTTTCCTTTTCTTCTCAGCAAGCTCCTCCTACCACAAGTGACTTAGGCTTCCTATGATGTAAGCAGGTCACGTGGCCTATTAATGGGTGGAAAAGATCTTCAAATCTAAACTGTCGTTACACCCTAGCATCCAGGACAGTGCCTACCTCATAGTGGGCTTTGTAGGTATTTAATTAATATTGATTGACTGATCGATTGATTGGCCTGCATGGAAAGAGGAAGTTTCCTCACCCTGGATGTCCCTATGCTAACAAATCACCAGTCTAGCTCCTATCCCTATATGACGTTAAATCATATCAGTTCATATATTATATAGCAAACGTTTTGTAAACTTCAAAGTTTACAAATCACTTTCTCTACAACTCTGCATAGATTGATTATGTAATGCTCAAGTATAAAAGTGCTATGCTTAGTATGCACATAAATACTGATTCCATTTTTTTAAATTAACTCTAAATTATTTTGCTGAGACGGAGTGGTACCAGTACAAAGAATGCTGGTTTCAGAGTCACAAGACTTGTATTGAAATCCCAACTCTAGTATTTTGTTAGGGCTGTTGTTCAGTCATATCTGCTGATACTGGAGTGGTTTGCCAATTCTTTCTCCAGCTCACTTTACAGATGAGGAAGCTGAGGCAAAGAGGATTAAGCAACTTCCATACCCAGCACTCTATTCTATTACTACACCACTGCCCTTCCCAAGTTTAGCACTTATTTCCTTTGTAAAGTGGGCAGCTCATTTAGCCATGCTGTGTCTTTTTCTCTATCTGCAAAATGAGGAGTTTAGACTGGATGACCTCTGGCTCTAGATCTATAATTCTATGATTTAACTTCTCATAAGAATTTAAAATACCAAAGATTCTCAGAAACATCAATAGCATTTACTACTACCCTTTTTAAAAAATGTACTTAAAATTTATCTCATTCCTCCTGCCTTTGTTTCATACAGACCAGACCCCCATTTACTCTCTGTCATTCTCTCATGACATAGTACATGCTTCCCTCTCAGATTATTCCATTTTTTCCAGGAAGATAGCAGATACTAAGGTGGGAAACAGTGGGCAATGTCTCTAGATAGCTATAAAGCACACATATATTACTTCTAAAAGTAAATAATGCATTAACAAGATTAAACAGATTAATAGCCAATGCTCAGGGTCCTGAAAAAAAAAATGTGTAAACAAGAGAGGTAAATTGTAGTGATCTACTTCTAGTACTACCCAGCAACTCTGTGACAGGTCTTGTAGAAGATAGAGGAGAAGGGTAAGATACAATCTGTGCCCTTTGGGATTTATCTAGTTGTGTAGACAAGATTTATACACATAGGACAATTAGAGAATATGAAACAGTATTAAATTGTATGGCAGAGACAGTGAGTTCAAAAAAGGGAAAGGTTAATTTAGTTGGGATAATCAGGGAAGGTTTCATGGAAGAGTTGAGGTCAGGGCCTTAAATGGACGAGGATTTGGTAGAGGAAGAAGTGGGGAAAGGGCAATTCAGAAAGAGGAAGGGGATTATGAAGATAAGAGCAAGGGAGGGAATAAAGACATAGGCCTGACTGAAATGGAGGCTTCAAACTACAAAATGGAAAAATGATCAAGGAAGCCAGGCAAGGAGAGATTATTGAAGGCCTTAAATAAGAAACACAGAATTTAGATGACAGGATTCTTTCTCTTTCCTCTACACTAACTCTACTTCCCCTTAAATAGAAAACTTTCTATTATCTTCGTTCTTTACACATTAGTTCCATCTACTCCCAGGAATCATTCCAGGAGACATGTTTCCTCTTTCTAGTCCAGATCACTTTCAATTTTAGTTTTTCTCAGACAATACTTATTTAAGAGGCTCCTTCACTCCCCTAGGCTCTTATACTGAAGTTGCTATTTCTTCAGTGGATTTGAAAAGCAAGACAGCATTTTCCACCATGCAAACCCTTGGGAAGGGTGGCTGAATGTATTTGAAGCTCAGGTGTCCGAAGGGCTATGAAGGAGGTATTGGGAAAATTTACCATTCTGTTTGTAGACTCCTTGTCACAAGAGTTTCTTGGTATCCCCTACTGTTATTCACTATTATGACTGAATGAATGAATGATAGAGTACCTATTAAGTGCTTCCTATGTGTCAAGCTAAGCATTCAGAATAAAAATGCAAAAAAGCGAGACAGTCTCTGCCCTAAGAGAGTATGTATTGCAATGAAGGAAGACAACACATGGCAGGGAGCTGGAAATGGGGAGGAGTGGCAGGTTATATGCTCAATAGAATGATTTGGAAATGGAGGCCTGAGTTGCACCAAGAAAGGCAAACACACACCTATCAGAGCCCAGAGTGGTTCCAGGAACAGAGGTCAAGGTTCCTGTGCCCAAGGTCGCCTGGGGTCCCATGCCTCATGGCAAATTCTTCCCAGAAAGAACTAGGAGGATCTCAAAAACACATGATGCAGCTGGCTTACAGGACAAAATCAGATCATGAAGCTTTTATCATGATTTTCTCCTTGCTGACTTGATTTCTACCCACTGCAGTGGGCACTAGGACAAAAGGTACCACTCTACCCCCATATACAGTTTCTCTCTGAGCAGAGCTCAGGGCACAATGCAGGGGTTCACACACACACATACACACACACACTCACCCGCTCCCATAAAACTACTGAGTCACTATTATATAAAAATATCTCATTAAGTCTCAACTCGTGTGTCATTACACCAAAAGTCTGCTGTCAGATCCTCTTAATCAATGCCCCCTTTCTTTTATACAACGGCCACCCCCAACCTCTAGCCAATGCTACTGTGATGAACCCTCCCAGGACTGTCTCTAACTTGTTCCTTTAACCAAGCACCATCCTTGAGGCTACTTCTCTGTGCTCATAAAAATGTCTGAGAAATATTAAGGACTTTTCTCTCCCTAATTTCCAGTCCTTCTCCTTTCCCTCTTAGCTCCATAGTGTCTCCAAACTCTTAACTTTCAGCAGCAGTTGCAAAACCTAAAGCCAAAAATGCTATGGAAAAATTTGGAACATAGAAGTGACAAAAGTTAGAACAAAACGGAATTTGCAAGAGAAGGGGAGAAATGGCTTGAGCAGCCTAAAGAGGAGACAGCAGAGATAAGATGCCAGTGGACCCTGAACCACTTCCAATTTTTCAATTTGTCACCGCAAAAATAGTTCTTCGCATATGGAATTTCACTTTACAGCCAATTTGGCTGGAATGCAGCCTTTCCATATGTCAAGGTATGGTGGCACAGCAGGCTCCTTGACTTCAATGCCACCCCCAGAGCCCTTATTAGATCTTTCATGGTGCTGTGGCCCTTTCCATTCTCTATTGTACCCCATAAAATTTGCAGTCATGCTAGGTTTGTAAAGTTAACATCTACGAGATATTATTCATTTCCTCTTTGGCCCTACAACTATAGTTTAGGGAGATTTCCACCAGATGCCTTGGATACCTAGGCTATGGCCATGTTTTCTGAACAAAAAAATTTCCCAAGGGTAAAGATTGCTGAGAAAGAATTCGGCATGATTTTTCTAACTTCCCTATGCTTTTTTTAATTTAAAAAATACTTTCTTAAATTATCAAAACATTAACAAGTGGAGGTGGGGTCCACAGGTGTAAAACATTGCATGTTTTTGGACTTTCAGTGTATTGATCAGTTGTGTTGACTTTTTTTCCTCTCTAAAAAAATTATTTTTTGTCCTATGGCATACTTCTCTGGGAAGAGAAGGGGAAGAGATACATAGGACAATTTTGATGATATAAGAAATAGAAAATATCAATAAAACTTATTTTAAAACAAAATATAACAATCACTAACATCTATGCTATTATACTATGGATAAAAATGACACATACCACTTAGAGCCAACTTAAAGGAAATGCAAACACTTTGATTCATTTTGGTGTCTTCTAGCGACAGACACCATCCAGAGAAATGAAGCAGTCACAATCTAGCCTGCATATAGGACAGAGTAATATAAAAGGAATAAGAAATGTGGCACCTGGCAAAGTGCAGCTGTGGCTTATTCTACTCAGAGGAAATGGTAATTTAATAGAAGGTTTTTAATTAATACAGACTCCAGCAGTAGGAGGCTGCCAGTGATTTTGAGACTGACCAATTTCAATTCTACTAAGGCAGAGTATCAAGCAAAGCAATCTATATAGGAAGAAAAACGAAATATGTTTGCATGATATTGATTTCATATGGAACAACATCTGAATCATGTATTTCTAAGCTCCTCCTAATTCTTTTTAGGAGACTCCATGATGGAGGAGAGCCTTTGAGGTGGCATTTACCTCTTCCACAGTAGAGTTTTAATCCCTTATAACTTTCAGGCAATTGTGTGACTGTAAAGATTTGTTCTGCTGTAGAATAGCAATTATAAAAGACTGTTTGTTCCTATATCATATCTTTGGTAGTCATATAAAAATTTTGTGGAGATACGAAAAGTTGGTGAGGAAACCTAAGGATGTGAAAAAAGAGTGGTTAAGATATTTTAGCAGAGAAAAGAAAACCTAAGAAGGAACAGGAGTGCTACTCAATTTGGATGATGTAACAACAATGTTGCTAGCAGCTACTGTGCCTGTGTAAGATCAACAACAACAGCACACAGGAAGGGCTGCCAGCACAGGTTCTTTGATCTGCTTTTCTAAGGAAAGCAACCTTAAGGGGTTAACAATCTCAGTTTAATTAAACACACATATATCATTCACTTAGTTCAGGGGGAAAAGATCAGCCCCCTGAACTTCAGGGCAAATACAAACAGAAATTACAAACATCAACAGACAGACCTTGTCTGATTCAAATCACAATTCATAGTTACTAGAGAAGCACCAACATCTGATCCCACTTTACCCACCCCATTCAAACAAAGGCCAGACTCATCAAAGGCACTTGACAGCCTTAGTATCCCAAAAGAGAAGAACAGTAAAAAGTCCTGCCCTGATTACCATTACAGAAGGGACAACAGAGAGAAAGAAGAGTAGTTTAGTTGTCGTTTTTCATCTGTTTTCTCCTCCAAGAATGACTTTTGCTGGAAAGAACAGAACAACAGTGGGTAATAGGGATAACCAAGATAATGAAGGAGATAACTACCTTTATGATATTCAAAGCCTCCTGGGCCAGATGAACTACCTCCACACATTCTAAAGAGCTAATGGATATCATTGCTAAGCCACTGTCTGTGACACTTGAAAAATTTTGGAGAATAGCAGCAATAACACAGGACTACAGAAGAGTAAATATTTCAAAAGAGAACAGAATTTTCAAACTATAAGCCAATGAGCTTGACTTCAGCTCTTGAACAACATGACATAAATGAATAGTGATGGACCTGCTTTTGAGCCCCACCTTAGATATTTCCTAGTTCTAGGGAAAAGGACAAACTTCATGAGCCTCATTTGCTTCTTCATCTTTGAAACAGGGATAATAACAGCACCTCCTTCACAGAGTTGTTTTAAGGCTCAAATGAGATAATGTAAGTAAAGTGCTTTGCAAACTTTAAGGCACTGTGTAAATGTCAGCTATTATTGTTACCAGCAAAATTCTAGTATGTTTTATTGAAGAAATAATTAAAGAAGATCTAGAAGAGAGATGATGATGACAAAGAGTCAGCATGGCTTCATCAAGAATCAGTCATGCCAAACTTACCTTATTTCATTTTTTGATGAGGTTATTAAATTATTCAAACAGAGGAATGTTGAAGTTTGTCTAAAAACAGTTTACCTAATTTTTCAGTGTTTGATAAAAAAAAACCTCATATTCTTGTGGAAAAGATACAAAGATGTAGGCTAGACTTCAGTACGGTTAGGAATTGGTTGAATGACTATACCCAAAGAGTAGTCATTAATGGTTCCATGACAACTTGGAAGTGACCTAGGAATTTGTGTTGGGCCCTGCATTTTTGAACATTTTGAGCAATAATTTGGATAAAGAAGAGACAACATACTTATTAAATCTGCAGATGACAGAAAGCTAGGAGGTCTAGGTAACAATCTGATGAAGGAGTCAGGATCTAAAAAGTTTTTTGTCGAGTTAGAAAACTGGGCTGTGTATGAGATGAAATTTAAAGTGCCTTTTTGTAAACTCTACATCACACTTGTCCTACAGGGGATCAAAATACTCCTTGCTCCCAATATCATCTTCAAGCTCTCCCTTTCGACCATCACTCGGTATATCAGTAAGGCAAGATTCATGACCTCAAGGATGACCACGAACATGCCTGAATGGTTTGGAATCACAAAGTACAAGAAATTTTCTAGGTAGAAGGCAAAGGAAGTATAACATTTATTTACACACAAGAGAATCCAATCCCAGAACCAGTGATTCCAATTCCATATAGTAGCAATAATATTCCAAAGCCAGTAAGCCCATCTCAATGTAGCTACAAGGAAATTGTAACACAATATTATAGGAAGGAGCCAAGTCATCCTGTAACCTTCTCCCCTGCTAAGGCCTTCCTGTAAACAATCACTCATGAATCCTAACTCTCCACTCAGTATTCTCTTCTTCAGCTCTGTAGACTCCAAGTTCCTACTCCTTCTCCTTGGGCTAAATTCCAATTCCTGTAGCTCTGGCTGCCTCAACATCTTCTTGATGTCTGCTTCTGAATTCTGCCACTCTCAGGTCCCCTGCTCTGCTACTTTCAGTTCTGGGCTCTCTTTTTATACAATCCTACCCCTTATCTGATTGACTAGAACTCAGTGCACATACCACTGGCTGTGGTCTTAGCAACTCCCCTTAGGGCCCTGAGGGCTTCAAGCCCACATCAGCTCAACTAGCAAAAGGGTGTGGGCCTGGGGCCTCTCATCTAGTTAGCGAAAGGGTGTGGGCCTGCTTCTAATCAGGCCTCCCTTTGTTGGCCCCATCTGAGGCCTATTCAAGGGCAGGAAAGATCTTTCACTTACTGATTAGCCTTACTTTCAGCAATATCTCCTCCTTTAAAATTTACTCAGTTAAAAATTTCTTATAATGAAGGTCATCATGGCTCTCATCCAGTGGTACCTAGGTCATTCTCCCTTCTTTCTCAAGGAGTTCAACACTTGGCTCATTTTCTTCTCCTCTCCAACTCTTATCCTCATACTAAGGTATTTCAACATTTATGTTGCTACTCCCCCAAGCATCCCAATTCCTTAGTCCTCTCAAATCTCATCAGCTAATCCTCCATTCCACTTCAGTGCTGCAGAGAGATGGTCACACTTTGGATCTCACCAAAAATATTCCACTTCCATAAAAAAAACTTATATTCCTCTACCTGATCATAGCTTCCCCTTATTATATCTGTCCTTATGCCTTCCTCAAGGGGAATAATAATAAGGGGCATGACACAGAGCATCTACCTCTCAGGGTTATTGTGAGGAACAAATGATACAATATTTGTAAAGCACTTAGCACTTTACCTGGCACATGTTAGGCACTTAACGAATGCTTATTTCTTTCCTTCCTTCAGTACTTTCTCAGGTCATTATCCTAATCTGACTTCATTTTCTTCCCCACCCAATCTTGACTCTATAGTTCAGATCTACACTGTCCTCTACTTTCATATCCTTTGTTCCCTTGTTCTTCATTGGTCACACCTTGACAAAACCCAGTCGTAGATTACTTCTACCTTCTACCTCTTCCACTCTACTTGTGCTGCTGGATGTTGCTAGAGGAAGTTGTTTAGCCAAACTGAGTATACTACAAATTTATCTACACTCATCTGAGCCTTCACAACAACAAGCCCATCCCTTTGTTCCTTCTTCCCTAATTTATTCCTATCAAAAATATTTGAAACTCCCAAAAGCTTTCTCTTCCCTCCTCAAGCTGTCCACCCTTCTCTATTCTCCCATCCTCTCAGCTGAGGATATTATCTCATGCTTTACTGAGGTCATTTAATTGAGGTCATTCATTGGGATCTTCCTCTCCTCCCCTTTATTTTTTATCTCAAAAGCTCTTCATATCATCACCTACCCTCTCTGCCTTTTTACTCCAGTCTCTTAAGAGATGACCAAGATCAACTTTGCAAAGACCAATGACTCTATATATGCCCTTCATCCAGTTTTCTCAACTATCCCCAATCTCTAATTTTCAGTTTCTTCTTAACTACTGTTGCCTTTGCTAATATCTTCAAACATACCCAAGGCTCTCTTATCCTTAAAAAAAGAAAAAAACCCTTTGCCAGACCCTAGCATTCCCTCGAGCTGTATCTCTTTTCCATTTTCTAGTCAGATTCCAAGAAAATGGTACCTATTCAGATTTTACTTTCACCCCCTCTCTTATCACTCACTCCTTAATCATTTGTAACTGGCTTCCAGCCTCATAACTCAACTGAAACTACTCTCTCCAAAGTTAACAACAATCTCTTAATTGCCCAATCTGATGGCCTTTTCTCAGTCCTCATCTCTCTTGAACTCTCAAATTATCTCAAATATTATCTCAAACAGTACCTGCACATAGTAGGTGCTTGGTAAATGCTTATTCTTTTCCCTCTTCCTCCTCTCTGCAACATTTGACACTGCTGACCACCCTCTCTTGGATACTCTCTTCTCCCTGCATTTTCTTGACAGTGCTCTCTCTTTATTCCTACCTGACTGTTTCTTCTCTGTCTCCTTTACTGTATCATCATCCATATTACCCCATGGGTGTATCCCAAGGCTCTGTCCTAGGCCCTCTTTTCTCTCTTTACAATCTCTCACAAACACTTCATTGTCTCCAATGAGTTTAGTCATAATGTTTATGAAGATGGCTCACTTTTGTCCCTGGATATGCCCCATATATATGGATAGCAAGAATCTGGAAGATTCAATGATCTTCACAATTTAGGGAAGGGGCCTCCTACTGAGGAAGCTCATTTCTGAACCAGGAAGAACTGTCAAAAAGAATAGACTATACTTTTCCCACCTCCTGCTTGGGAGGTGACAAACCACAGGGCTGAGGCCCTGAGAGAGCAGAACTGAAGTCTTCTGTCTATTCTATGGTTAAAGTCTCAGTTCTTTCTGAAAGAACATAATAGCACTCCATCTAAAAAAAACCAAAATAAAACACATTAACCCTATAGCTATAACCCTTAGTTGAACTTGAGGCTGGAAGTCATCATTCAGCCATCACTTGGAAACCTCTAGTAAGGGAAAACTCTTTCTAATTTCCATTCCATTCCCAGGAAGTCCATTCCAACTCTGACTGTTACAGTGATTTTTTTCTTAAGTCTAAATTCCTTAGCAGCTTCTTATCATTGTTTCTTTCTCCTCCCAGGAAGCTATCCCATAAAATAAATAGAAGAAGAAAATAGAAAAAGAAAAAGAAAAAACAGGAAGAAGGTGGGGAGGGAAGAGAAACAGCAAAAATGATCAGTACATTGAAAAAATATGTAATATTTCACACCTATGGACCACTATGAAGGAATAGGGGTAGGGATCTTTTCATTTCCCTTCTTTGAGGACAAGTTTGTTTTCTGTATTTTTGCAATATTCATTTTTGATTGCTTTGTGGTGGCTGTTCTTTCTATTTGCATTGGTGTAGTGATTGTGTAAATTGTTTTCTTGGCTCTGCTTACTTTGCTCTGCATCAGCTCATGGAAGTCCCTTCATATTTGTCTGTATTCATTGTATTCATTTCTTATAGCAAAGTCATATTTCATTATATTCATGCACCACAGTTTGTGTAGCCGTTTCCCCTTTATGACCATTTCTGTTTCCTCATAGAGAATATCTAGGTGAAATAGAGCACAAATAGAACAACTTGTCTGTCATCAATGGAAAAAGGAGGTTACTAAAGCAATATTTACAGATATTTCACATTTAATCCCTCCATTTTCCTTTCTCCAGTTTTATCCCTAGATACTCTCAGGATGATTTTTCTTTGTTGGGTCTCTGATTAAGCTTTCTATAAACCTGTTCTTCTTTAGACTGTTTCTCACTGTTTTATGAGGTGATGTTGTTTATAATCTTCTATCATTCTCCTCTGAAAGATTTTGCAAATTCATTTATATCCTAAACAAGTGTTTCAACTCATTGCTATCTATCTTGGCTTAGCAAAGAGATCAAGTTTCTGCCAACTGATGTGGTTTCTAGATTCTTTTGGTTTGCTTGTTATGGTAATTTATTTATATCAGTTAAATTTCCTTAGCAAATGATGGTAGTCCATTTTGATGTCTGTTCCCATTTTTCAGTATCAGTAGTTTGTTTAATTAGGTCAGGTTGGAAGTGCCTCAATTACATTTCATATCTTCTCATTTTTCATCTTTCTTCTAATTTGGTATTCATTTTGATCTATATTTTAACAAGTTAGTGATCTGATTGCATAAAGACAGCTGGTTCAGAAATGACTACCAGTCATTTCTTGTCTTTTAAATTATAATCAATTTCGTTTTTTGCAATATTATGTGGTACTCACCATGTCCAGCACTTCCACTTCTCTTAAAAAAAACTACTCATACTATATATCTGAAGTTTCAGTATAGTGTACAAGCCACTGGCTTCTCTCATTCCTTATGATGTCCAACAGATTTTTACTACCCACCCCTAGACTCACCTTTGCATTAGTGCATTAGTGAATTAGTGAATTAGTATGTTTACTTAATTAAGAAATTCATACCTTTATAGAATTTCTCTATTTCCTCATCCTTTACAGTAGATTTTGGTACTAAATTTGGTATTTATTTTCATGGTAGTATTTTTGCAAGTTCTTATCCCGAGTGCTTCAAGGTGAGATGATTGATAACATGCTAACAAGTGAAAAAGCATTTATTAAATGCTTACTATGTACCAAACACTGTGCTAAGCACCGGGGTTTCAGTTAGAAAAATGGAGACAGTTCTTGCTCTCAAGGATCTCACATTCTAATTAGAGGAAACAACATAAAAAAGAATATTCATCAGCGAGGTAGATGGAGAGGGTCAGAAGTCCTAATGGTATAGTAGAGGATCTGATGGCACAGCCCAAAGGTCTGTAGGTAAGATGATAATGCCACGAGTTAACCAAGAGCTCCACAAAGTAAAGTTTTGAACACATAGGGAAACCAACCACCACAGCACCTTTATGTGTTTCTCCCAAAAGAGCCTGAAAGCTATCCTTCCACTTAGCTGTAACTCCCTCATATCTCTGGGCTTCCCTTATAGTGAGACTGTTAAGACTGAGATGATTTTCTTCTTATAACAGTTTGCCCACTTGTTGGTCACTTGACAAGGATTTCACCTAGACAACTGCAGGGTACAAAATACACCTGTCCAGTATCCAATTTTCTCTATCTTTGAAGAGAGGTCTAACTGAACAGCAATCCTGTAGAAATTAGGCACGGATCAACATCTTATAATCTAAGAGGCACTCTCCAGTAAATAAATGGTCAAAGGATATGAACAGGAAGTTTTCAAAGGAAGACCAAAAAAACCATGTGAAAAAATGTTCCAAATCACTAATAACTGAAGAAATTCAAATTAAATTAACTCTGGGCTTTCACCTGGCTGGCATCCATGAAAAAAGAGGAATATGACAAATGTTAGAACGGCTATGGGGGAAACAGGCACATTAATGTCCTATTGGTGGAGCTATGAATTAGTCCAGTTATTCTAGAAAGCGATTTAGAACTATTCCTCAAAAGTCACACACTGTCCATCCCCTTCAATGTAGTAAATATCACTACTGGGCCCAGGCAGCTATATGGCACCATAGTGCACAGAGTGCCAGGCCTGGAGTCAGAAAGACTCATCTTCTTGAGTCAAATCTGGCCTCAGACACTTACCTTGGGCAAGTCACTTAACCCTGTTTGCCTCAGTTTCCTCATCTGTAAAATGATCTAGAGAAGGAATTGGCAAATCATTCCAGTATCACTTCCAACGAAACCCCAAAGAGGGACACAAAGAGTTGGAAATGACTGAAAAATGGCGGAATTACAACAATAAAGGCCTATCCTTCCAAAGAGATCAAAGAAAGAGTATTCGATGTACAAAAATACTTATAGCAGCTCTTTTCATGGCACCCAAAAACTGGAAATAAAGAGGGTATACACCTATTGAGGGACAGTTAAACAAAGTGGGCTCTGTGGATCTGATAGAACTTTATTGCATCAGAAGAAATAACAAAATGGACAGTTTCAAAAGAAACTGGAAAGACCTCTGAACTGATGCAGAGTGACAGGATCAGAACCAGGGGAACAATTTATAGAAAGAAAACAACATCATAAATAAAAATACCTTTGAAGGACTGTAGAATTCTGAGCAATGCAGTAACAAACTATGATTCCAGAGGACCAAAGACAGGTTATCTAGCTCCTGTCAGAAGAAGAAAGGAAGGGAATAAACATTTCTATTGAACTTACTACATGGCAGTGCTAAGTGGTCTACAAATATTATCTACATTATCTCATTTGATCCTCACAACAACCCTGGTAGTTAGGTGCTGTTGTTATCCCCATTTTACAGCTAGGGAAAATGAGGCAGAAAAAGGTTAAGTGTTTTGTCCAAACTCATATCTAGTTAATTGCCTGATGTCAATTTGAACTCAGGTCTTCCTGACTCCAGGCCCATTGGTGCTCCATCCACTGTGCTACCTAGCTGCCTCAGAGGTAATGGACTTAAAATGAAACATATAGTTTTGGATACAGGCAATATGGGGACTTGTTTTGCATGATTATTGGTGATAAAAGTTTTCTTTTTTTAAATTTATTCGATGGGGTGGGAAGGAGGAGTTAGAGGAAGAGAAAAATAAATGCTTATTAATCAAGAAAAAAATAATAAAAAGTTGAAGGGGAGAGCAAGATAACCAACTTAATTCCCTCAATCTGGATACCTTTGTCCAGGTCTCAAGTTCAACCTTTTCTTAGCCTGTGGCTTGGTTCTTCAAGGACCATTCATTCTCCCTCTTTTGGCCTGCCTTGAGATCATTTCACTCCTTTCACTAGTTCAGCAGTCTCCATCTGTGAGTATGTCTGTCTTGTCTTTTTGTCTGTCTTTCTCAATCTCATCTCCTTTCCCAGTCCAACCTAAGGTAACCTTTGCTGGCTACCTGAAAACTGTGTCCACTTTTAAGCCACAGATTTGTCTAACAGGGGTTGGGGGCAGGGGGTGGAACCTGCGGCCTTGAGCCACATGTGGCCCTCTGGGTCCTCAAGTGTGGCCCTTTGACTGAATCCAAACTTCACAGACCAAATCCCCTTAATAAAAGGATTTATTCTGTAAAACTTGGACTCAGTCCAAAGGCCACACCTGAGGATCTAGAAAGCCACATGTGGCCTCCAGGCTGCAGGTTCCCAACCTCTGGAACTAAAGCCCTTCTCTTTAGATAGGGATTCTCTCTGATTTATTGTTTCCTCAACCCTAAGAACTTTGTTCTTTCCTAGAGGGGACCTTCATGTATCTCTTATTGAACCCTTAAATTGTATAACCACAGAAGATATCAGCAAACTTACACTAAATATGTCACAGAGACACCAAATGGGGAAAACAATTTGCCTGGTGTGTATGTGTGTGTGTGTGTGTGGGTATGTGCATGTTTCAGTCATTTTTTCAGTTGTATCCAACTCTCCGTGACCCCATTTGGGTTTTCTTGGCAAAAAATACTTGGGTGGTTTGCCACTTCCTTCTCCAGCTCATTTTACAGATGAGGAAACTGAGGCAAACAGGGTTAATTGACTTGCCCAAGGTCACACAGCTAGTAAGTGTCTGAGGCTAGATTTTAACTCAAAAAGATGAGTCTTCCTGACTCCAGGCACAGTGCTCTTTGCACTATGCGCCACCTAGCTGCCCTTTACCTTGTGAGGGGACCCTATATATGCATAGTAAAGGTAAATTGTAATTAGAGTTTCTTAAAATATCAAAGAGACAGTAAATAATAATAATTAGAGCACTAATACAAATTATTCTTACTGCACAATGAAAAGAATACTAAATATAAAGTCGGTAGTTGTTTCAGTTGTATCTGACTCTTCATGATTCCTTTTGGGATTTTCTTGGGAAAGATACTGGAGTAGTTTGGCCATTTCCTTCTCCAGCTCATTTTATAAATGAGGAAACTGAGGCAAACAGGGTTAAGTGACTTTCCCAGGGTCACACAGCTAGTGCGTGTCTGAGGCTGGATTTGAACTCAGATCCTCCTGCCTCCAGATCCAGCACTCTATCCACTGCACCACCTTGAACCTAGGTCTAGGTTCAAATCCTGTCTCTCATTTACTACCTACGTGACCTCAAACAAGTCATTGAATTACCCTGGGCTTCGGTTTCCTCACCTGTAACATGAAGGTCTTAAGGCTTTCTGAGGTCCATTTCAACCCTAGCTCCAAAATCTTATGATCCTATTAATTCAGCCTAAAATCACGTTGCTTTTTTGGCTACCATAGCACATTGTGGATGGACATTGAGCTTTACAGTTGACTAAAACACTCGGGTCATTTTTCACATAAAATGCTATGTAGCCTCACTTCCCTCTTCCTGTATTTGTGCAGTTGATTATGTGAACCCAAATGCAGAACATTTTCTTTATCTATATTAAATTCCTTTGTATTAGTTTCTGCCAGTCTTTCCAGTTTGTCAGGATCTTTTGGGATATCCATTCTATTAGCTGATATATCAAGTATCCCTCCAAGTTTTCTGTCATCTGCAAATTTAATGTAGCCTGTGGCCCAGAAGCAAAGCTCTGTATTTTCAGAGACCAAGATCAGTCCTGGGGGCTTCTCTTAAATCTTATCCCTTTGGCTCATACCCTCACTCAGAGTTTCCCATACAAACACCAGAATTTGGCTTATTTTCCTCCCACCCAGAATTTTTTTTCTGAGAAAGATGTCTAGGTCTCCACAGACAAGTGGGTGGGGATGTACAAAAGAAAGTCATATTCATAAATTACTGCGATGTAAAAATAAAAGATATTAATAAAATGCATTTAAAACAACCAAAAAGGGTTCCCAGTTCCCAATTAAGCACTCAAGCTAACAATACCTTACATATGAGACATGCTTTACTTCACACAACAAAAAAACAGAAGATGCGAACAACCCATAAACAATCAAAATAACTCTCCTTCCTTCTCTAGTACATCTCACCTCCACCCCCACTCCCCCAGGGATTGACACATTCTACAAACTTAGAATACTGCTCTATGGTTCAGGCTCCCCCAAAAGGGGAAAGCACCTGGAGATAAAAGAACATCAGCCACCTTTCCCAAGACCTGAACAAGCCATATAATTCACAGTCGTATTAGAGGGTAAGAACTTGTTTGCTCCTGTTCACTGTGACTGAGGCATTATCGCTCTGATGCTGCTGTCTTGGGGCTCCCTGGGGTGGTACCACGCATATAATTAGCTTCCCCCTCTACCGCAAACCCAAATATGGTTTCTATAGGTAGCTCTTCTGCTATATTTCCATCTCTCAGTGCTTGTCTCTCTCTCTCACACACACACATCTGTGTGTTCTATCTTTTCAAAGGCCAAATTGAATGGTGCAGCTCAAGTATCCTCCAGATATATCAACAATAATCATAATAAAATAGCTAAGATTTATATAGCACCTACTATGTGCTAGGCACTGTGCCAAGTGCTTTACAAATGTTATCTCATTTTATCCTCACAACAACCTTGGGAGGTAGGTGCTATTATCATTCCCATTTTGCAGATAAAGAAACTGAAGCAGACAGAGCTGAAGTGATTTGCCCATAGTAACAAGGCTAGATTTTAATTTAGATCTTCCTGACTCCAGAGAATCAATCATTTTTAATGTGGTGTCAATGGACCAACAGCATATAAGACATGGAGGAGACATCATTAAAGTTCCAAATGTGAAGGGACATATGAAAGCTTCAAAAACAAAGCAAATACCTCGTTTTTTAACCTTGTCAAGTTGACCGCGCTCTTTTTGCATTCCTCTGGAGATCTCCCTCCCAGCTGGCATAAAATGATTAATCAACTCTCTTTGGATCCTAAAGGTCAATCCATTATGAATTTGTATCACTGTTCTATGATTAAATTCATATCCCTCCAACTTATCCACAAATGTTTTCTGGCTCTCTGATGTCAAATGCCTTGATTGAAATTTATCTATACTATGTCTAGAAAAGTCATTCCCAACCTGTGGGCTGAGGACCTCTGGAGAATCACACAATTATTGCAAGGAGTCCACAAATCCATTCATGAATCCATATTTTCTCAAAGTATATTAGCAGTAGAATTACTGTTTTATGGGTGTCTTCCAAATTTGGGGACATTAAAAAGGGTCCTCATGACAAGAAAGATTAGAAATGACTAGCTACAACATTCCTCTGGTCTTCCATTCTAATAATCTTGTCCAAAAAGGAAATGATCTTAGTCGGGCACGATTCATTGTTCTTAATGATCTCAGTAAGATCTTCCCTTTCTAAGCATTCACAAAAGCCATTCTGGAATGTTTCCCACAAATCAACCATAAGCAACAACAAGCAACATTGTTTTTTCTACCAGACCTGACATTTCATCAGCATAGGGAACCCCTAGAGAGAAGTTTCTCTACCGATGCAGGTCGCCACTGTCTCTGCAATGTATGGTCGTAGAGAGTTGCCTAAGACACTGAGAGGTTGTATGACTTGTCCAGCGTCACACAGCGACTGTGTCAGGTATAGGACTGAAACCAGATCTTTCTGACTCTGAGACTTGCTTTCTGTCTTGCTTCTCTATCCTGCTGCTGTAAATGAGAATGGAAATAAGAATATCTCACATTTTTATTGGGGCTTTAAAATTTTTAAAGCACTTTACATACATTATCCCATTTGTACCTCACAACCATCCTGTGACTTGGGTATTGCAGGGATAATCTACTTAACAGATGTGGAAACAGAAGCTCAGAGTGGTTAAGTACAAGGATGCACATCTAATAAATAGTCAAAGTCAGGATTCAGACTCAGATCTCCCTGACTCCAGGCCCAGCATTCTATCCACAAAGGCACATAGCTTCTAGTTTGAAAAGACCACATTAACATATTTGGGCAAGGCCAACGCATATATTGTGAGCCAAACAGAAATTTTGCCAGCCAAGTAATTTCTAAAAATGCTAAATAAGTATATGCTTCTGGGTATACTTGAGCCTTTGTGGGTAGATTTTTAGTACATCTCTTATTCAAATACTCCATGACCTATAAAGGGGAAAAGGTAGGGATGAGCCTTGTTTTATTTTCTTTTGTTTTGTTTTTTCAGTTAACAAAGAGTGGAGAGATATTTCATAAAATGTTTACTGAGGGATTTAAATTTAAATTTTAAAAAATTTTCAAAAATATCTTACATACATGAACAGGGACAGGGAGAAAAAGCTATGTGATGTTTGCTCCATTTGCTACTGGGTATAGATACTCAGATATAAGGCACACAGGGCCCCTGGTTCTAAACTTAGTGACAAAGAATTAACTCCAAAATAACAATAAGCCTACTCATCCAAGGAGAGCCAAATATAAGACCATCTGCCCCTATGTGGTTCTTCCCAAAGGCGAACAAGTACTTTCCAACCAGTGTGCAAAACATATACCTTTCTGCAGATAGATAGATAATATATGTACATATATACACATATGTACAAATATATGTATATAAAATGCAGCTACAAACCCAGAGCTAAGTTCTAAGAAGCCAAATTGCAGCTCTGGAGTATTTTTGTTGGAACATCTCTACCCCTAAAATCTAATTTCTTGCAACTTTCCATATAGTATCCGGTGTTGTATTATTTATAAGAAAATAATATTCTCCCCTCCCTTGTGTTTCCTGACTGCAGAAACCACTGCAGCGATGAAGCAATAGAACAATTTTGGTAATGTTTCCATAGCTACCTTGCTTCTAAGTGTGGTTTATTCTGTTTTAAAGTCAACTGACCTACTCACATCATCAAATGAAGTATTTTCAATCTAATCCCTCCTCTCTACCTATTATTGTCTAGTGTTCTTATGATGCCTATATTTAAAGAAGACTTGGATGCATAAATACATGGCAAGCAGGCATTTCAGTTACATAGAAGAGGATGATGAATATATTCATTCTTTTTTCTTCTCCTTTCCAATGTGTGTACGTTCGGTTCTGCCCTTGCGATATCGGGGATACTTTCCATGATTCGAAGAGGCAAAAGCTTTTAAAGTACACTAGTGCTATCTAGTGGCCACTCAAGGTTTTGCTGTTCGTCCCAGAAAATCCATTCAGCTAACAGGTGAAGGAAGGCTTAGTTCAAAATTGCATTCCTAATTCTTGAGTGTCCTTGGGTTAAAGCCACCACACATCCTAATCTAGAGATTCTTAACCTTTTTTGTGCTGTTGGCCCCTTGGGTTCTCTGATGAAGTCTATGGATCTTTTCTCAGAATAATGTTATTAAATGTATAAAATACATAGGGTTACAAAGAAAACTTTGTATTTATACAAACTATATACATGAACATATTCATATTTACAAGATTATACTGAAATGCTGTTATCAAAATAATTTCCAGAAACCAGTTTGCAGAATCCAGGTTAAGAACCCCTGGTCCAGAAAAAAAGAGCACCTATACTAAATGATGGGTCTCTGAGAGCAAAAGGTATTAGTTTCCATCATCAATTGCTGTTACCTAGAGACACTATTTCAAGTATTGGAATTCATATGATTATTGGATCATAGATTTAGAACTGGAGGGGAGTTGGAAATTAGCTAGTATAACCCTTTGATTTTAAAGAGGAGACAACTGGAGTCTGGGAAGTGTCAGTGATATATCCAAGGTGACTAAGTTAATAAATAATAAAGGTTCAAATTCAAGCCCCTTAACTACCAATACAGGGTTATAGTGGTCAATTCTGGTCAGAAGCATGAATATTAAAGCTCTCTCACCTGGAAAATATTTGACAGAAAAATTAATAAAGATACTTCATGATAAGAGCCATTAACCAGAGGAAGTAAATAAGGCTTCACCCATCCACACTGTAAAGAATCTTTTTGTGTGTTGACATAGTAAACAAAAAAGGGAGAGGGAAATACATTATAGTGTGTTGTTATCTTTATAGCTGTAAATATTATACCCTAAAAACAAATACATCAGAGTTATTGTCCAAATACTGGTGCCTATTATATGCAAAAGATGTCCAAAATGATGCTGAACTTCCCACAAGAAATAGCTGCTAAGCTAGATTTCCTCTCCTGTTTTTACAGATACTGGTAGGAATGAAATAGATCCAAAATGCTTGGTTGTCCCAGAGTTAGATTTTAGGGAACCTTTCTTAATGAGACCCAATGCCACTTTGCCTTTTCTTGACTGCCGTATCACACTGTTGACTCCTACTGAGCTTGTAGTCCACTAAATCCTTCAGGTCTTTTCAAACTTTTCTAATCCTGCCTCATCCATCTTATACTTGTGAAGTTGACTTATTTTTTAACTTAAGTGCAAGACTTCACATTCCCTATTAAATTTCGTTCTAATAGAGTTAGCCCAGGATTCCAGTATGTCAAAATCTTGGATCCTGAATCTGTTATCCAGGGTTACATTTAACAGTATGAAAGAAATTCAGAAGGAACTTGACCAGGCTAAAGTCTATTATGATAAAGAATGAATGACACAGAAGCTACCACCTTTCTTTTCTAAGTGGTTACTGTCACAAGGCTCCTTAACGTTTTGGGAACTGCTTTAGAACTCCATACTCTGAGAAAAAAAATCCCAGTTGACACTCACTTACTTGTCGTCCAGTTGTTTTTCAGTTGTATTCAACCCTATTCGGGGTTTTCTTAGCAAATATACTAGAGTGGTTTGCCATTTCCTTTTCCAGCTTATTTTACAGATGAGGGAACTGAGGCAAACAGGATTAAGTGACTTGCCCAGGGTCATACAGCTAATAAGTGTCTAAGGCCAGATTTGAACTCAAGAAGATGCCCAACTCCAGGCCTGGTACTCTGTGCACTATGGTGCCACCTAGTTGTCATTGCTTATCATTATTATTTTTTAATTACCAAAGGATTTTTCATTGCTTTACATTGTCCTAATTACTATGAGGACATATGATAACTCACTTAGAAAGGTTTTTAAAGTTTGTGAGAGGTAGCTTGGGATATTCAGATTCATGGCCTTTGAAGCCTTGAAGATCTGGATTCAAGTCCTGCTTCTGACGTATATTGGCTATATGACCTTGGGCAAGTCATTTAACTTCTCACTGCTCTAGGCAATTCTTCAAGTTGCAGGGAAGGTTTCGAACTGCATTGGTAAAAGGGGTTTCCTCACGAGGGAATTCCCTATTCCAATTAAATTTCAGATCCAGCCCAAGTCTCTATCCCTTTAAGGTTTACAGAGTACTTTCCTTACTATAATTCTCTGAAGTAGATAGTGAAATTTTTATTATCATCATTTTACAGATGCTAAAATTAAAGTTTATAGATACTCTGCAAACTGTGTGATTCTCAGTACCCTCTACTCCCTACCCTACCATTCTGACACCATCTCTGCAGAAATGGAAGGAAGACAGGCAGAAGTGAGGCCACTTTTAATTTTTTGTTTGTTACATGGATTGTTTTGCCATAGCCAAAAAATTTTTCATTGAGTGGACAGTCTCTTGGGGATGAGCCTCCATGTATTCAGCTAGTCCTTGGAAAATAGACTTGGTCTGTTTCTGAGTCCACTCTTGAAGCCTTCAGAAGATGCTAAAGCATATGCTCTGTTGGCATATGAGAATCCAAGGTCACCTTTAAACTGCTATGCATCATTAGACAATCATGATGATGATGATGATGACGACTAGCATTTACATAACACTTTAAAGTTTACAAAGTGATTTACAGACATTATCTCATTTGAGTTTCAAAACAAAACTGTAAGGTAGGTACTGATATTATACCTATTTTACAGATGAAGATACTGAGGCTGAGAGAGGCTAAGTCACTTGCATCGCATGCATCTCAGTGGATAGGCCCTGGAATCGGGAGGTTCTGAGTTAAAAATCCAGCCTCAGACACTTATTAGCTGTTGTGACCCTGGACAAGTTACTTAACACTGATGGCCTCCCCCACCCAAAAAAAAAGGTATGCCTTCCAGGAATAAGAAAATATATTGTTCCCACAGTACTCTGCCCTAGTTGGACCACATCTGGAATATTGTCTTCAATTTTAGTGCCCCATTTTAGGAGAGCTCATGTTTTCACATCTTTCACAGTTCTTTTCATCAGTCTTCATATGGCATATACTTGGGGCGCTTTACCCTTCTGGGTGTCTTTACTAGACTCTTTTCAGTTTGAAAATATGATATATCCTTGAAGTCACAAACACATTACAGGTAACTTGTCCTAGTCAGCAGAGAACTGGTCCTGAAGTCAAGAAGGCCTGGGTTAAAGTCCTGCCTCTGACAAGTACTGACCATGTGGCCTTGGCCAAGTCCCCTAACTTCTCAGCAACTCTCTAAAACTAGAGGTTGCTGAGAACCTTGAGAAGGCAAGGAACTAACCCAAGGTCGCATGGTCAGAAAGTGTCAGTCAGCAAGACTTTGGATCAGAAGGGGCTAATCAGTATCGACAGAGGGAGATTCCTCACCAAGGGGTCCCCTCTCCCAATGAAATCACAGATCCAGTTTCTATCACTATCTCACAATTATGTAGTCTTCGATTAGATTGAAAGATGGAAGAGTAATGAAGAGATGAGATCATATTGAACTGTTATGCATCTGATTGATTTTATGAACTCATCGATCATGGGAAGAATCCCATTGGAATAAATAACATAACATCAAAATATGGTATTTAATGCTTCTGTGGTAACTATGATGTGGTTGAGATGACCCTGAGTTTGAAAAAAGATCTGCTTTCAAGTGCTAGCTCAATCACTTACTATCCATGTTGCCTTGGTCAAGTCAATTAACCTCTTAGAGACTTAGTTTCCTTATCTGTAGGATAAGAATAATAAATGAAATGGATTGCCATGGAGATTGTGAGTTGAGCCTCTGTTATTTACCTCCTTCCATTATTTCTTTCCTACCCTTAGTTTAGGCAGCTAAGTGGCTCAGTGGATAGAGTGCTGGGCCCTGGAGTCAGCAATCTCTGAGTTCAAATCCAGCCTCATATATTCACTTAGCTGTGTGACCCCGGTCAAGTCATTTCACCTCTGTTTGCATAACACACTGGAAAAGGAAACTGCAAACCACTCCAGTATCTTTGCTAAGAAAACTCAACAGACATAAGGCACATGAGGTCATGAAAAGTTGGATATGACTGAACAACAACAAACTCCTAGTTTGAAAGGAAAGTCAAGTCCCACTGAAATGGAAAAGCTGGGAAAGAATGGTGACACCCACATAAGGGTAGAAGCCAGAACAGGAAAATAACCTGGGCCAGATTATCATCATCACAATGGTAGATATGACAGACCACTGATAGATACGTATTGTACCTATTATGTATCAAATAGCTGTTGTGAGGTTAGTCTATAATGTATCAAAAGGTTATTGTGAGGACTAAATGAGATAAAATATTATCACTTCCTTCCCTTTCTTCCTTGTATCTCTTTCCTCCCTCCCTTCTCTCCTCTTCCCTTCTCTCTCCATTTACCTCTTCCTTCGTTGTTCCTCCACATCTCCCTCCATTTCTCTCCCTACCTTTCTCCATTCCAGCTCTTTCTTCTCATTTTTCCTGCCTTCCCTCTGGCCCCTTCAACTGTCTCTGCCTAGAGCCCCCCCATTCTCTCTCCTTGCTTTTGGTGTCCTATTGTTGACTCTGTTCAGATCTAAAACTACAATATCATTCAGACAGAGAAAGAGGAGCATCACAAAGATACTAGTTTTAGCAAGTTGTCCTGCTTCTGGCTGAAGGGAGAAGATGACAGAATCAATAAAAATCTGAGTACTGAAATGTTTTTTAAAGAAACGAATGCAGTTTTATTAAATTCGAGTATATAAAATAATACTGCTGATGGGAATATATGTATCAGATAATATTTTAAGAGCTTTAAAAATAGATAAGAATAATTCATAATTAACATTCAATGTTTGACTGCAAAAACTACTGCTAAAGGCCTTTTCTCATAAATAGGCTAATATTTCACTTGATTAGACTATCAATTTGACTTAAATTTTTTTCCCATAAATACTGGTAAGATCTCATTACAAGGGCTCTGTATATATGTTTTGCATATGTCTCTCATCTCCCATATTGAATTACATTCTTTAAGATGACAAAAACATGTCTCTTTTTTTGTCCACAATATTTAGCACAGTGTTTTGTGTATAAGTAAATGCTCAATACAAATTTGTTGAATTAAATGAATGAATGAACATATAACAAGGCTATTTCCATGGCTCTGGAAAAAAAAGGTCTCGAGAAGGAATATCTCAGGAAGAAGAGGAAAACATATATAGCTGAACTCTGGATTCTCCACGAAAATTTTGAGTGGAAAGTTACTAAGGCAGAGAGACTGAGTTATGGTTAAATGGATGAATAACTATACCTTTGGAATCTGACCATCTAAACTACTTTTTGCTGATTACTTTTAGGATGGCTCACAGTTTGAGTGTTTTGTTACATGCCACATTTGCATATGAAAGACAGGAATTTAGAACAGAGTATTTGAGGAGGAATGTGTTACAGGCTTGCAATGGCTCCAGCTATCCTTTTTATTCTTTCTTTCTCTCATCTGCTCATTTGCATGGCAGACCCAAAAAATCTTGGCTGGCTAAACAAAGCTATGGTACTTCCAAGTCACAGAGTCACACAGACCTTTTATAGTTTATTGGAACATAGTCTCTCCAAATTATTCTGAGTGGAATGCAGACTGACAATTAAAAATTGACTGAAATCAGAAAGGACTTTCTTACCCTAAGTCAGATAGAAGCTCAGAACAACATGGACAAAATCCTGCTAACAGCAGGAAGAAGATTCAAAAGACAGACTAAATGCCTGAAAATTCATTAGCTAAAAGAATAGTTTGTCCCCCACAAAGTGCTTAAGATTTGGGAGAAAGACTTTGGAACCTGACTAACTTTTTGTCATTATGGAAAGGAAAGTCACTTTCCTGTTGTCCAATAATTAGGTGTGTGAAGATTTGCCTCTCACTAAAAGAGTGGGAGGTTAGCCTCTGAGCAATAAAGAGAGAGAGAAGGGGGTGGGGGTAAGTGGAGAGACAGAAAGAGACAGAGACAGAGTAAGACAGTAACAGAAAGAAAGAAATGGCAGAGCCAGACTTCCAGTGAAAATGGTGTAGAAAGTCATCAATGAACATAGGTCTCCCATAAACACCACATTAAAGACTTAAAAAAGGTACCAAATGGAACAATGTTCCAGTTTAGGGCTACACATGTGGATTGCCAGAAACCAGCCTGCTGGTAGTCAGAAAATGGACATGCTCAGGGTGGCAGAAGCCAGTGTGAACTCCTATAAATAGGGACTGAAGCTAATGAGATCCTTGCTGTGGTTTGCTGAAATGAAGCACAAAGCTAGCCACCCCAAAGGTCATTAGACAAGGGGATAGAGCTGAACAGTATATACTTCTATCACTTGAAGCCATAGTTGGAAACAGGGCCAAGAAAGCTACCTGGAGGGTTTCCTCCAGGAGCTCTGAAGCTCCTGTCTCAGAACTACAGCAGGAGATAGGGCTATCCAGTTCAGTGCTCAGGTGGGTCTTTTAAGAGGTCTAAAATCAGTATGATTTCTGGCATCCACTGGGGTTGTCACATGGTATAATAGCAATTTAGATGTGAAGCTCTTTCCCACCCATTAATAAGCCATGTGACCTGATTATGTCACAGGAAGCCTAAGTCACATGTGGTAGGAGGAGCTTGCTGAGAGGAAAAGGAAATTGTGTCACAGAAAATGCCGAGAGAGCAGTTACGGCAGTTATGACAGAGCTGAAGGAAAGAGAGCCAACCTGTGATAGCTGTACTGTAAGTTTTGTTTTGTGGGAAGGCCCCAGCAGGGGGTGGAAAGGTTTGGGATGACTAGGCTCCATGCTGTGATATTATGCATCAAATTCTTTGCTGCTGTGATGGATTGGGCAGATGGCTTATGGGATATGGTCCTCTGGTGTCTGAATAAATGGTTTACTTCTTCTACCTTCTACGTGGAGAGTCTTGCATATTTTGCAATACAGAAGCACATAAGCATTTCAACAATTACCATCTACATTGTTTTTATTCCTTGCTGATACACATGGTCACAGCAGCAGACTAGGAATGGCCTCTTGTAGACGGTGGGATTTGAGTTGAATCATGAAGAAACAAGGGAAGCTTAGAAGTCAGAAGAAAGGAGGTAGAACATTCCAGGCATGGGGAACAGCACTCCAGGCATGGAGTCAGAAGATGAGGCATCCTGTATGAAGAAGAGCAGGCAGGCTAGAGTAGCTTGATCATAGAGTATATGGTGAAGACTAAAGTGTAAACAGACTAGAAAGATAGGAAAGGGCCAGGTTGTTAAGGGCTTTAAATGCCAAAGAGAAGCTTTTATATTTGATCCTGGAGTAAAATTTGAGAAAAGTGGAACTAGAAATGAGTTGACACCAAGGCAAATTGAGAAAAATAATTTAAAGGCAGAAAAGGGTCAAGGAGAATTGAGAAATATTCTGTAGTTGATAGAATAAACTAAGAAGCCTTGTAAATTGTGGAAAGTTCATTGTTTCAAACTGTTATTGTAACTCTTTATCTTTCCCATCAATTATATATTCTTCTGTTTGGCTTTATACTTAAAGAGGTCTCAGAGTAGTAAAGTGAGGGAAAAAAGTTGCTGATGATTTGGGGACCTCAGTAATCAGTGACAGTATGGGACCTGGGGGTGGGGTGCTATTGTGAAAAACATAGGACTATGTGGGGCATTCCAAAGTACCATACCTCCATCTAAATATTTGAAGATTGCTATCATATCCCAACCAAATCTCTCTTCTCCAGGCTAAAAACCCCGTTTCTTTCAACCATTCCTCATATGAAATGATTTCCAGAATCCTCACTATCCTAGACAAAAACTAATTCATGGATATCCATCCTAAAAGGTCATGCCAAGAACTAAATACTAATATTCTATATGTGGCCTAGCCAACAAAGGGCACAATGAAATTATAGCCCTCCTTGAATTGGTTACTATATTTCTATAATGAAGCTTAAATTTGTATTATTTTTACTCCATTTATGCTAAGCTTATATGCTGAGCCAGATAAAATTCCCAGGGTTTTTTTTTTTATATATGAACTGCTGCCAACCCAAATATCTTCCATTCTTATGCAGTTTTTTTAACCTAAATGGAGAATTTAACATTTATCCCTACTAAATTCAGTCTTGTTAGTTTCAGCTTATTCTCCAAGTCTGTCCAAATCATTTTGAATCTTTATCATCTGATGTATGTTTTATCACTCTGTTTTATGTCCTTCAAATTTGAAATGCATTCCTTCTATATCTTCATGTAAACTGTTAACAAAAGTCTTGACATGGAGAGATCCAAGGACAAAGCCTTTCAACATGCCACAAAAGAGATCCCTTCATATTGAAATGATCCATCAATGCTCTTTGGGTGTGGTTGTTTAACCAGTGCAGACTCTACCTAAATGTACTGCTGTTCAGATCATATTTCTCCATATTATTCATAAGGGTATCATGTTGGACTTTATCAAACACTTTCCTGAAATCAAAATGCATTCCCCCGATCACTCTCATAACTCTGTCAAAAATGAAAATGAGGTTAGTATGGCACAACTTCTTAGTGAATCTATATTTGTTCCTTTTGGTCACTACTTCCTTTCCTGAATGCTCACAAATCATCCATTTAATAATTCTTTTGAAAATTTTTCTGGATTTCAACATCAAATTTATCTGCCCATACATTGTTCTGCTTTTTAAAAATCAAGACATTTGTTCTCCAGTCTTTTGACACCTCTCCTATCTTCTATGACTTTTTTCAGTATAAGGAGATTAGTTCATCTTGATCTAGAGACTTGAATTCATTAAGAATATTTAACTGTTCTCTTGCTAGCTCTTCACCTGTCTTGAAAATTTGCTATTTATTATTTTTGTTTTGTTCTTTCCAATGTCAAGATAATCCTTTCTTGTGAAAAATTGTTGTTCAGTCATTTTAATCCTGTCTGAATCTTCATGGCCCCTATTTGGGGTTTCTTGGCAGAGATATTGAAGTGACTTGCCATTTCCTTCTCCAGTTCATTTTGTAGATGAGGAAATTGAGGCAAATAGGGTTAAATGACTTGCTCAGTGTCACACAACTAGTAAGTGGCAGAGGCCATATTTGAACTCACATCTTCCTGACTCCAGGCCTGGCATTCTATCTACTGCACCACCTAACTGCTTCTTGTGAAAAATACACAAGCAATATAGGACACAAATAATTGTGTATTCTCTCTGGCATTTTTCAACATTATAACATCTTCCCTAAGTAATTCAGTTTGTCCCCACTCTATCCTTCTTGTTAATTTCCCATTCCTTTCTGTTCTCTTTGGCATTTTTCACAAGCTTAATTCATTTGGGGCTTAACTTTCTTGAGACTATTCTTACAGTCCTCTGCTACAATTTCATATTTGTCCTTGGTCATGTACCCTTCCTTCTGCCTTCTGAATTTATTCATATATGTATATCTGTGTACATGTAAATATTTATTTGTATGTATACATATATGGGCTTATGTAACTATAGATAGATACATAGATAGATAGACATCAGAGTTTATCAGAGATTTCCCATATAGCTTCATTGGTTTCTTTGGATGCCACTTGTTTTCCTTTGAATTGGGATTATTCATGATTATATACCTAGTACTTCGTTTTTTTAGAGCTACCCACCTTTATTGAGCCATTAATCCCATAATTCCACATTCAGAATCTCTAAACATGGTCACAACTATCCTTTCTCCAGCTTTAAAAAATATGCTTTCCTAAACTCTAGGGTAGAATTTAGCAACAAAGGACCATGTTAATGGACCTGGATCACTATCAGCCCTGCTCTGAGAAGCCTTTGGGTGACATCAATAGAGCTAAAAGGCAATCCCTATATGCAACATGAGGGGCCTCTAGGTCCTGGCTAATGATGACCCTAGCTCTAACTTAGGTGCTAGGAGAAAAGAGGGTGCCTGCCCCAGCCAGACATTATAAAATGGAGACTGCCTAGAAGTTGCTACCACATGCTAGGCTTGCCAGTTACCCTACTCTAGATCAAAGACCAAAAGCCCTCCACCTGCATGTTGGGCCAAAATAGAGAGACAAGGATATTCATCAGTCACCTCTTATGGAAAAATTGGAAAAATTAGTAGTTATACAAAACCCCTAATACAATTTAAAAATATTAGAGGTTAAGAGAACTCCAAGATAAAACATTATTAGAGAGAACATTAGAGGTTAAGAGAACTCCAAGAAAACTCCAGAAAAAGGGGTTAATTCAGCAATAATTATGTATGTAACACCAGAAATAAAAAGAATGAATTGATCACAAGGAGTCCAAGAGTGATCAAAGTTCTATTAAAAGAAATGAAAGAAGAGATAAGGAGTTAAATTAGAATTTTTGAGAAAAAAATTTTGAAAAACAATAAACACATTAGAAGAGAAGATGGAAAACCTGACAAAGTAGTAACCACCACAAAAATGAATGGAGGAAACAGAACTCATATTTAATTATACAATAAGACATTAGAACAAAGCCAAGAGACAAAAATAATTGGAAAATTGTATGATGTATACTATTTTTTTAAAACACTGACCTAAATAAAAGGCCAAATCGAGATATTTTAATAATCACTAGGATCCTAGAAAAGTATGAGGAAAGACAGGAGGGAAAGAGAGGAGAGGGAAAGAAAGAAATGAAAAGACAAGAGTAGAAAGGAAAAGAGTGGAGATGAGAAGAGAGAGAATAGCCTAATGACAGAATGGGGATGAGGAGGAAGTCTTACTATTTTCAGTAATTGGAGCACCACAAAAGTATTATGTAAAAACCTTCTGGGGTGAAGAGGAGGATGCCTTCATCCTGAGAATGACTGAGAATGTCACAAACTTCACTTTTATCTGAGCCACACAAGGGAAATTTCAGGGAAACAAAAGAGATCAGTGTAGAAATACAGTAAACTGTGATGTTCTGAGACAGAAAGAAGAAGACAGGGGTTTTCAAAGAAAAGGTACAGTTAGAGAGGTAAGAGTCACAAATAAAACAAAACTCAATTAGAGAAAGCTGATCACGAAAAGTAGAAAGAAAAGAGAGAGGGAGAAAGAGAGAAGGGGAAGTAAGGGAGAGAGAAAATGAGAGAAGGCAAAACCCAATCATATAGCTCTGGGAAATAAGGGCAAAAGAGAGAGGACAAGAATAGGAAGAGATAACTAGTGTTAATGACATTTTCTTCCCCACCTCTATTTTTCCTTGTGAAGAGTAGGGGAAGCAAAGAGGAAAAAAAATATGATATTACAGAGGGTAAAACAAATCTAACAATCATAACCACAAATGAGAAAAAGATTAATTCTACCACAAAAAAGAGAAGAATGGTAGAATGGATCTGACAAGAGAACCCAACAATTTGTTGTTTACCAAAAAACATAAAAATTCATACAAAGTTAAAATAAAGGATTACAAAATAGGATTTTATTATCTCTCAGCTGAAGTCCCAAAAGTAGTGATGGTAATCATGATAGCAAACAAAGTAACATAAAAAATAGAAATAGTTAAGAGATATGTTGTTCAGTTGCTTGTATTTTTTCAGTCACGTCCAATGCTTCGTGATCCCTGAAATATACCAGAACGGTTTGCCATTTCCTTCTCCAGTTCATTTTACAAACGAGGAAACTAAAGCAAACAGGGTTAAGTCACTTGTTCAGAGTCACACAGCTTGTAAGTATCTGAAGCTGGATTTTAACTCATGAAGATTAGTCTTCCTAGCCTTCCAGGTCTAGTACTTTATCTGCTGAACCACCTAGCTGCAAATAAATGTGATACATGGTGAAATTACATTTTTTTAAAGGCCTTACTATCAATGAAAAAATATCAATATTAAACATATAGGTACTGAAGGCATAGTATGCAAGTACCTAAGAGAAAAGCTAATAAACTACAAAATGAACTAGATGGAAAAAAAAATAATCATTATCAGTGTCAACATGTCCCTTTCAGACTTAAGACAAATCTAACAAAAATAAACAAGAAAGAAGTTAAGGATCTGAACACACTATTAGAAAAGTCATATTAAATAAATCTTTTATGATTACTAAATGAGGGTCATAAAGAATATACATCTTTTTCAACTTTGCATGGTTCCTTGAATCAGTCAGGAAACCAGTCAACAAGCACTCATTCCTTTATAAAATATGATCATATGCTAGGGCATCAAGAACTCACAAATGTATGCAAAAAGGAAGAAATAAAAAATATTATGTCAAAAAGAAGTATGAATTATGAATCTTATCAAAAAAAATTATAATGAGACAACATACTGAAACTTATGGGATGTTGCCAAGGTAGTCTTTAAGGAAAATTTTCTATTATCTATATACTTATACATATAAAATATAGAAAGAAGGGATCAATTAATTGAGCATATGGTTAAAAAATGAAAGATAAATCAACCCCCAAATAAGCATGAAAATAGAAACATTAACATTTTTAAGAGATAAACAAAAATGAAAAGAAAAACTATTAAGATGAAACATGTTTTATTGAAAATACCAACAAAATAGACAAATTGTTAGCAAATTTTACTTTTTTAAAAACTGTATTTTAAAGAAAAAAATCAAATTGAGAAAGAAAAACCAAATTGTAGAAATCAAAAATGAAAAGTAAGAAGAGATGGCAAAGAAAGAGAAAGTCAAGGAAATTGTCAGAAACTATTATAAATAATTATATGCTTACAAAATTGAATACTTAAACAAAATGAATGGATAGTATGAAAATGTAAAATAACCAGATTAACAGAACAAGAAATAAAAAGCCCAGAAGATGGCGACTGGAAAGCAGTAACTGGCGTGAGCTACCCACCAAGTCCCTCCAAAAACCTATGAAAAAATGGCTCTGAACCAGTTCTAGAAATACAGAACCCACAAAGGGGCAGAGGGAAGCAGGACTCCAGC
>CM053622.1:548311886-548334027 GCA_028646595.1 Phalanger gymnotis
CCCTCTGCCACTTTGTGGGTTCTGCAGCTCTAGAATTGGTTCAGAGCCATTGTTTTATAGGTTTTTGGAGGGATTTGGTGGGGAGCTCACGCCAGTCACTGCTTCCCAGCCGCCATCTTGGCTCCGCCCCCCAGGAAAGATTTATTAAGTACCTACTATGTGCAAGGCACTGTGCTTTACAAATATTCTCTCATTTGATCCCCACAACAACCCTGCAAGGTAGGTGATATTGTTATTCCCAATTTTACAATTAAGGAAACTGAGGCACACAGAAGGTAAGTACTTGCCTAGGATGACAAAGCTAGTAAGTGTCTGAGGCAGGATTTCCTTCCTGACTCCAGGCTCAGTGCCTTATCCACTGCACCTGTAGCAGAGAGGCTTCACTTGGTTGCTGTATGTTAATTTCTTTAATTTTTTTTTCCTGGAGGCCTTAGTAATGCCCAATTGGTCCTTTCAAGCATTGTGTTTCACCCATTTATTGGCACAGTTCACAGAATCATAAATCTATAGCAGAAAGGGTTCATGCCATCTTTGTGGAAGAGCCTTATTAAGGCAACACCTGTCAGTCATCTGAGTGACCTCTTGTTGCTGGACCCCAGCCAGTGGGTTTCCTTCATTGGCTAAATTTAATAGTTGAATATTATAAGCATAGTAGCAGCAGAATGTATGTGATAAGCACTGAGCCTCATAAACCAGATGATTTTCTTTACCAAATACATTCTAACCCTCACTTGCCACACACATCAAGCATTCTACACAATTGAGAATATCATAAAACAAACAGAAATATTCAAATATTGTGTTGTGAATGCAGGATATCATCAATCTTAGACATTAATAATAATAATTCATGTTTATATAGCACTTTAAGGTTTTGCAAAGTATATTACACACATTCTCTTACTTAATCTTCACAACAGCCCAGTGAGCTAGGTACACAACACCTATTACACATAACATAAATTTATCACTCTAACAGCTCTTAATTACTGTGGAACAGATATCTTCCATATTCTTCTTTTTTCTTCCCCATCATTTTGGATAGGCATTACAAGTATCTGTGAAGTCACTCAAATAGCCTTCCTCCTCCTCCTTTGCCATGGCTATACAACAACATGCACATACAATTATGTGTACAATCATACACGATACCAACAATAACACCTTTTTCCAACCTTTACCAATTATAGGACTCCCCCATAACTATCCAAGAGATCCATGGATATTATTATATTCCTTCACAAGACATGAAACAATTTTGGGTTCCCTTGTCAACAGTGGCCTGTGATGGATCACTTGAATTATTTCTTTTTGTTTATAATTTTAGCTTTCAGGACTAAAATTGACCAAGTATCTGCACTAAGTCTGGCAAAGTATGTTGGGCCTCCGAGAGCAGAGCGCCATCAGGCTGCCTAAAAGGGAGAAAACTCATCCAGATCAGAAATCGAGCAGGTTAAAGCTTCCATCATGATTAGCATTGGGATTAGGCCCATGAGTGGCCACCGTTCTTACAGCCTGGGTGAGCCAGGGAGATCTAATCTCAAAAAAAAAATTGGCCTGCAACTACCTTATTGCAGCTAGAAAGACAAATCATTGAGATTCTATAAATGTATTTTGTATTGATATAGTGCCTTGTGAGGGGAGTAGGGGATAGAGAACTGGACTTGGAGCCAGGAAAATCTGGATTCAAGTCCCTTCTCTGACAAAAAAAAAAAAGTCCTGTGACTCTGGGCAAGGAATATAACTTCTCTGTGCCTCCAGGCAACTTGTTAAAACCATAAGTTGTAGAGAAGGTGCCAAACTACAGTAGTAGATGAAATTCCTCACCTGGAGCTCCTATACCTATAAAATCACAAGTCTGATGTTAAAAAAAAAAGTTGCCTCATGAAAGTTAACCTCGGGTTTCTTACTTGTGCCTAAGACTCATTAGTTAATGCACCAAATCCTGATCAAGTTTAAACAAAATTGTGCAAGTAGTCACAATTCCTCCATATGGTAAAGCCTATACAGCGTTGTTGTTGTTGTTCAATCATTTCAATTGTGTCCTACTTTGTGATCTCATCTGGGATTTTCTTGGCAGAGATACTAGAGTGGTTTGCCGTTTCCTTCTCCAGCTCATTTGACAGATGAGGAAACTGAGGCAAACAGGGTTAGATCACTTGCCCAGGGTCAGACAGCTAGTAAGTGTCTGAGGCTGGATTTAAACTCAGGGAATTGGGTCTTTATGACTCCAGATCTGGTGCTTTATCCACTACACCACCTAGCTGTGCCATATACCATATGTAAGTACCACTCCAGTTTCCAGCTCAGGTTTTCATGCCCTAAAGGGTATTTCCAACAATCATTCCAGAATTCTAGAATGTCAGCCACTTAAGGATAATGTGACACATGAGAGGTCCATTTTAACTTATGTGTTCCCAAAATTGCCTTTTGGACTTAGTGGTAAAGTGAGAATTCTGATGGGAATCTATAAGGTATAGAATGCATGACAGCATGTCAGACCCTCTAAGAGTTGTTTTTATTGTTGCTTGGTGCATGAGAATGCAAAGCCAAACTGAATAAATGTCAAAACAAATCAGAAAAATCTTTGACTCTCCATTGTAGAAGAAGCAGAGGCCCTATATAGTAGATCTAAAACAAATTCCCAGCTGCCTTCTTTGTGAGATTTTGACATAACTGGTTATTTTAAGACAGGTAATTATGCTGGCAGTTAAGGCAACTGGACACTGCAGTGACAGGGGTCAGTATTGGTTAATGGCATCCTAAGGTCTTTAGTCCATAATCTGCTTTGCTCATGGTTTCCATGTTGCAAAGTTCAGGGAGTCCAGGCAGCATCTTGCAATAGCTTTCTGTCATAAGTTATATGTGTCTATCAAATTCAGTGTTGTATTCCTCCTCAATGGTGGGGTGGTTTGGATGGGCATTCACATAGGTCATATAAATCAATAAATGGCAACCTCATTCAATGAGAGTTTCGCAAAGAATCCTATCCTCGCATCTCTACATCTCTGAACTTCCATCACTGTGCTGACCATGCCCCAAAATATTTGGCTATTCCATTAATTTAAATATGCACCACCTCCCATCTCTTTTCTGTAGTATCTTTCTACAGTATGAACCATACTTAGCCCACTGGGATGATTTACTTTCTCCTTTATCATGTATCGCTAAAGAGATATTGGCAAGAATGTATGCGCTATTCATTTTCACATGATGACTGATATTTCTTTTATCCCCCCCTCCCTGCCCCTATCAGTGATATTTCTTTTTGTTTATACTTTTAGAAGGCAAAATAAACTCTTAACAAATGCTTGAGGATTGATTTAATGATTGTGCCTGACTGTAACGAACATATGAGAGTGAGCAGAGGTGTAGAAGCCCACTAGAGATCTAGCTTCTTGAATCACAACATTCACGCCAGTTTGAAGGATGGACACTTGAGCCTGGGTATAGACATCTTGTTCCTGCTTCTGGTAAATTCAATATGGTAGTAGTGACTGAGACAGAATGGCTACAAAGTTCATAGTCCACAGGAAGGCCTGATGAAGGTACTAATCTGTCAGATGTTCAAATTCCAGTTTTCACAGTAATTCCATTTATCTGCAAATTGAAGTCTCATGGAATGTAGGTGATAGTGAAATTGAGCCTACTAAAAATAATACCTAACAAACCTGTGGTTATGCTTCTAGGTGATCTGAAGGTACTCCAAGTTCATAGGAATACAGATTTTAAAGCTGGAAGAACTCGTAGAGATCATCTAAATCCAACCTCCTCATTTTACAGATGATATAAACTAAGGCCAGAAAGGTAGAGAAATTTGGCCAAGGTAGCACACAAAGTGAGTAGGAGAGTTCATATTTGAACACAAGCCTTCTGGTTGCAGATCTAGCATACTTTCTGCTATACCTTCCTTTAAGGTTCTCATGATTACTGTAAGCAATAATGGGTGCCTAGAAGTACCACTATCAAGTTTCAGATACACTTTTGGTGGCCAGGACTTCTATTTCCCAAAATAGTTTCATTTGGTAGTGGTGAATTTGTGTAAGATACAAGTTGCAACTGTTTAAATTCTTTGGTTCCAGTAACCGCCCCACTGCTACATTGAGTGTGTTAGCCTTGAGGGTTATTGGAAAATGTTAGTCTAGGTAGCCCAAGACTGAAATGGTCATAAAGCAATATTTCAAGCAGTCAAAGGTAGACTGGACTTCAGTCTGGAACTGGAAAGTTTGGCTCAACGACCCTTTATTGCTGGTAGGATGAAAATACAAATTCTTCAGCCTATCATATAAAACCTTCCACAATCTGTTTCCAACTTATATTTTCAGACTTACTTAATATTTTCCCTTTCACATGCAATATATTCCAACCAAACTGTTCTGAATTATTCCCTAAATTCCACATTCCATCTCCTATTTCCATACCTTCACATAGACTCTCCCTTATATCTGGAATGCACTCTCTCATTACCTCTGCTACTTTTGGTCTTTAGCTTCCTTCAAGGCTCAATTTAGATGCTCTTTCCCATGTGTTAGAAGAGGTGTTTGAACTCAAGATTCTAACATTTTTATTGCTACACGATTCAGTTGGGTAAATTGAAAGGAGTTAGCAGGACATCTAAGTGGAGATATCCAGTAGATAATTGGAAATATAGAGGAGAGTTCAACTCGGAGATACAGATTTGCAAATAATTTGCATTGAGGTGACAATAGAAAATATGAAAGTGGAACTTGCCAAGGAATAGCCTGCAGAAACAGCAAAGGGACAGAGAGCTTTGGATGATATCCACACTTAGGGCAGGAAGGAAAGAAAAACCAGGAGAATAAATCGAAAAAGGATTACTTAGAACATTTGTTAACATCTTTTTGAAGCTCAGCCTGTATACTATTGTGAGACTGAAATGTGAGGAGAGGAGAAATCATGGTGCATACTGCTTGGACAAGACACGAGCCTCCTTAAAATAGACTAAGTTTCTGTGATCAGTCAAAATGGCGATGGGAGATTGGACCCTTCCAGGAGATGATGCCAAGTTTTGAATGCCTCATTAATTGACAGGAACTCCTGGTCCATGACAATATGATTTATTTCAGCCAAATTTAGTAGTAGAAGGAATTATATGCAGCCAATTAAGTGGAAGTACTCTGCTCTAGGACTCTTTGCATTTCCCCTTAAGTTGTGTAATTCCTCCAGTGTTACTCCAGAGGAATACTTACACCACAGAGAGGCTCAAGTCTGAATATAAAGAATCAGCGCAAAGATAAAAGTTAACATAATAGCCTTGGAAGATATTTCTGTATGTCCAAAGAAAATAGTCTCTCTTCTTCAGTAGCCACATAAAAATCTCTGTCAACATGGAATATAGCTGGCATGAATTAGCCAGAAAAACTCACAATCCTCAGGAAACACTGCAGTGCTCAACATTTTGCCATTGCATAAAGTTGTTAATAACCATCATATATGTGGAATGCATTTGCAAGTTTGGTCTCAGCCAAGACTCTAGAACTGTCGAAGTTTTGTGAAATTCATGAATTTTTTTAGCTTTGCATTAGGGATCAAGGGCCAGAAATCACTACAGATCTTCTTTCAACTGTTGTACATGACCGTAAGTCTTTATTTAATTTTGTGTTCAACAAATAGTAACTGAATTGAGGTGGCTCAGTGGATAGAGAGATGGATCTGGAATCAGGAAGACCTGAGTCCAAATGCAACCTCGGACACTTGCTAGCTGTGTAACCCTGGGCAAGTCACTTAAGGTCTCTCTGCCTCGGTTTCCTCATCTACAAAATGAAGATAACAACACCTACCTCCAAGGATTTCTGTGAAGATGAAACGAGATATTTATAAAGCACATTGTAAACTGTAAAGCCCTACATAAAAGCTAGCTATTACTATTAAATGCTATGTGTCGTGTCCTGTTCTAGACAAAAAGGATGCAAAAATGAAAGATGCTGTGCCTGCCTTCAAGGAATTTACAATCTAATACAAATAGTATGATATGAATACCCAAATAACTATACCATAATCCAAGTTATAAATTGATAAATGCATGGAAGAAGTCTAAAGAAAATAATAGGAGAAATGACTTTTAATTAGGGGAAAGTCAGTAAAAGTTTCATAAAGTATCTGAGCAGGGCCTCGAATAAAGGATTTTAATAGTCAGAGACATCAGGGGGAACTATTCTAAATACGAGTGGGGCAGGGTGTTTAAAGGATGAAGACAAGAAAGGGCAGGACAACACTGGAAAATGCTGAATAGTTGTGTGGATAGTCAAATGTGAAGGAGAATAATATGATAGTACGATGTGGGAGTACGTTTTTTCCCCACAAAATTTCCCCACAAAAAAAAAAAGTTTCCCCACTAGAAACGTGAAATAGTAATAGCAGGAACACTGGATACCCTAGCAAACAATAAGAAATTTTTCACAATGAATTCAATGCCCTTTTCTGTATTTATAGAAAATGAGAATGTGCAGTTGAGGTTAACATCATGTAAGTTTGTCTAGACAACCTTATGGAAGTCATTCAACTCCAACTGATAGGCAAAGGGTGCAATTCATTATTGTGGAGGTTAAGACCTGTTGTGACATCAATTGCTATACTACAGCACATCAGATAAGGTCAAGTATTCATGAAACATTTGTGCCAAGCAAAATGCCAAAGTGCAATGTGTGAAAGAACAAACCTCTATGTCAGTCAAAATGTCACTCTGTCTTGCTACTATAAATAATTCACTCCTTTCTATCTCTATCAGTGCCTTTATTTCAGATACAGATTAATATTGTATCTTAACACTTTTTCAATTCAATTTTATTTTCCATTCCAAATTCTTTCCCTCTCCCTCCCCCTCCCCCACCTATTGAGAAATGAGGAAAAACAAAACCCTTTACAAACATGCATAGTCATGCAAAAGATATCTCCCACATTGGCAGAAGGGAGGAAGGAAGGAAGGAAGGAAGGAAGGAAGGAAGGAAGGAAGGAAGGAAGGAAGGAAGGAAGGAAGGAAGGAAGGAAGGAAGGAAGGAAGGAAGGAAGGAAGGGAAAGGGAAAGGGAAAGGGAAAGGGAAAGGGAAAGGGAAAGGGAAAGGGAAAGGGAAAGGGAAAGGGAAGAGGAAAAGAGAAGAGAAGAGAAAGCAAAAGAAAGGAAAAGAAAAGAAATCTAGCCAATAAATCCCAAGCTAAGTGGGCAGCCAAGAGTATGCTGACTCTTACTGTCAAGAGATATATGTCTTCGGAAATAAAGTTAATGAGGATGAGAGTGAGGAACGGAGGAAGGGAGGGAGGGAGGGAGGGAGGAAGGAAGGAAGGAAGGAAGGAAGGAAGGAAGGAAGGAAGGAAGGAAGGAAGGAAGGAAGGAAGGAAGGAAGGAAAGAAAGAAAGAAAGAAAGAAAGAAAGAAAGAAAGAAAGAAAGAAAGAAAGAAAGAAAGAAAGAAAGAAAGAAGGAAACAGGGAAAAGGGAGGAAGGGAAGGGGGAAAGGAGGGATAGACGGAAGGGAGAAAAAGAAGGGAAGGGGAAAAGTGAGGGATGGAGAGAAAGGAGAAAAGAGAGAGAGAGAAGAATGGAGGATGAGAGTGAGAAAGGAAGGAAGGAAGGGAAGAAGGGAGGAAGGGAAATTGATCTCTTCTCCCAATCCCCACACCTGATGGAAATCACCCAGATTCTGATCCACTCTGATTCTCTGGCCCACTACCCCCTTCCCAATAGCTGTCTAACAAGGATATAGCCACTTACATTGCTTGAATGAACAAGGAGTCACAAGTAAGATGATGGACCTTGGCCATTGCTATCTGCCTTGCTGCTGATCCCTAAGGCCCATTAGACCTCATCATCTGCCCAGCCTTTATTTTTTCCAAGATATCCAAGTACAGTCATCTCTCAATATTTATAAGTTTCATATTTGAGGTTTTGGTTATTCACAGGTTGACCATCAATAATTAAATGAGAATTTTTGGATATTTGTCACATACTGCTGAAAATTGCAGATGAGTTTATGTAAAAAAAAAGGCTTTAAAACAAATTTAGTAAGGCATAAATGCATAAACACTGTATATTATTAAGCATACATACTACCACGAGCATACATACATAAATTTATTATAAACAATTAAATGTTAAAAGTTTCAGTGAGCTGAAGAGCTACAGGCTACACACTTTCTTTGGGAACAAGAGCTTCATCTTTGTCTATCATCCAAACTCAGTCACGTGATTTACTCTGCATTGATCATTGTATGGAGCTTTTTGTTGTATTTTTTCATAAGAGAAGGAAATCAGTGAAGCAGTTGCTGCACTGGGGGCTGTGAAGAATGCATGGTGGGTGAAACACTAATCTCTCTCTTGTAGAAGCTGCAACTGTTTTATGGGTGCAGTGTGCTGTTTTACTTCTTTTGTGTATTAAGTAAATATGATCAGAATTATTAAAAATAAAGGTTTGGGGTGGGGCCTGGAGTTATTTGCTGTTTTTCACATTCACGGGGGTCCTGTGCCCTTAACACCAGAAAATGTCAAGGGATTACAGTGTTGCTATGTGACTTGCCATTGCTACTAAGGAATCCCAGGCATATGGCCTTTCCATTGCTCCGTATCCTATGTGTCAGTTTTCTCTAACAACTACGTGAGCTACTTAATAGCAGGAACTATCTTGAGTTTCTATCTGTATCCCAAAAGCTTAGCCGTAACCTTGACTCATAGCAAATACTTAATGCATTTCTGTTCAGTTTCATTCTTTGTTTAATGTCTATTTTCAAAAACAAACAAACACAATCATAGAATAAACAAATATAATCTCCCAAACCCTTATGCAAAACAACACAAAAAAATGTAAGTTATTGTACAGCCATTACCTTTCTGTTATTTATTGAATAGTAAAAGAAGTGACTATACGCATTAATAAGTAAGCACTAATATTGTATATTGCATTTTCCATGAGTTTTGCTACATAATCAAAATCAGTATTCATAGTATCTTTTGATTTTTCCTTTTTTTTATTTTGAGTCATTTTTATGTCTCCTTGTATTCATTATTCCTTACAACAACAAAAAATATTCCATTACAAACATGTACCACAATTTATTTAAGCCATTTGCTTAATTGTTGGGTTCATGATTTGGGGGTTTTTTCCCTATTTAAAAAAATTCTGCTATAATTTGAGATAGGTCCTTTCCACCTGTCACTAACTTCCTTTGAGTATAAACCAAAGGTAGTACTGCTGGATCAAAAAGTATGAACATTTTTAATAATTCTTATTATATAATTTCATGTTGTTTTCCACAATGGCTAAATCAATACACAGCTTCACCAGCAATGAACTAATATGTTTTCCCCACATTCCTGACAAAGGTGAATTTTGCCATTTTTTATTATATTTGCCAGTTTGATGGATGTAAGGTAGTATTTAAACACTCTTTTATGTTTCATTTCGGTCATTATTAATGGTATTGAATAGCTTTCAAATGATTGTAAATGATTTGTTTTGTCTTTCAAAAACAGTCTGTTAACATCCTTTTTTTTAAAAAAAAAAGGCTATTGGGACAATAAGTGGTTCTTATAAACTAATGTCAATTCCCTAAAGATTTTAGCTGTCAGACTTTTACCAGAGCTATTTGATGCAAATATTTTCCCAGCCTATATGTTTCCTTCTTATTCTGGGGCATTGTCTTTATTTGCAAAAAAAAAAAAAAAAAATTATATTCAAAATTATCAGTTTTGTCTTTTGTTTTTGTCCATCAAAAGTAGTTAAAAATGTTTCTTCCCACCCATAGTTATGAAAGATACAGCCTTCCATCCTTTAATTTTTTGGTTAAGATTCTTAAATATTCACAATATTGACCTATTTGGAATCAATGAACCTAGCATAGTGAAAAGCATGATAGATTTGGAAACAGAGGTCATGGGTTCAAATTCTGGTTCTCCCCCTTACTATTTTTGTAATCTTGGGCAAGCCTTTTAACTTCTCTAGGCCTCAGTTCCTCTTCAAGACCACTTCCCTACTTGTAATTCCCTTATACTGAATTTTTGTGAGTTAATTCCTAGTTATTGATTCCTAAATTTTCCTCTTATAAGTTGGAATCTCAAACACAGACAACTTTTTTGCTTCTTATAAAATATAAATTATTTGAGTAACATTTATTACTCAGAGTTCTGTGTCATGGTCAATTTGCATGTCAAAACCTGAATTAAGCCTAGTCTCCTCCTAAAGAATGTCTATGTTGTAGCAGATAAGCTCAAAGACAGCCTTACCTTCTCTGTTCTGAATTCTCCCTGACAAAGAATCTAAAGGGCAAATGGTATAAAAACATTTACTGTGTTTATCAGAATTCAAGTAGCAAGAGGCAAGAGGGGATGTGATGGGTACACGCCGCAGGGACTGTTTGACTTGGGTGTTATCTTTCTAGGGTTTTGTCACTCTTCAAGGCTCACTCCTGCTTTGGGAATACATTGTCTAATTATGTATCAAATGGAACACAAACTACCATAATATTCTAATCTAACCTATGTTTCAGAGAAATTCATGTAGCCTGTATAGATTTTCCTTTTTTATACCTAGAGTAAAGCAGCTCCCTTATAAGAATGAAGACAGAACTTAACTTGGTATCCCTATTGGCCAGCTGCTTTAACAACACATTTACTATTATAGATCATTCTAAAACAAAAAGACATTTGACAGACACCAATCGTTTCATAAAAATCAGAGCTATGTGTTTCACAAATGGATGAGCAGCTCTGACCATTCTATCGTATTTTTCTTCTCCCTTCACAAAGGGGTAGGGGGAGGATATGCAGGGAGTATTTGGAGTGAGTACTTGTAATACTAATGGCACAATAAAATGACATTTCCCATGATGCCTGATACTCAAGGCAAGGGTACTGACTGAAGGAGAACAAGAATTCACTTTCCCAGGAAGCCATGCAGATCAGACCCTGGTACAAATTAAGAGACTGAGGGACAGAGAAATTACTAGGAAGTAGGAGTTCTCCATACGAAGAAAGAGAGAGAATGGTGAAAACCAGGAACCTAACAGTAAGAGCTTCACTATTAGACCTACAAAGAAGTGATCACAAAAAATGAAGTCTTGGCTGTGGTATGGAACATAGACCAACAAGGATCCAAGGAGGGATGCAAATATTGCTTTTGTCAAAGTTTCCATTGCATTCCTCCTATCTTTGGAAATATTTAGCCAAGTCTTCCCCTACTGGAGTTGTGAGTCTTTGAAGGGCTTTAAGACCCAGATTATTCTGTCTTGAGGGAATAAAAATTAAATAATACTCACCAAATGTGGACTATGATGACTTCATGTTGCTATTACTGCTCATTTATGTACTAAATATTGGTATGTTTCTTAACTTATTGGTAGCTTCAGTTTGCTAGCAGGCAACGAATTTAATATCCTAGCCATGAGCTAACTTCAGAAGCTTCCAGAGTTATTTGAGTATGGATGGGGATAAAATTAACAATCCAAAGAAGTTATTAACCACTGAGAATTTCACATCAAAAACTTATGTATTTATGTTAGATGAGAGGTTCTGACAAATTGGTTTACATCTATAATTATCTAGCTAACTTTTTAAAAGCATCTTTTCTATGCTATCCACATCCAGAAGACCTATGTAGTCTGAATGCAAATTGAAGCAGACTATTTACTCTTTTTTTCTTTCTTGTGGTTCTCCCCCACATACACACTTTTTATTCTTCTTTCACAACATGACTAATGTGAAAATATGTTTAATATGATTGTACATGTATAGCCTATATCAGACTGCATGCCATCTTGGGGAAGGAGAGAGGGGAGGGAGGAGGAAAAAATTTGGAACTTAAAATCTTATAAAAGTGAATCTTGAAAACCAAAAACAAATTTTTAAAAAGGAAAAAAATATCATCTTTTTCCCTGAAAAGATATTCCCAGTTTTGCTATCTAGGCTATTAAGAGTTGCAAATTTCTCTTGCTTTTCTGATACTCAATCCTTCCTCTGTCATTTACCATATTGCCTTGGGCAAGTCACTTAATTTCTTTGAGCCTCAATATGCTCATCTACAATTAAAAGAGTTTGACTAGATGGCTTCTACAACCCCTAGCAACTCTAAATCTACAATACTATTTCTTGTTTAAGAAAAGAAATATTGTACCATTTGAATTGGTACTTTTTGATGTGCCATTTGCTTCTTTATAACTAACTGCTGAAAAAATAGTTACTGAAATGCCAGAATTTGGTAACAAATTTCTGAATGAGTTGAATTTGGGTTCTTCTCTTTTGATGTCCTGTATAAGTAGTTTGTCGATGTTCACTCTGTTTTCTATGCCTCCATCAAGTCTTCCCCTATAGGCTCCTGACAAATGGTATTCAGGCTCTTTGTTTTTCCTATTTGTCTTACAAACCAATAATTCTCAGTTTGTCAATCTTACTCTGTCCTCCAATTATGTTACTTTAATTTATAGCATTCTCAAATCTTCTCTCTGTGTTGTTTATTGATTTGTTCAGCTAATTGTTTTGCCATCTGTTTTTTCCTTCAATCAATGTCATTCTATTCTTCATATATTCTAACACTTTTTGTTAAGAACTTCCAGGCTATCATCTTTTCTTTATCTGTTGTTGCTCATTCTTCATTGATTTTAGCTTCATTTTTGTAAATGCTAGATTATCCTTAATTTTCCTTATTGAGCATATTAACTACTCTAAAGAGTTGTAATAGATCTGTTTTGACAACAGGGGCATTTTTCCCCTTCTAGTCTTCTTTTTACTCCATAATATTTATTGTTATGTTTTGTTGTAGCTTTTTATTTGGCTCAATCATTTAATCAGTTAATCTTTTTTCCTTTTCTGTGAGGCAATTTTCCTTGTGATGACTTTTATTTTACTTTAATTTTGATTTTGTTTTTGTTTGATTTTCTTTGACATTGGTACATTTATTGCTATTTTGAAACTGATAAAAGGTAGCTAAAATACAGCTTCTTATTCCATCACATTGCCCATCTGATCTTGAATTCTTGAAGATTATGCCAGCAAAAGACAAGCTCTGGAAGTTCCTATCATGCTAAAAAAAAATTTTAATAATATAGTTTTCAGCATGGGGCTACTGACAGGCTATCTGCTTCTCATCTGCTGACTAGCACAGCAACTCAAGAAGGTGGTATTTTAAGTTGTGTGGGAGTTGTGATATAGATTGGTGTATGAAATATCCATAATTTGGAAACGCCTAGATTCCCTAAACTGTGTTCAGTTCAATTCAACAAATATGTATTAAAGTATAAATGTGTAATACTAAGTGCTAAAGATACAAAAAAAATTAATTAAAATATCAAGGAACTGATATTCTACTCTGGTTGAGGTCTGCATATCATATACGCAGATAAATGTAATACAATATAACTTGAGGAAAGAAAGAACACTGGGAGTAGGGTCAGGGGAAGTTTCATGAAGGAGATAGTACCTGAGCTGAACCTTCAAGGAAGATGGGGATTCTGAAAAGCAAAAATAAAGGAGCGAAGTCCAGACACGGGTAATATCTTGTGTTGGTTTCATAAAAGACCTAGTAGTCCAGTTTGGCTGGAACAAGCAATATGAAATAAGGCTGGGCAGGTATTTTGGAGATGAATTGGAAAGACTTGAATGATAAGCTAAGGAGTTTGAACTTTATCATAAAGGCAATGGGGAACCACTAAAAATCTCAAAAAAAAATGGAGTGACAAGGTCAGATGAGTATCTTAGGAAAAGAATTTTGGAAGTTGTGTGGGAAGCGGATTAGAAAGAGAAGAGACTAGAGAGATAGGGCTAGCAATTAGGAAGCAATTACAGTAGCCCAGGTAAGCAGCAATAACAGACTGAACAAAGATGATGCCTATAGAAATGGAAAGACGACTACTCTTCCAGTCTTCTTACCCCTTTATCCTCCCTCTACCACCCTCATGTAATCTGTGATCCAGTAACACTGGCCTCCTTGCTATTCCTTGCACAAGACACTCCATCCCTCAATTCCCACACTTTCACTGGCTATCCTCCATGTCTGGAATGTTCCCCCTCCTCATTTCAGCTTCCCAACTTCCCTGGCTCCCTTTAAATATCAATTAAAATTCCATCTTCTACAGGAAGCTTTTCCCAAATCTTCTTAATTCTAGTGCCTTCCCTCTGTTAATTAGCTCTCAGTTATCTTGTATATAGGGTATGTTTGCATGTTGTCTCCCTCATTTGACTGTGAGCCCCTTGAGGGCAGGACTGTCTTTCACCTTTCTTTGCATCCTCCACATTTAGCATAGTGCCTGACACATAGTAGGTGTCTAATGCAAGTTTATTGTCTGGCTAAATACCAAAGATGTGAAAAGAGGACTCAGCAACTGATTGGATACGAAAAGAGAAGCACACTCTAAAATACAGATTCACAGTTACCCAGATTACTAGGCACCTTAGAGCTCTGAGACAAAGAAATATCATCTGGTTCTCTTAATCTCCCTCCTGTCAACACAGCCACCTCTGTATCTTTGTAGTATAAAGGCCATTTTAGAAAACACTGCTTCAGAAGTCTGGGTTATATCTGCTTGTATAAGCTAATTACAATCAGCCTTAGAGAAGCAAAGTGGCTGATAGTATCATTAGAAAATTTGGTGACAACTGCTACCTTTCTGCCCTGCCTTCATGATTGTAATAGCAGGGAAATGCGGTCTAGCACCCTAGTTCAATATCGAGTTTTTCTTGGTGCTAGTCCTGACCAGCTCTTAATAGCCCAGTTCCACAGATCCTGGATTTTCTGCCTTGAGAGAAATATAAATGAATTTCTGCCTTATATCCCAGTTCCCAGTAACTGTATATTTTCCCTCCTAGATACTAGATTCCTGACCGAAAGCCTTAATGTTCCATTACTGAGCTCCTAATACCTATGGTAGACCTCCCCAGTACGATCCACTTGAACAATCTATACCTAGGCCAGACCCACACCCAGCAAATCTTGGGTTCCATTTGAGACTGTCTGAGTCTGACTGGGCATCAAAAGCTAGCTCCACAAGGTAGACAAGATGTTGATAAACCAGAAAACATCCAGAAGGGAACAAGGCTGAGCTTATCACATCAGAAATCATAGGATCTCTGCTCGAGGCAATTCAAATATTCCTGGGGCCTACAGGAAATTTGCCACTTCCAATTGCTTCTGATATCATTGTATTCTAAATTCATTGTTCTTGCTTACTCCATGCTAGAACCTGATCTGAATTTCATATCTGTTCCTTGACCTTATCAATTCACATCTGCTCTCCTTTTAAGCAATTGACTTTCATAGGGAGGGAAAGCTGGGTGTCCTCTGGGACTACAGAGATTCACTGTCAGGGTTTTGTTATTGCTATAGAGTTCCCTGATTTCTAGCATTGATGCTCCTGTAGGAGCCGAGAAGGGCTCAGAAAGCATTTCAAGAACATTGTCATCCTTGACCTTGTGACAACAGAACCTCTCTTTTTGCTTTGTTTGTATCCCGTGTTCAGCATAGAGTAAGTGCTTAATAAATGCTTATTGACTTGAATTCATTTGAGGGATATGCTGGTACCAGCTTGAACTGGTTCTCAAGAGCTAATTGTTAAATCTTCAATGTGAGCATTTACATGTTGGGAATTGGCAAATGCTACAAAGCATGTATTGATTTATTGGGTTTTTATTGCTTAAACTTAAGAAAGTGATGGAGAAAATTTTAATAATGCAGATTAAACTTACAAGTATGTCATTCATACATTTTTTCCTGGAGAGCTGGTTGTTAAACATTTACTAGTATACCTTTGCCTCCACTTTGGCATCTATTAATCAAACCAGTTCCTACCTTTCTGAAACAATTTAGGATCCTTGATTAGAAGTACTCATTTGTACCTTGGGCATTAATTATTGGTTTGTTTTCTCCAAAGAATTTGCTTTGCTATATGTTTGAAGTTTGCTTATATTTTAGCTGCTTAAATACTTTGATACTCCCTCATTATATTTCTTCCAACAATTCAGATAACAGCTCATCCTTTCCCTCTTGCTCTGTGTGACTCCTGTCAATGTCCTCCTATAAATCTTTCACAGGTGATGTTCCCCAGAATGCAGATAATTTTGCTTTAGTTCTCTTGACAATGCATTGATCCTAATGTAATTGTACACTGTCCACAACAACAGTCCCTCACTCTCAGCCTTATGATCAATTCACCTTTTCAAATCATACATCTCTAATGACATCCTTATTCCTACTTCTTCGGTGCAATTTATGGTTTGTAAATGTTGGATCTGACTTGACTTTAATCCTCAGAGACTGTGATAATTCTATGACTTAGAGACATATGGTATGAGAAATTTTTTTTACTAGACATATGATTTTATTGGCATCGGGATCTTCCCATAAGAAAACTCATATCACCATTGCTCATTGTCAATCTGAAGCGTTTGTCCAAGATGTATGTACTAATAGTCTAATTCTACTGGCAATACATCCAACTGCATATCATAGTCTGAACAGTAGACATTGTTCTTTCCCTTAGATTTTTTTCCTATGTCTGTAGATAGGCTAAAGTTTATTGAGTTAAGAATCTCACTTAGGGAGCTCTGCAATGTTTTGGATCTTGATGAAATCAGTACCATATCATGGTGCTGTCATGCTCCATAGGAACATCTGGAGAAGATCACCATCTATAGGGAATCCTTCTTTCATTTTGAATCTGTGCTGCAAATATCCCATGACAGTAACCAACACTTGCGGCAAGCCTACCTGTTTGGTGTTTCTCTTGATATTAATGATCAAATAATCAAACATAGATATGTCTCTCATTACATCTTTCAAAGAATCTTTTCTAATTTTGATGTATGAAAGGGAGCCTCTTATCAAGGAGAGCCTTTAAGGAAGCGTTTTCCTTTATTGAATCAAATATTTTATAGTTGATAAAGAGTAAGCACAGTATAATTTTGTGTTCTCTGCATCTTTCAGCCAACTATCTGACTATTCAGATGTGATATGCTCTAGATTATTGTTTGCAAGACCCTGCCTGTTCCTTTCTTAGGTCTCTTCCAGGGATGCTTGTAGATATGTACATGTAGATATCTCTCATAGCAATTTTGTCAAAATACAAAAGTAGACTTAGAGGTCAGAGTTATTAACATTCTCTCAATCTCCTTTAACCATATTTTCAAATGATTTACTTTTACACAAACAGATTTTTAAAAATAATGGTCCTAATTCTATAAAAATGTGCTTGAACAGAAAGACTCATCATCCTGAATCTCAGGGGCATCCACCTTGTAGCATGAAAGAAACCCCCTTATACTACCTTGTGGCAGCATATCTAAAATGCAGGGGCAGTAGCTAAGCAACAACAATCAGTCTCCTAAGTGCAAAGATTGCAAAACAAAAGTTATGAAGTGACAGCTTTGTGTCAGCCACTCAAAATCACAAAGATTGTTGGCTCTGACTTAAACAGGACAAAAACACATTCTGCCCAAAAGAAACCAAATCCTGCTGTTTTTCTCATTACTAAAGCCCCAAATATCAAAACCTGATTTCTTACAAGTTCCTTCTACTTGTTTTGCTTATCATGGGCACTATGAAATCATTTTATATCTCTTCAAAAAGTGTTTTAAGTGGTTAAGTTCTGATACGATATGAGATTTTAGCCACTTCAAACCTCTTTAAAGTAATGCAGTCTGCCAAGTGTGGTGGTACACACCTGTCATCTCCGCCACCAGGGAGGCTGAAGTTGGCAGATCTCTTGAGTTAAAGAGTTCTGAGCTGCAATGAGCTATGATGATCAGGTGTCAGCACTAACCTTGACATTAATATAGTGAGCCCTCGTGAGTGGGTTGTCTCAAGAAGAGTGAATGGGCCTGGATCAGAAATTAAACAGGTTAAAGCTCCCGAGCTGACCAGAGTGAAATTGGCTATGAGTGGTCCCTGGTCTTACAGCCTGGATGAGATAAGAAAATTCAGGAGGGAGGGAGGGAGGGAAGGAGGGAGAGAGATAGAGAGATAGAGAGATAGAGAGATAGAGAGAGAGAGAGAGAGAGAGAGAGAGAGAGAGAGAGAGAGAGAGAGAGAGATGGGTGGACAAACAGATAAACAGATGAATGAACATACAAATATATCAGTATATTAATAAAGCAATCTCTCATAATCCAAACAATAAAAACATGTAGAGAAGCTACAGCATTTAATAACAATAATAATAATAACTAACATTTATATAGTGCTTACTATACGCCAGGCACTGTGCTAAGCACTTTACAATTATTATCTCATTTGATCCTCACAACAACCCTGGGAGAGAGGTCCTATTATTATCCCCATTTTATAGATGAGGAAACTGAGGCAAAAAGAGGTCAAGAGACTTGCCCACCATCACTGTCCCAAGTTAGTGAGTGTCTGAGGCTGGATTTGAACTCAAATCTTCCTGATTCCAGGCCTAGAGACACTTTGCTGCCTGGCTGGCAAAATTTAGTATTTAATGAGTACACCTTTTCTAAATATAGGACTGACACAAGCTGTAACTTTTGTCCTATCTCAACCAATCTTGGTAGGGAATGGGGTCAAGGTGAGAGAGGGGTGGTTCTCAAGGAGGGAAAGCTGGGTGTCCTCTGGGGCTACAGAGAGTCACTGTCAGGGTTCTGTTATTGCTATAGAGTTCCCTGATTTCTAGCACTGATGCTCCTGTAGGAGCAGGAAGGGCTCAGAAAGTGTTTCAAGGACATTGTCAGCCTTGACTTTGTGATTCAGCATCATCATTACCCACCCCTCTGGTATATTCCTTTGCCTTAAGACCTCCTGAAATTTACAGTCCAACAAGAGATGCTCCCCAAGGATAGATAGCAGAGAGGAACACAAATACAGACACCCAGAGCAAGCCAATAAGGCAAGCAGACTCCCCGGAGCTGAACCACTAGATCACAAAGAACGTCCATTTGATTCTCTGGTCCTCCCACGTGTCAATGCAGTTCTAGAGCAATAAAGGTCACCTTGGGAAACACTATGTCAGAAATCTGAGGTGCTTTCTTTTTTATGAGCTAATTGGAGGCAACTTCTTATTGTAATGAATGTAACCTCCTTCAGGTCAACGACTATCTCCCTCTGATATTTGTTTCTCCAGCACCTAGCACATATGATTATTGATTGGTAGAGAAGCCTTCATTATGGCTAGTACCATATTGGCTGCCTTTCTGCCCCACAGGTCAACTGCTGTGCCTTCCTGATTGTGGTAACAGTATTCCCTTCTCACTTCTAAGGTCTGTCCTCTCCACATCCCTTCTCTTCCCACAGGAAAATCACCCTGCCTTACCTTATACTCCTGGTGAGAAGCTAATAAGAGTTGAAATATCTGCCTTTACTTGGTATGCTAGGTTAGTGTGAATGTGAGTCCACTGACTTTTCCCAAATTGCATGTTAATAAAGCTATTTATGGTCTGCATCAGTAAGCTCTTATTTAACTCTCTGCTTTTTCTTTGGACCTATTTTCCCTCTTGCCCCTCTCCTGAAGGGCTCATTTGCGCTAAAAGCAACTTGAATTATTTCCTCTGTTGTTTTTCTAATATCAAGGTTCTGACGAGATGGGTGTACTTGGTTCATTCCTCATTTCTCTTTCACCTAAGACAGAGGTTCACATTTAAATTCTTGTTGACTGGGAGCTTCTCCTCAGCCTTATAAGCAAGATTCCCTGGACTGACTGATTTGTCATAAAGAAATCTTTGGTAATCCCTCTCCCCAGTTTACCTTGACTCAAGACTGTATCTTTTACAATAGAATTTTGCTAAGTATTGAAACCTCTTTCTAGGAGTCTGGTTCAGGGAAAATGGGTCCATCTAACCCCCAGTTGAGGTAGTGGTTGTGTTCCTTAAGCCACTGTAACTTAACCTAAACAATACTGCAAGGCCATGTCAGCTACCCCCAAAACTACATGACCACCTCCCCCACCCCCTACTTACTGCTAAACTATATGCAATATAAATCCTCAAAGTCCTGGACTCAATGAAGGCTTCTACTCTGGTTCTTGGCCAAAAGCAAACATTATTCAAACGTGACCAATGAAGATGCTTTTGCTATGCCTTTAGTAATCTTTCCCTTGCTTCTTAAAGTTCTCCTCTCTGTGGTTATTTACTGACTATACCACCAGACCAGGTGATCAGGTACTGCACTAAAATTACTGGTACTGGCAAGCCTCTGACCTCTATCTAGCTAGCTTCCTCTTGTCTAAGTTCCAAGGCTCTGACAATATTTGTAAAGTATCTGGCACGGTACCTCTCATATAGTAGGTACTTCATAAATGCTTATACTCTTTCCTTTATACCTCTTCTCCTTCCCCAGGACTCTCTTCTCTGCTCCCTATGCCAGAGCCACTGGCATAGCCAAGCTAAATGATTAGGGGTACTCCCAGCTATGGTACTCAGAACCGTCCTGATCCAAGCACTAATGCTGTCTTAAAGGATTGCAATCTCCAGCTGATCCTCAGCTCTGTTGGCTCAAGGGGGGCTCTCTTGCTGTGTCAGTGGTTCAGCAGAGTAGTTATTACTGTTCTTGGCCTGTCCTGCTGCTCCCCCAGCTTCATAGTCATATCAATAGAGACTGCTAAATCTAAGCTGTCCTTTATGTTATGACTTAGGTCCTCATCCAGACCAGGCTCTCAGTTGGTAGTAATTACCGAGGACTCTGAATTTTCACTGGCTGTCCTCCCTTCTCCTCTCTGCTTCCTCACTTCCCTGGTTTCCTGCAAGTCCTGGCTAAAATTCTGCCTTCCACAGGAAGCCTTTCCCAATCTCTCTCAATTCTAGTGCCTTCCTGCTGTTGATTATTTCCTGTTTATCCTGCATACAACTTGTTTGTACATAGTTTTTGCACATTGTCCCCTCACACACACACGCACACACACATATGGCACACAAAATTATGCATTCCTTGAGGGCAGGACCATCTTTTGACTTCCTTTGATTCCCTGCGTCTAACACCGACTGACTGGCTGATAAAGGTTGACAATGAACGTCCTCCTTATCAGAGTTCCAATATGGCTGTAACTACATATAACTTACAATGAGGTCACTCCCAAATGTCCAAGAAATGTCCCTCAAAATGCTGACAATTGCCTGTAAAGGAGGCTCCCTTCCTCAGTCAGAGAAGCAGCCCAACTTAGATATCTTTTCTCAATCTACCCAAAATAAAGGCCACCCTTTTTAGATCTATTGACATTAAATAATGGTCTTAAAGACCAGCTCATACTGGCCTAGGAAGACCAGTGTCTGTTTCCACAATCCATGAAACCCATAGAAACAATAATAGGTTTAAGCAGCCACAGTATGGATGTGACTGAGAGTGCTGGTAGAACCATCACAGACCAACTGTCCACTGTAGTTCTTGCAGCTGCTTTCCCACTCCACTTCCATCAGGTTATCTAGGATTATAGCAGGTGTGAGTTAGAACTATCTTCATAGTATTTTGACTTATAACTACCAGGATGTGTCCTGTCACACAACTCACTCTTCCCAAAAGGAAAGAGTGTAAAAAGTGTTAGTTAACGGTACACCTATTATTGAACTTATAACACAGTAGTGAAAGCATCCACGATTTGGAGTCAGTTGATCTGGGTTTGAATCTGGGCTCTCACTAAATAGCTATCATCACATACAAGTCACTTAAACTCTGATAACCTCCATTATCTCTTAAAATGGGGTAACGTACTCCCTGTCTCACAATGTTGTTGCAGGAAAGCATTTTGTAAACCTTAAAATGATATGTAAATGGGAGCTAATAAGAATAAAAATTAAAGACAGTTACATTTTACAGACAGTATGGACAACTTTGAAATGAAAAGAGCTAAGTAAAAAAAAAGACAAAGAAAATTATACCCTTCTGACTGAAAGAAAAGATAATCATTTGGATATGATGGAATACAGAAAGAATACGTGGATGAGATGCTTCTATTTTTCCTTATCCTTAGGGAAAAGAAAAGAAGCAGGAATCCTGAAAGCTCAGTGTCAGTTGGGAGGGTGGTGAAGAGGATGTAAAACTTTTCTTAGGAATATCAAAAAGCAATCACAAGAGACGCGGACCTACCAGACCAGGAGACGAGTGGAGAGTGCCCTAACATGCTGAATTACTGAGCTGTGGCATCTACCAGACCTGTCAACCCACAAAGAGCAAAGACATCAGAGAAGGTTAGTGGGAAAAGCTGCGTGAC
>CM053622.1:548334527-548346403 GCA_028646595.1 Phalanger gymnotis
GAAGGATTCCAGAGTCTGAGACTGAATCTGGGTGTGTTTTCACTGCCTGGCCATGTCCCAGTCAACTTACTTGACCCTTGAGTTTTTCAGCAGGGTATGACTGCTTGTAGACTAAAGAGTTCTATATTCCACGCTTGGGTGGATGCGCTGCCTCACCAGCACTCCTCCTTCCCCAAGTCTGGGCTTAGATCTTCAGCAGGCTCTTCACTCCTGCTCTGATCAGCCACTTAATTCCTCCTATCAGGTGGGCCTGGGGCCAGAAGCAACTGCAGCTGTAGTTCTAAAGCTGCCCCACCTTCTCTGCCCCAGGGGCGGTGGCCGAACCGCAAACTCAGTCCCGCAGCTTTTCCCACTAACCTTCTCTGTTGTCTTTGCTGTTTGTGGGTTGAGAGGTCTGGTGCAGCTCACTGATTCAGGGCGCTAGGGTACGCTCCGCCCAGTTCCCAGTCTAGTCGGTTCGCAGTCTGATCGACCCGTGCTGGGCTCTGCTCCGCTCAGCTCCTCTCCCCTCAGCTCCCAGCTCCGTGCGGAATAGACCTTACCCAGAGACCATCCAGGCTGTCCTGGGCTGGGGCTCTGCTTCCCTCTGCCACTTTGTGGGTTCTGCAGTTCTAGAATTGGTTCAGAGCCATTTTTTATAAGTTTTTGGAGGGACTTGGTAGGGAGCTCAAGCTAGTCCCTGCTTTCTAGTCGCCATCTTGGCTCTGCCCCCCCACTGACCTGGTTTTTAAAAGGATCTAGCTTTTGTCCTTTTATTCTCTGGCAGCCTTTTAGCAAAAAGATGCCAGATAAGGACAGACCTCTAATTCCCCCTATCCAAGGTCAGCACATGGTACTCTGTTCTTTGCCTCTTTGAATGTTTTCTTTTTGAGTTGAAGGAATGTGGAAGACAGAGGATACCTTGAGAGTTTCAAAAGGTCAGGAGAACTAGCCACTAGAAATCCAGGAGCTCAAGTCTACACTGGGATTTGCCAGAATCCAGACAGTGAAGATCAAAGTCCTGAGCAACCTGCTTTGCCCAGTCTAGCAGTAGCAGAAACGCAGACTCAACCATCCATCAGCTGTGTCACATTTGGAGATAAACTTGATGGAGAGAATGATACATTAAAGTAGTGTTAAATTTAAGTTCACTATCCCCAGGGACCAAAATCTTAAAGGGGAAAGTAATGCACCCAGTTATTGGGGGAGAAATGGTTATACTTTTGTTCCTGCTATATCTTCACAGTAAATATCTCTTTGTAAAAACAAAACAAAAACCTCATTAATTTTAATCTGTTAAATGCAAACTGAGCACTAAAATCAAGGGAAAACACACCCCCAACCCCCAGTCTTTCAAAGGTACTTTAGGACTCTGCAGGAGAGATTTAGCCTATATAAGGGTGAGCCAAGACTATAGCAATTGCTATACACGTATATACATGTACACGTATACATATGTGTGCATGTATATAAATTTGAAGGTGTTGCAGAAATGTTAGTGACTATCACTACTTTCTTGGGGGGGATTTCATTTACTTCCTTTGCCTCCTTCAGAGAAACATTTACATTTTCTAAAGCTGCTATTGGTATATATAAATGATTGGTCTTCAAAATTATGTCAGACATATTAATTAAATCACACAACAGGATCCCATTTTCTAGAGACTTTCAAAAACCCTTGATTCTCAAATTATTCTCAGCAACTGCTTTCATTCAACTCTGAGCTTCAGCAAATGCTGCATCACAGTTGGATTTACATCCTCTCTCCCTTTCATGACTGTAACCTGGGTTCCCACTGTCCAGGGGTGTGCTTCTCAGAATCTTCACCAAGTACATTTTTAAATATTAAAAAAAAAACCACTAACTTACCAACAACTATAAGGTTGTAAACAACCTCCTTTTGTTTCTTGGATATGAATCTGGAGGAACCGAGAGCTGAGGAACCCTTTTTAACTTTGTAAGAAGACAGATGGATTTAGAACTGGTTAAATGAATACTCATTGATGGTTTGATGTCACCATGGGAGAAGTTTTTCAGTAGAGTGTCCCAGGTGTCTATGCTTGAACCTATTCTATTTATATTTTTGTAGATGACTTGAATAATGGAATAGATAACATGTTTATCAAATTTGTAGATGTCACAAAACTGGGACAGATAACTAATATCCTGAATGACTGAATCAGGGTCCAAAAAGATCTTGAGAGTATCAACTAGAGGAGTCAAACACATGGTACTTCCAAGAGTTATCCAAATCAGATTTAAATGTAATTGGGAAAAAAATTAATAAAATAATCAAAAATACAATGAAACAGAGATAACATTAAATTTTAAAACTAAGTCAATATAAGATCCACAGGAATTCTTATATACAAATGCGTGGCCCCCATTTCTATTTGAGTGTGACCTCACTGGATTAGACTGTTACGTTTAATATAATAAGTTTTTTTGGAGGGGGAAGGCAGGGCAATTGGGGTTAAGTGATTTGCCCAAGGTCACACAGCTAGTAAATGTGTCAAGTGTCTGAGGCTGGATTTGAACTCAGATCCTCCCGACTCCAAGGCCAGTGCTCTATTCATTGTGTTACCTAGCTGCCCCGATAAAGTGAAATTTGGTGGAGATAAATGTAAATTCTTGTACTTGGGTTTACAAAATTGACTTCATAAATACAAGAAAGTGTGTAGTTTGTCTGAAAAGAATCTGGGAGTTTTAATAGACTGAAAGCTCAGTATCAGTCAACAGACTGTTATGGCAGCCAAAAAAGTTAATGCAATCATGGGCTACGTTAAGACAGAAATAGCTTCCCGGAATTAGGAAGTGATCGTCACACTGTATTCTCTCCTTGTCAGCCCACATTTCAAGTATTTGATTTGATTTTGAGCACCACAGTTGAGAAAGTACACTGATAATCTGGAGAGTATCCAGAAGAAAAAGACCAGAAGGGCTGAAAGGCCCTGAGTCCATGACATGTGAGGATTGGTTTAAGGAGCTATGTTTAGACTGGAGAAAAGAAGACGCAGAGAAGGCATGGCAGATGTCTTCAGGGCTGTCATGGGAAAGATGACTGGAATTGTTCAGCCTGAGGCAAGAGCACAGAACCAAGAACGATGGGTTGAAGTTGCAAAGAGTCAAACATAGGTTTGATGTAAAGAAAATTTTCTTAACCATTAAACTTGAAAGTAAAATGTTTTGTCTGGGGATATTCTCCCTCACTGGAGGTTTTCAGGCAGAGTCCGGATAACTACTTATTAGATATGTTGTAAGGAAGATTATATTTCTTTTATGGATAGAACTAGTTGATCACTGAGGTCCCTGCTAACTTTTCAATTCTGTGATTCTATGATGAAAAGCAAAGAATTATCTACTATTGTCCCTGATGTCATATTGGATGCTTGCCCAGGCTAGACGTTGGTCAAGTAGCCAGTACATAGAGACAGATCCTGGTTCCCCTCAAGTTCAATGATTGCAGCTATATCAAACAAAGTGAGGGTTACAGAGAGGTTTTCCACATTCCAAAAGTACTCCAGGAGATCACTGTATTTGTCATGAAGCCTGAATCTTCCAAATTTGGAATGGAGGGAGAAGAAAACCTCCAAACTCCCGTCTTGAACTGAGCAAGCTCTTGATTCCTTTGACATCTGTCTGCCTTGCACATGGGCTCAGGACAAAATCAAGGGTCTTGATTTGTTTTTTTTTTAATAAGAAGCTTCCAAATAAAACACACATCACTCTTCCTCAACATTAACACAAAGCAAAAAGTGTACAGTTCAATAGAAGACTAGCATGCAGTGCGTGAAAAAGACTTTGCCTCTACCCTCTAACGTAAGTAGAGAAGGTGGAAATAGGAAAGTGCTAAATGTAGCCTGAAATCACATAATGGAAAAAACATACTCAGCCTCAGAACATTTGTAATATTATAGCTGAGGTTTGGATTGAGTTTGTTACCCCAGGGCAAAGGGAGGACCTATTCTTCCCAGGCAGTCTTATAACTGCCACTTTGTCTCCATGTGCCAGCCAAATGACTCATTCAGACCTGCTTACTAAGAAATAGCATTGGTGGGTTGGATACAGCCTCAAGGAGATCAGCTGCTTACCATCTTAGATAATAGCTCCAACTCACCAAATATAGGCTTCTTAAAACATCTTTGCACATGCTCACATTCACTCAATATGCCATAATGGAAAACTCACTCCTAGTTCTAGTATTGCCTCTGCCACTCACTAGATATATGACCTCAGGCAAATTACTTAACTAGCCTCTATTTGCTAATCTAGAAAATGGGGATCATAATACAATCCTATCTCACAGGGTTGCTATGAGAATCAAATAACACAAAATATGTGAAAATGCTTAGAAAATAGCAAATAAGCCAAATATGAAGCTTTATTACTATAGCACAAATAACCCTTTCTACTTTTCTGATGACCAGAGAGAATTGTTGCAAATGGTGAAAGTATCAAATTGAGTAAAATTAGCAGAGAAACTAGTACTTTGTTGGAAGTGTTTAAAAACACCGAGTTAGTTGGTTATCACGGACCTTTGTCATCTCAGGCAATAAGGTTTATTCAAAACGAAAGTTATTAGGGCTCATTACTCTAAGTTTGCTTCAGCACTACCCCTTGAGATAAATCAAGATGTGTCAAAGAAGTTGCTAATACTTTGTATAGGGGACACAGCTGGAAAATTGCTCAGTTTTTTTTTCCATTTATAAGCAAGTAAAAAACTAGGATATAAGTAAAAGAATCGTAGAGAATCACAGAATTTTAGAGCTGGAAAAGGGATATTCAGTATTATCTGGTCCAATCATCCCTTTTCTTTAACCAGCAAGACAAATAAGGAACAGAAAAACTGACTTGCCAAAGGTCACAGAGCTAGTAAATGTTAGAGCCAGAATAGAAACAACACAATTTGCAGTTATCCACAGACGTCATTATCTTTAGAGCTGGCCTAACAGGTTGAATTCCAATGCAATAGTGAGGCTATTATTTTCAAAAGATTTAATACCATGAGGAGAAAAAATACACAGTTCTAAGAGTAAATGAAACACTAAGGAATCTAATGTGTCTTTGTTTTTTCTTGTTATAATAAGTCTGCAAACACTCAATAAGAGGAATAACCATAAACATAGTAAAATAAGGAAAATTGTGTTTTCTGGAATTATCTCCTATGACATTAATCTGACACAGAAAACATTTTCAGAAAAGGAGCTAAAGGAGGAAAAGACCCAAAATGTATTTTATACAATTTTCTCTACAAGCCGCACCCCAGACCTCCCCAACAACCTTCTTCACTACTCTCCCCTTCATTTTAGCTCTCAGTTTCTTCCTCTGATTGGATGGCTCTTCCCATAATCTTCATTTAAGAAGAGTGCCCAGGCCAGCTATGTCTCATTCCTCTTCAGGATGCACTCTGGACTTCCTCCACTGTTCCCTTCCTCATCCTCTCCCACACATTTAAATGCTAGCTATCATTATTATTGTTATTATTATTTTACTATTTTCAGCTTCCTTTTATTTATGTATTGTTTTCCCCCATTAGAATGTTCGCTCCTTGAAGGAGCTCTATTTATATTTGTACTCTCAGATTTTAGCACAGTGTCTGGCACTTAGTTAGTGAACAATAAATGCTTTTTCACTTGTTGACTTTCGGCAACTTTTGCCACATGAAACTTTGTCTAATCAGTACTATTTTCTGAATTGTTACTAATGGCAGTTTCTATTTCTTCTGATACTTGATTTTTATCATTTTCGTGTATTTCTGAAACCTAAAAGTTGGCACTAAAACAAGTTTCCCTAGCTAGATGGTAGAGTAAATAGAGTTTAAGACAGTCAGAAAAATCTTAATTCAAATGCTGCTTCAAATACTTAGTAGCTGTGTAACCTGGATTCACTTAATCTCTCAATCTCAATTTTCCTTATTTCTAAAACTAAGATATTAATAATACCTGCCTCACAGAGTATTTTTAGGACCAAATGAGATAGAATCTGTAGAACGCTTTATAAATCTTAAAGAGCTATATTAGTTATTATTTTTAATTTTCCATATATTAATTTAATATATTTTAATATATATGGAACCTTTCTCTCTGTCTTAAATCTCCTTGAAACATGGCACTACCAGAGGCAGTACCATATATTTTTCTATTGCTCTTTTGGTCATCCATGATTTTGATTCTGTGGAAATCATGGTATTTGAGCATCACAGCCGAGGTCCTCCCACAACTATTCCCATAAGGATCTAAGAAGAGCACCAGATTGAGTGCTAATTGTGAAATCTAAGGAGAAACCACAATGAATCCCTTTCTTAGCCCAAGAGAAAATTCTGAAATTCAGCCCATTGACCAGGACAGGAACTATGGATTATGGATTCAATCTCTGGGCTCATACCAAGAGGAGGTCAGCAATGCTCTCTCTTTAAACCTATGTAGCCTTCGGGATAGCTAACACAGCCAGCAACTGTCTACTGGAGCTCCACTTGGGGCAAATCTGTAGTTCTACTACATAAACTCAAACCAGGGTCAGCCCAGAAAGTCCAGGAGACCAGCAACTGGACTATGCCTTAGATCATACTGCTTTAGGGTCACTAAAATTTTGTACCTCCTAGGCCCAAACTGTCCCTGTGACCCTTGAAGAACACAGCATTCAACATAGCAGCAGGTTTCAAATAATATAGACCACAGAGGCCATAACGCTAACTCCAGAAATGTGCAAATCCTAGCCGTAACACAAAGTCCCAATCTGAGAAACAAGGCTGGAAAGGCAAGTAAATAAAAAAAACCTTTCCAAATAAAAATGATGCCAGGGAAGTGAAAGACACGAACACAAAAAAAGACAATAACTCCAGAACACCTATAAGCAAAGCCTCAAAGAAAAACATAGCTTGACTATAAGGTCAACTAGAATTCTTAGAAGAAATGAAGTATGAGGGCTTTTTAAAAAGATAGTACAGGCGCATCTAGGTGGCACAGTGAGTGGAGCACTGGCCCTGGAGTCAGGAGGACCTGAGTTCAAATCCAGCCTCAGACACTTGACACACGTACTAGCTGTGTGACTTTGGGCAAGTCACTTAACCCCAAATTGCCCTGCCTTTCCCCCTCCAAAAAAAAATTTTTAAAAAGATAGTACAAATGAAATAAGAGTTTTAGAGAAAAGAGTTGGAAAAGGAAATAAGGCTTTGAAGGAAAGCCTTTTAAGGGAAATTAACAGCTTAAAGCAAGAGGCACAAAATGTTATCATAAGGTTTAAAAAATTAATATGAACCATAGTAGAGAAAAGATTGTGGATTAGTGGCAGCTAAACTTGTCTAACATTCCCCTCTAAACAACTTTAAAATAATATATAAAATCAATGACTGAGCAAACAAAAGGTCAGGATGAGACATTTTTCCAGCCTAAGAAAATTTAAGAGGTCAGTAGAAATCTGTGAGACTGGAGCAGAGGCCTCTCTGAAGCCCATACATGGTAGCAACAGTGGCAGCTGCCCCAGCGGCAATTTTGGGAGCTCTCAACCCAAAGACAATAAGGGAGCCAGATAACTCTTCATAGATTACAAAGGACCCTGTGCTGGCACTGGGTATAACTGGGGGTTGATTGGCAATTCTATTGTAGGTCTGGATTAAAGTTCCGATGCAGAGAGGAGCTCTTGCGCTCAGTTACAAGAAAACAGGAGCCCTAGAGCTAGTACTTTCAGCATCAGGTGACCAAGGGCCCTTCCTGGGTAAAGACCGGAGCACAGAACAGCAGAGCAGTGACCACACCTCTCCCAACATCACACCAACTTAGAAGCACCAGAAACTTGTAGACACTCAGAACTAGCTATGAAAATAACAGCACCAAAAAGCCTAAAGCTTGGGATAGTACCTCCCAACAACCAGATGAGCAGAGCGCAACATTAACATAAAGTTCAAAGTAAAAAAAATAGTCTGGAAAAATGAAGAAACAAAAAAATTGATAATAAAAAGCTATTATAGTTGCAGGAAAGACCAAGAAATAAACTCAGAAGAAGACAACAATGTAAAAATGGCTACCCAAAAAAAGTCTCAAAGAAAAATGCCAATTAAATCCAAACCCAGAAAGAATTCCTGGAAGACTTAAAGAAAAAGATAAGAGTGTTACAGGAAAAATTGGGAAAAGAAATGAGCATGGTATAAGAAAATTATGAAAAGAGAATTAATAGTTTGATAAAAGAGGCACAAAAAACTACTGACGAAAACAACACCTTAAAAAACGAATGATAAAAAATGGCTGAATGATAAAAAGAGTCACAAAAATTCTCTGAAGAGAAGAACTCCTTAAACAGCAGAACTGGCTAAATGGGGTGAAAAAGGGTGAAAAATCTTATTGAAGAAAATAAGCCCTTAAAAATTAAAACTGGGCAAGTGGAAGCTAATGACTCCATGAGACATCAAGAAACAATAAAACAGTTAAAATAAAAGAAAATGTGAAATAGCTTATTGGAAAAGCAACTAACCTGGAAAATAGATTGAAGAGAAATAATGGAAGAATTATTGGACTACCTGAAAGCCATGATCATCTAGATATCATATTTTAAGAAATTATCAGGGAAAATTGCCCTGATATATTAGATCCAGAAGGTAAAATAGAAATTGAAAGAATCTACCAACCACCTCCTGAAAGAGATACCAAAATGAAAACTCTCCGGGATACATAGCCAAATTTCAGAGCTCCTAGATCAAATAGAAAATACTTCAAACAGCCAGAAAGAAACAATTCAAATACGGTGGAGACACAGTCAGGATCACGCAAGATTTATCAGCTTCCATGTTAAAGAAACGGAGGGCTTGGAATATGATATTCCAGAAGCTAAAGAAGCTAGGATTACAACCAAGAATAACCTACCCAGAAAAATCCTGCAAGGGAAAATGGATATTTAATGAAATAGAGGACTTGCATGCATTCCTGATGAAAAGAGCAGAGCTGAATAGAAAATCTGACATTGAAACAGAAGATTCAAGGGAAGTATAAAAAAGTAAACATGAAAGAATAATCATGAGGGACTAAACAAAGTTAAATTGTTTATATTCCAAATGGAAGGATGATACATGTAACTCCTAAGAACTTTATCATTATTAGGGAAGTTAAAAGGAGTTTACATAAACAAAGGGCATGGGTTCAAGTCTATTATGTTGAAATGATCTCCAATAAAATGAAGGAGTGAGAAAGAGGGATGAACTGGGAGAAGGAGGAAAGGAAAAGTAAAATATTTAAATTTTCTCACATGAAAGAGGCACATAAGGAAGACCTTTTACCATGGAGGAGAAATGGGGGTTGGTGGCAGGCAATATTTGAACCTCACTCTCGTCAGCATTGGTTCAAAAAGGAAAGAACATATATGTATGTATGTGTGTGTATGTATAATACACATACAAAAAAAATTGTGTATGGAAACATAACTTACCCAACAGGGAAATAGGAGGGGAAGAAATAAGAGAAAGAGGGAGGAATGATAAAAAGGAGGGTGGATTAAGGAAGGCAATGGTTAAAAACAAAATAGACTTTGGAGGAGGGACAGAATAAAAAGAAACAAAAGAAAATGGAATGGAGGGAAATACATAGTTAGTATAATGTGAATAGGAATAGCTCACCCATAAAACAGAAGCAGAGGGTAGAATGGATTAGAAACCAGAAACCCAATACTTGAAACAGAAAGATACATGCAGAATTAAAGTAAAGGGTTGATGCACATCTATTATGCTTCAGCTGACCTGAGAAAAGCAGGAGTAACAATCATGATCTCAGACAAAGCAAATGCAAAAGTAGATCTAATTAAAAGATATAGTGAAATTATATGATGCTAAAAGGTATCATAGATTATGGAGTAATATTTAAAAAATTATATAGCAAGTTTCTCTAATAAAGGCCCTATATCTCAAATACATAGCATAGAAATGAGTCAAATTTATAAAAATAAGAGCCATTCCCCAATTGATAAATGATCAAAGGATATGAACAGGCAGTTTTCAGAAGAAAAAATAAAAGCTACCTATGGTCATATCAAAAATGCTCCAAATCACTAACTATTGATTAGAGAAATGCAAGTTAAAACAACTCTGAGGGGGGTGGAGCCAAGATGGCAGCTGGAAAACAGAGACTTGATTAAGCTGTCCTCCAAATCGCTCTATACACCTGTAAAAAATGGCTCTGAACAAATTCTATAGCTGATGAAGCCAAAAATTAGCAGAGAGAAGCAGGTCTCCAGCTCAGAACAGCCTGGATGGTCACTGGGAAGGGTCTATCACATGGTGGTGGGGACAGAGCACAGCCCACTGTGGGCCATGCCAGGACCAACCAGACCAGGAGTCTGGTGGAGCAGGCCACAGGGCCATGAACCATTGAGCTGTGGCAGTTACCAGACTTCTTAAGCCACAAACCCCAAAGACCACTGAGCAGCTTAGTGGGAAAACTGCTTGATCAAGGTGCGAGCGGTCTGGTCCAGCCCTGGGGGTGGCACAGCAGTGGCAGCCACAGCAGCAGGAAGCTCCTGCAGCTGCTTCCAGAGCTCCAGCATCAGCTGCTTCCCAAGTCCCTGGCTCACACGGTGGGAGGAACCAAGCAGTGGATTGGGGTGGGAGTGCAGGGAGTGCTTTGCAGGCACAGAGACAGGTTCTCTTGCTGTGCCCTGCTTAGCTCTGGGTCATGGTCCTAGTTAGTGGTTCTTGGGGGAGGAGGAGCACTGCTGTGGTAGAGATTGCAGTGACAGTGGAGTAGAAGTAGCTCTGAAAACAGTAGCCCTAAAGCTTGGGACAAAGCACTCTCTACTCTACAAGCAGTCATACCCTGACAAAAAGCTCAAAGGTCAACTAGTTGGCTGGGAACATGGCCAGGAAATGAAAAACGATGCAGGCTCAGACTGAGACTCAAACTCAGACTCAGACTCTAGAATCTTTTTCTGGTGACAAAGAAGATCAAAACATATAGCCAAAAGAAGTCAACAAAGTCAAAGAGCCTACATCAAAAGCCTCCAAGAAAAATATGAATTGGTCTCAGGCCATGGAAGAGTTCAAAAAGGATTTGGAAAAGCAAGTTAGAGAAGCAAAGGAATAATTGGGATGAGAAATGAGAATGATTTAAGAAAACCATGAAAAACAAGTCCATGACTTGCTAAAGGAGACCCAAAAAAATACTGAAGAAAATAATACCTTAAAGAATAGACTAACCCAAATGTCAAAAGAACTCCAAAAGGCCAATAAGGAGAAGAATGCCTTGAAAGGCAGAATTAGCCAAATGGAAAAGGAGGTCCAAAAAACCACTGAAGAAAATACTACCTTAAAAATGAGATTGCAGCAAGTGGAAGCTAGTGACTTGATGAGAAATCAAGATATTATAAAACAGAACCAAAGGAATAAAAAAATGGAAGACAATGTGAAATATCTCATTGGAAAAACCACTGACATGGAGAATAGATCCAGGAGAGATAATTTAAAAGTTATTGGACTGCCTGAAAGCCATAATCAAAAAAAAAAGAGCCTAGATATCATCTTTCAAGAAATTATCAAGGAAAACCACTCTGATATTCTAGAAACAGAGGGTAAAATAGAAATGGAAAGAATCTACCAACTGCCTCTTGAAAAAGGTCTCCCCCCAAAAAATTCCTAGGAATATTGTCACCAAATTCCAGAGTTCCCAGGTCAAGGAGAAAATACTGCAAGCAGCCAGAAAGAACCAATTTGAGTATTGTGGAGACACAATCAGGATAACATAAGATCTAGCAGCTTCTACATTAAGGGATCCAAGGGCTTGGAATATGACATTCCAGAAGTCAAAGGAGCTAGGATTAAAACCAAGAATCACCTACCCAGCAAAACTGAGTATAATTCTCCAAGGCAAAATATGGATTTTCAATAAAATAAAGGCCTTTCAAGCTTTCTCAATGAAAAGACC
>CM053622.1:548355776-548391355 GCA_028646595.1 Phalanger gymnotis
ATCATGAAGTTCCATATTATCAAGAAAAATTAAAACCATGTAACCATTTACTATAGCTTAACACTGCTCATTCTTCTATTTATGTGTGCATTAACACGTGTGTAACGGCTTTTATTCTATTAAGCCATACATATATACCCCCTTGTGCTTTCATCTATGTCCTTGTATTACCGAGATATTATGTTCATTTTACTTATAAGTGATTTTAATAAAATCTTTTACTCGTAAAAAAAAATACATTACTAAAAAAATACAGTATAACCTCATGTAATAGAACCTGCTAATAAGGAATCAGTCCTTAGAATATGCTCAATGTTTTCTTCCACAGGAAGGAGTGGTGAATCTGCTTCCAAAAATGCGTTAAAGAAGGACCCTTCCTCCCTACTGCCCAACCATTCATAACATGTGCAGGTATTCAGATATTCTCTGATACTTTCCTACTGGCTTATTGCCATCATGACAAAATGTCTTTTAATTTTGGTGACTAGGCTAGAAGTGAATGTGCATACAAAAGTCTCAAAGGAATGGAACAGCTGTCTCTCATCTGGTGGCTTTGAGTGAAGAAGAACTATTGTGGGTCTCTGGTTGGGGAGCAGGGGGCCCTCTCTCTTTTCGGGCTGCCATGAGGTTTTGAATGCATGCCACTGATATATCTTATCTCTGTTATGTTTATTCTTTCCTGATCCTAGGTGAATAAATATCAGAGATAGATCAGATCAGATATGACTGAGTTTTAAAAGGTTGGAAGAGACACGAAAGGTCCAGCAATTGGAATCTATGGCAGAGTCTGCTAGTAGTCATGGCATACAGGGCTCAATGGTGAATTGATCTGGCAGTCAAGGAACTATGTCCTGCAAGCAAAAGAATGACTTATACACTGGCTACTATACCACACCCAGAGTTGAACTTACTGTGGTAAATGTTTGAGTCCTCTCTATCAGAGGATTGAGTAGATATATAAAGAGGAGAGTATACCCCTGATTTGAGGGAGTAAGCAGTCATTTTGTACTTCTGTCTTTGCTATACTTTCTCAAGTAAATATCTCTTTGTAAAAGCTAATCGATGTTAATTGATATTGAGGAGAGACCAACTGTTTAAATTGATAATGGTTATATATTTAGTAATGATTGATAGTGGGGGAATAGCTCAAATTGGGGGGGGGGGTTCAAGAATGAAAATACTTAAAAGACACACCCAACCCTTCAGGGTTATATACCTAGAACCCAAACACATTATACAACATAGATAACATTAATTTGTAGTTTTCTAGGTCAATAAGTTGCCCACAAATAAGTTAGCCACCACTGGGATAGATTATCTCTTAGATTCCGTCCTCTTTGGATGTTCTGTGTTTCTATGATATCATAAAGCTCCAGCACCACTTCAAATCTCCTACAATAGAGAGTCTGAAGAGTCAAGTTTACATAATGAAATGTTCACATAAATACAATACGTTTAAATATAGATTATACTTTGTGCTGTATAGTTTGATGTATTGTGTTTATGGAAGAGGACATGGAGAGATCTTACTATGCAAGCTAATGTTTCAAAGCTGTTGAGACAAACTACCACTAAGTTATTGTTGTGGTAATTAGGATGGGACTTTTTTTTATTGTTTTCTCTTTTGGAACACTGAGATAATCAAGTACCTTTGATGAGTTTCACCTTTCAAATATAATGGCAAGCAAAGTGGACTTTTTGTTGTTTTTGTTTTGGAGTGCTTCTCAGCACTAAGGAATGTTTGACTGAATCAGGAGTCTTTGATGACCTGCCTGAGTCAAGGGAAGGCCTAAGTCACATGGGTTTGAGTCACATGGTTGCAACGCCCTTTGACCCTGAAGAAGTGTATATAAACTCAGAGGTTGGCAGTTTGCCTTTGGGGGCACACTCATTAGAAAAGTGTTGGTGATGAGACTTTGGGTACCTGAAGGAGCACCCCCCACTTCAAAAACCCATATGTTGGACAGACAGCTAGAAGCCTGTCTACTGGTTTGTGTTATTCGTTCTGTTTATGTAATGTATGCTTGTAATTTGTTTGTATTCTCTCTGAAGTTCAGGGTGCTGGCTTTTCCCTCAAACTAAGTGAATGATATATGTATGTTTAATTAAAGTAAGATTGTTAACCCCTTAAAATTGCTTTCCTTAGAAAAGCAGATCAAAGAATCTGGGCTAGCAGCATTCCTGTGTGCTTTTGTTGTCTTTCGCCTCTACAACAGCTGCTAGCAACATTTTTGTTACACTTATGAGCTCTGAGGGAGTCATTTTTGCATCTTATTTAATTTTTTATTCCCTTCAGAACTTTTAACACAAAGCTCAAAACATATTATCAACTAGAGATAGTAATACAAACTGGACTTGTGATTTCCTGGGTTATAGAGGACTCCTGAATTAGGAACTTCTGTATACCAATGTACGTTGGCACATTCTCTACACCTTATAAGTTTAGGGAAATGCCTAAAATATTGAGGGGTCAAGTGACTTGTCCAAGGCCATACAGTCTATATACATTGGAGTCAAGTCTTAAATTGACATCTCTATGGCCCCAAGAACAGCTCTCTTAGCCACTAAACCATTCTGCCTGCTACTAAGTACACACTTAATAAATGGTTATTGAAGTTGGAACCAGAGATCAATAGACAGGCTCAGCATATTTGAAGGACTAAAGTCGCACTAATTATATAACTTCCTCTCTTTCTATCCTATCTACCACCATGCATCAGACAGTGAATTTTTACAAAAACCTCTCATCCTACTTACTTCCCAAAGGTGTTGTAGATCAAATGAGAGTGGATGCAAAGTGTCTTAGAAAATTACAATGGGCTATACAAGCCTATTTCAAATGACATTTTCCTGACTAAAATTAGTGCTGTTAAGACATTATAACTAAATGCCATCATAATTTTATGTAACTGAAAGTATAGGTTGAAAATTGAATGACTTAGTGACTATGAAACATTAACATTGTGTTTTCATTTTAATTAACCAAATCAGATGAGTTGTGACTAAATGCTTAGCAATCACTTCTCATAGCATTACTTTACTTCATGTAAAATATCATTTTAGCTTAGGTTTAGTCATAGGCTTAGTCCCAGGAAAAATTATAATGCAGGCAAATTTTGTCTATCACTAACTTTTCCTCCGTATACTTCTCCCCTGCCTCCCTCTACATCTCACAGGAAGCTCATTGCCCTCATGCTAACTTGATCTCTCTGGATTAAAATACCTGATAAACTAATTTATATTATAATGTTAATAACAATGTATGGGCCTCTCCCATGGTTATTTGCATTTTAAAAGGGGCAGCCTAAAAGGGGGAATTTTTAAGCCAAAAGAATGTATCTATAATGTTAGAATTTCATGTGCTATTGCACATAGATGGGAAGAATATGGGCTCAAAGGAGATAAAGCTAGGGAGAACCTTAGAAACCAATTCAAATAAGGAAATTGGTATTAGAAAACATTTGAGTCTTCTCTGAGTTTTACAAAATATATAATAGAATTATTGATTTAGGACTAGAATTAAGACAATCTGGAACAATGTCCTAGTTTTATGAGGAGCCTGAGGCCCAGAGAGGTCAAAGTAACTTGCTCAAAGACACACAGGTAGCAAATAGCAACGCCTGGAATGAAACTCAAGTCCTCTGACTCAAAGTGCCTGTGTTTTTTTCCTTTCTACTACAACAATCCCTTACACATAAGTTATGAGAATCAAGAATTTCATAGTTACAAGGGACATCAGAGGTTATGTAATCCAATTCATACCTGCATGATACTCATACCTCTTCTATAACATACACAAGAAGTAGTCATTCAGTCTTTATTTGTAGACCACCAGTATGGGTGAATTCACTAATTTTCAAGGCAGTCCATTCCACTTTGAGAGCTATAATTGTGAGGAAGTTTTTCAATCTGTCAAGCTAAGTTGCCTTTTCACAACTTCCATTCATTTCTCCCAGTTCTGCCAAGCCAAACAAGTTTAATCTCTTATTTGGACCACAGCCTTTCCGATGGCTGAAGACAGCTATCAAGTCTACCCTTATCTTAGCCTGCTCTTATCAAGAATAACTTGATCTTCACAGGGAATGATCTTGAGATCATTTATCATCTCAATTACCCTCCTGTGGAAACAGCCTAATAATTTCCCTCCTAAAATATGCCACCCACAAGGGAACACAATAACCCAGAAGTAGTCTGACTAGGGCAAGGTATAATAGGACTATCATCTCTCTCATTCTGGACATTATGCTCCTTTTGAACACAACCTAAATTACATTAGCTTTTTTGGCTATTATACTACACTGTTAATTCATGATGAGCTTGGATCCACTAACACCTCCTTAATTTTTTCAGGTGAGCTACTCTTCAGCCATGCATACTTTATCCAGAAAAATCTGGACTTGATTGTTTTTAACCCAGGTATAAGACTATAATGTATAAAAATGTTCAAGAGACATAGTTTCTGGGTAATTAATCATTTTATTAATCATGCTAGAATACAATAAAAGGGTCAGTAGTACTCTTGAATGCCAAAGTCCCACCATGGAACCCACTCAATGCTTATATGCCCTTGGAAGATTGGGTGTTCCTGATGGTGGCAATCAACTCTGATTAGTTTTGTTAACTAATGAAAGAATGAACATTATAATGAGAGGTGGGCTTATTCTAATGAGAGTCTGGGGGACATGACTCTGATCACTCAATCTTGGTCAAAGAGACTTATCTATATCCATATCACTCAATTCGGCACAGGGTAGTCTAGACAAATGGGGAAATCTACTTTTACTCACACACAATGGATCAGAATCCATCAATTTACTTAAAGTAAAATTTCTTTACCTTTTGAACAGATCTGAGTTTTCCCTCTCATTATCAGCCCTGCAATTCAAAAGCTGCCTGAATAACCTACAGGGGCTGATTTCTGAATGATGAAGTAGGAAAGGGGAAAGTCTTTAGTCCTAATTTAATAATTGATTATTAATATAAGAGGGAAATAATCATTTCTCTCAAGACTTTTACACTTATCCCTACTAATTTTCATTTTATTAGGTTCTACCTAAATTGCTAGACTGTAGAGTTCTTTTTGGATGTCGATACTGTTATCCAGTGTGTTAGCTTGTATGCCATCTGCAAATTAGATAAACATGTTACCTATGTCTTTATCACAGTCATTGATATAAATATTAAACAGCAAAAAGCCAAGCTCAAATTCCTGAAGCACTCAAGTATGTGCCTCCTTAAAAGTTGATTTTAAATAATTAAATGATTGACCTTACAGTCTAGCCATTCAATCAGTACCAAATCCACCTAACACACCTCCAGCTTTCTCCCTCCTTTCCTTTTTACATGGCAAAAATGTATGAGTGTATCAAATGTTTTGATAAAATATAGGGTAAGTTGTAGCTTAATAAGTAAAATTTAAACAAGCATTCCACCAAAGTGCCTGTCTAAAAACCCCATCAAAATGGAAATGAGAATATTATGACAATGCCCATTATCAGGGAAATCATTGTGGCTCTCTGATCCCTATTTCCTTTTCTGCACATTCAATAGCCATTCTTTTAATTATTCATTCTGGCATTTTCCCAGGAATAAAAGTCAACTTCATTGGCCTGTAGCTTGCAAATTCTACTCCTTCTTTTAAACAAAAATTGAGGCATTTTTCCTTTTTGAAAATTTGTGGAATCTCTCTAGTTCTCCATAGTTTTTCAAAAATCCTTCAAACAACTTCAATACTCTACAATATAGTGCATCTGAATCTAGACTTGAATTCAGCAAGGACAACTAGGTACATTATTTATCTACTTATCTCCCTACTTGTCTTGGGCACCATCTCATTACTGGCCATACTTGTTCATTATCAAATGATATAATGCAACTGAAGCAAGTCAAGCATAGACTCTGGAGTCAAAGGATTTGGGTTCAAATCTCACATTTGCTGCTTATTATCTGCGTGTCCTTATTACCTGTAAGTCATTTAATCACCCTGGGGTCGTCAAATTCCTCATTTGTAAACACAGGGGTTGGATTAGATGGCTTTTGGGGTCCCTTTCAGATCTGAAAGACCTATAATCTCACTTTGCAAAGCTTAAACCACTATACAAATGTCAATAATTATTGTTATAGTGTGCTTTCCAGTTCACACATTATTCTTTTTGACAGAAAACAGTAAGTGGGAGAAACAGAGACAGACGGAGAAGGGAGAGAGAGGGAAGAGAGAGGAGAGAGAAAGAGGTGGGGAAGAGAAAGGGAGACAGAGAGAAGCGGTAGAAAGAAAAGAGACAGAGAAAGAAATAGGACAGAGACAGGGAGACGGGGGGTGGGGGGAAGAGACAGAGAGACACACACAGAGAGAGACAGAGACAGAAAGGGAGAGAGAGAGAGAGAGAGAGAAAGAGAGAGAGAGAGAGAGAGAGAGAGAGAGAGAGAGAGAGAGAGAGAGAGAGAGAGACTGACTCTGCCTTTTTTCCCTTATATGCTAAGATCAGTCCTGCCTAATGAAAACGGAGTTGTTGGTTTTGTTGGAATTTGGCAGGGGTGGGGGTGGGGTAAAGGGTGTCTGATTTTCAAATGGTAAAACTTTTAAAATACCTTTTTAAAAAAAAATCATAAAAGCAGACAAGCGGGATTTTGAAATTTATGTGAAATCTTTAACGTGTCCCCATTTCACGTTAGAAATGCCTGCTCAGGCAGGACCCACAATGTGAAAAGGAGCGGTGCCTAATCAATCTTTCGGGCCCCATCTGCGCTTGGATAACAGTGAAAATCCGCTTCATTGACTACAAAGTCGAGGTAATATAGACACAGCATTAAAGCGCTGCTTTCCAGACTCGGCCAATTATACAGAGCTAATGAGGTGTGAGAGAGCTCTGTGTGTACGTGTGTGTCAGATAGGGGTGGGTCGGAAAGCTAGAGGTTGTTAAGAAGGGGGGAAGAGAAAGCCTTGGGGGGCTCCAGAGCACCTCCCCTCCCTCGCTCCTCCCCTCCCGTCGCCTCGGCGGATCCCAGGTTTAGGGGTTCCAGCTTCGCGCTGCAAATCACTGCCGGCGAAACAAAAAACGCAGGTCGGGACGACCCTCTGTCATTATTACACACTAGATCAAAATAATAGGGACAAGGTCTCACCGAAAGCCACTAAAAGGGGGAGGGAAGGGACGTCGGTCGGGCCACACACTAGCTTTTTTTTCTCTTGAGCTGCAGGGGGCTCGAAGAGCCGGCTGCCCGAAGAGAGCCGAGGCTGCGGCGGGAGCGCGCGTGCGCCCCTCTTCCCCCCTCCCCTCTCATCCCCTCTGAGCCCCCGCTCCCCCGCCCAAGGCTCGCTGGGCTCGCGGGTGTGCGGCCGTTGCCATTGCGGTTCGTTGGCTCTCGAGGTTCCCCCAGCCGCCTCCCCGGAGCCCCGCCCTGCCCCGCCCCCTTTCTCGGCTCTGGAGGCTCCTCTGCGGGCCCGGCCGAGGCGAGGCCGGGGCCCGGGCTGGGGCGAGGCGAGGGCGGGGCGGGCCCGAGAGCGGAGCCGGAGGTCGGGAGGCGGCGGCGGGTGGCGGCGGCCGCGGCAGCGACGGCGACGGCGATTGTGGGCTGGTCTGCCCTCACGCACATTTCCATTCGCACACTCAAACACACGCACACCCACACGCCCCCCTGGACTCCAGGCGCTCCCGGAGGCGAGCGGGAGTATAAGCTCGCGGGCGCTGCCGCGGCCGAGAGCTGCGGGCTGGGCTTTCTCCACCAGCTTGGAGCGAACGAGAAAGAGGAACCGGAGCCGGAGCCACCAAGGTACGGACGGGGGCGCCCTCCGCACGCGGCCGGCCCCGTGGTCCTAGGTCCGGGTTCGGGCGCTCCGGGGGTCGAGACCGGGAAGGCAGGCGGGGCCCGCCCAGCAGCCCCCCCCCGGGGGGGGACGCACGAGCAGGAGCGCGGGACAACTGCACCCCATCCCCCCTGACGCGGTCAGTGTCAAGGTCTGGGAGGGGAGGGTCAAGGGCTAGCGAGCCCCGCACCCCCACCCAACCCCCGGCCGCGCGCAGGGAAAAGTGACTCCCGGGGCGCGAGGAAGGAGCGGGGCGGGCATTGAGGAGCCTGCCCAGGTGGGGGTGGAGAGACTTCCAGGCAACCAGTCAGTAAATATTGTCAAACTAACCCTCCGGTGTGCCTGGCGCTGTGCAGCCCTCTGGAAACAAAATTAACATTTATTCACATAAAATGTTAAAAAAAATTTCAAAAGGTAAAAGACAATTCCAAAGAGCTCCCTTTCACCGGGGACAGACGAGGCTACGGGAAAACGCGGAGAACCCCCCGCCCCCACTTTGCACAGTGCGATTCCGTGCCATCCCAGGGAACTCGCTCGTCGGAAAAGCCCGGCGGGGAAGCCGATGCCAGCGATTTGGAAGAATTGAGTTCTCTGAGAATTATTTCCCCTCCCCCTCTCCCACTTCGCTTGGCCAAAGAAGGATGTGTCACAAACTTCATTTCATGAGAACATGTTTTGACCCCTGGCAATTCAGAGGATGACTCCCTGAAACAAAGTTAAACGGTAATCCTGTTTTCGGCAGTTTCCATGATAGCTCCTGGCCCTGGTTCATGACAGTCTGGAAAATTGTTCTCTTGGATGGAGATGGAAATGATGTGGAAGAAACTAGTTGTGAATAGGGAGATCGCACCAGCTTTATGCAGGCTGTGGCTTGGTGGGATACTAAACCGTGGTTTAATGTGCTTTATTCATTCCTCAGACTTTATTGAAATGCCACATGCAGGTTTCAGTTTGGAGAACATTCAATGTAAACCAGCTGGTCAGGGGCTTTGTCTTAGTGTCGAATCTAAATTCACTATGCTTTTACTCTGGTTCTAAGTACTGTGACATTCTAGTTCTTCAGGAAGGTGTGTGTTTGTAAAAGGAAAGGAAATTGTTGGTGATTAGATTCTCCAATTAATAGGAAATAAGATTAAGGTGTCTTTAAAATGTGGTGTTTCTTCAGATTATAATTAGTTTTGAAACTCAAAATACATAATTGTAAAAGATCTACCATATTGATCACCTGAATTTGGTAAAATGCCCCTACAGGTTCTATCATTTATGACTATTAACAATCCTGAAAACCTGTATAAGCTCCTTGTTCATTATTCTCAGGTCCTGTTTCCTTGAAACCCACTATTATGAACCTAAAAATGGTCATACTTGGTCAGATCCATGGTCTTATGAACCTGGTTTTGTTTTTGTTTTTTTGACTCAGAGAAAAATATTATGGAAGGGGATATATGTGGAAGGGAAAGTCTTTTCGATTGAACTCTCAAATGTTAGGGCCTGCTTAAAATTTTTTGGAACCCAAAGTGTACTACTAGTACTATCCCGTTGGGACAGTGACTAAGATTGTTGTCCCGTGGTGATGATTTCAAACATCTTAAACAGGTTATGTTTTAAACAGTCCTAAATGGGCTATGTTATTGGACCCTGATGGACAGTGCTGCCACAGTGCTGATTAGGGATCGGGAAGTCAAGTGCCTACTGTGTGTTAAGTACTGTATATATAAAAGATGAAAATAAAACAATCTTTACTTTCAGTAAACTCACATTCTGTAAGAGTAAAAACATATAAATAAGGGTAAGTATAAAATATATGCAAAGTAATTTTAAAGTCATTTATTAAGTGCCTACCTTTGTGCTAGGCACTAGGGGGTGCACATGAGAAAAAAAAAAGACTGCCCCTAACGGGCTTGCATTCTATGAGGAAACAAAAAGTAATTGTAAATAAGTACAACATATATACAAAACAATTTATGAAGGGAGTAGCAGCTTGGGAAATCAGGAAAAGCTTCCAGCCTTTGAGTAAATAGTACTTTGAGCTGGTTGAACTCAAAGGATTATACTTGTGGGTTGAACTTACAGGAGTGGCTGTAATAGTAAACTGAGTGCTGCTTTCCCTCAGGCCTAAGCTATCTGCTCAGCTTCCTTGGCCTTAAAGTGGCCTCTGTTGTCTAAAAGATTATGTAATTACTCCTGGTAGGGGTCAGTTTATAGGACAAATAGGTGTGTAAGCACAGTACTCCAACTCAGAATTTGGCTGCTACAAAATCATGTCTATGGCTAGTTTTGAGGCATTCACTTCAGCGGTTAAAGGGCATTTCAGGATCAGGACATTCGTGAACTTGTATGTACAGTTAAAGCAGGGCAAGGATCTGTTTGACTCTAGAGTTCCACTGTAACATCTGATACTTCTATAGCCAACTTTTCAGGGGCATTATCAAGGGGGAGAAATTCAGGATGAACTCTTTGTTATTTCTTGTTAGTCTTGAAACCTTTAACAGTCTGAGGATGGTGTAATGGTATACAGTAAAGAAAAGTACTCATCTACAAGTCCATCTGAAGTCTTTGAGGAGAAAGATGTGATCAGTAACAAAAGTGGAGCCCAAAGAATGAATTGTTTTATTTGTCATTCAAATCAAAGGGACCAGCATTCCGGCAGTCATTCTCAACTCTTCTCTCATGTCTTATGTTGCCAACAATCAGTTGCCACTTCCTCAATAACTTTCTCATCAGTAACTCTAATCATGCCACAGCCTCCTTAGTTCAGACCCTCACCACTCTCCCCTGGACTGTAACAATAGCTTCATAATCTTTTACCTATTTCCAGTCTTCTCCTTCTCCAGTCCATCCACCAGAGTTGCCAAATTGATTATTCTAAAACATACGTTTGACTGAATCATTCTCCTGCTTAAGAAACTTTACTCTCTACATTTCCAAACTGTGCTCCCCCACCCCACCCCACCCCAGAGCCCCTATTGTCTTCGGAATAACATTAAAACTCTTCTGTTTAGTATCTAAAGCCCTTCACAATCTGGCCATTTTTTCAGGCTTGTTACACATTACTCTTCCCACCCCCACATACTCTGTGCTCCAGCCAAACTAGCCTACTTGCTGCTTCTGGTATGTGACATGATGTAACTAACATTCCATTTCCTTCCCCCAGGCCTTTGTACAGGCTTTCTCTCATGCCTGGAATGCTCTTTCTCTTCACCTTTGCCTCTTGGAACCCCAGATTCCCTCCTCAGCTCAAGTGCTGCTTCTTTTCTAATTCTTTCAGTTGTTAGTCCCAATTCCAAATCACATATTATTTTATGTGTCTCCTGCATTTCATTACATACCTTGGATATATGTATCTGCCAAATAGAATATAACTTCCCTAAGGAGATCGACTTGTCTGTGACACATAATAGACTCTTAAATACTTGTCAGCTAATTGGTAGTGAATCCCACTTGGATAAATTCTTCTACCATATTCTGCCAAAGGTCACTAAGTTATTGTCCAGCTACATAATGATGTGATGTCATAGTCCAGTGTCTAAACACTTCATTCATAAAGTATTCCAAGACAGAGGAGGTATTAGAACAAATGATAGCTCTGTATTTAAAGTCAATAAGTCAATACTGTATTTCATTCATTATCCTCCAAAATACAGACTAGAGTACATGTTCTCCATCTCCCAGAAATGTAATTTTGTATTTACAATAGCTACTATAATCTAAAAGACTCAAGGTAGTGTAATGAATACAGTAGTATTAGAATCACAGAATCTTAACATTGAAAGAAAGGGACCACAGAAATTATTGCATCTAATTTTATATCATTTTACATATGGGTAAATTGAGTTACAGAGGTTAAGTGATTTTTTTCCAAATTAGTAAAGTGTCAGAGCTAAGACTAGAATCTAGGTCTTATATCTAAAAGACAAAAAAACTTTTTTGCTTGCTTTCCTTTTTTTTTTTTTGAACGAAGAGCCATGGAACCTTAGCCAATGATATAAGATGATTGAATAAACTCTCCTTCAGATTCTTAGTGTTGAAACCACAATGTGCCATTGTTTCTAGTCGTATGTAGTGGGCATATCTGTTCCACCAAGATCTGTCACCTTCTGTCAGTTCTGTATATAACTGATGCAATAGCTATATGCTGGCCTTTGTTAAGCAGAAAATATATTGATAGTATTGTTATTTTCCTGGCAGGATATATTAAAAATCATTGAGTAGAGGAAAGTGAACTGGATTAAGAGTCAGGAGACCTGGATTCCAAATTCTGACCCTGCCACTAATTAGCTGTGTGACTTTAAGCAAATTGATTAACTTTTCTCAGCTTCAGCTTCTGCTTCTGTGAAATAAATGACTGGTTGGTTGCATCTTTGCGTCCCCTCTCATGCGAGAGCTAGTTTACACCCTCATAAACCTTGTAACCCCCTGCTTGTTTTGGGCATTTACTTCTGTGAATGTAATTTTTGCAATGCATTTTGCAAGTGGGGAGAATAAAGAACTACAGATCCCAGAGCATTATAAATAGTTTAGACCGCCTAAGTATTGGGCACAGTACTGCGAAGTACATTAATGCTATCATTAATTTATATTGCGTGAAAAGTTATATTGTAACCACTTAAATTTACAATCATATCTATCAGAATGGTAGATGTTGTTATGCTACTGCTATACCTCTAAGGTGAAAATATTCTTTTTAAGAGGTATAAATAAATACACACATTCACTAGGGTGAGGGGAGAGGAGAGGCAAACTTTTCAAACCTTGCCCAGGACACTAAGTGCCATGACTCACGTCTGGTCACTAGTTATCTGTTCATTTTCTTCTAATCAAACCTGCTTTTTCATCTGTCTTCATATGGAAACAGATTGTCTTTTGTAAACTTTGAGGGTGATCTATATGTCCAAGATGAATTGTTCTGAGACTGAAACCAGCAGCTGGTTTCATTTGTGTCTTTATATCCCTGTCTCTTAGCATATTACCTTATACATAGTAGTCATATAACAGACACTTGTTGAATGAATTCAAAATTCTCAATCAGATATCAGTAAACCTCCTTTGTGTTCAAGTGAGCTGGCCAGATAAAGCACCTCTGTACATGTAGTCCTAGGCTACCTCAACATAAAGAATGAAAGTAGCTCTCAGGCACTGTGTACTTAAAGACCTTTCTTTTGTAAAAAGTTCTTGTTCTTATGAATTCTTCTATCTTAACTCATCCATATTACTACCTTGCCTTAGATAATCCCTAAAACTGTTCAGACCATGACCCTGAGTTCAGGCTGTCTTGATTTTCTAATTATCTCAACTCAATCAACAGCCAAGATTTGGATCATTGACCCTGAGATTACCTGATTGGTAAATATCACCATAGTCTATAGCCAACAGAATTGTTACCCAAGAACCCATCACTAGATAACAGCATTCCCAGTTACTTTTAGGAGGATGCCATGATGAAAGTATAGGCATTACCTATTGTAGGATGAGGCTGTCTTACAGGGACAACACTATTGGATAAAGGAAAACGATAATCAAGACTATAAATATGAACTCTGTGAGCACAAGGACTATTTTGGTTTTTGTCTTTGTATCCCTTGGACCTTAGTGCTATATATATGGGAGCCACTTAATAAATATTTGTTGTTAAGTGAACAAATAACATTACTATCTGAACTACAACTGGCTGTCAGTGCAACTCCATTAGGCTGAATAGTTCCCAAGAGGATCCTCTCCTTTCCCCTCATGCAAATAAATTCCTACTTTCTCCATTCTCCTAATGGAGAAATTTCATGAGGTCCTAGAATTGTTGTCTAGTTTTATCATGAAAAACTAATTATGCCTACAACTGAGACCCAAAGATTTCCTCATAGTATTTGTTCTACTTAGGGGAGACTAGTTTACTAAAAGACAGTGTTACTTGGTAGGAAACATCTATTCTGTTAAAGAAAGGCTCTTTGTAAACATTAAAGTACTATGTGTGTGTGAATTATCATCAGTCACCTGTTGAACAACTTACGGAAATTTATTAGCAAAACAATCATATCCTTGTCAGCTTTTGAATAGGAGCTTCCCAGCAGGAAATTCAGCTTCTTATCTTGCTATCTGGGGTCTAGATTCAACTATTTGCCTAGCAACTACAGAGAGAGTAGACTCTATACAAGTGTAATCCATCTAGTCGTTGTTGACCACAGAAGAAAAGAAACACTGATAATACTTTAATTTTTGCCATTGGTATGTACAAAACAGATACTACTGTTTGATGTTATCAAAAAAAATGTGGAAGAGAGGGAGGGGGAAGTCATCAATACCACCATTGAAGGGTCCCTTATGATTGGTCTTGAGAATCAAGGACTATACCCCACATCTACCCCAAAGACATATCCTGTTGTCACATACAACAGATGTTGATGGTACATCTCTTATGGATAAACATTCTGGGTCTGTGTAATGCTTGGCTGGTGTCTTGGGCAATTTTATTACTCAGTCAACAAAAATTTAAGTGCTTCCTGTGTGCCAGGCACTATGCTAAGAGCTTTGAATGCAAAGAAAAGACAAAAACAGTCCCTCCTCTTAAGAAACCTACATTCTAATGGTAAAGACAATATCTATATAGGAGGTACAGAGTAGAAAAATGGTTAACTTCGAGGGGAAGTATTTGTCCAAAATACATCCAGAATAGAAGGAAGGCTACCATGGAATGGAAGGTACCACAGAAGGGAAGGCACCACAGAAGGTGTCTTATAGCTGATTCTTGAAGGAAGCCATGGATTCTAGGAGGTAAGGAGAGAGAGCAGTCCACCCATATGAGAAAATGGCTGCAAAGACAGAGAGAAGAGGTGGAGATCAACTAAGCCACATGATCCAAAACATGTCAGTGAAACCTATCTCCTTAAATCTTCTGTACCACTTCTTCCCTCTTCATCTCAACAGAGGACCTTCTTAGTTTACTGAGAAAATAGAGATCTTTTGTGGCAAGCTCCTTTTCTGTACTAAACACCTTAAAATCCGTCTTCATTCCTCATTCTTTTCTCATATGCTTCTGTCTCTGATGAAGAAGTACCTCTTCTCCTTCCAAAGCCAAACCTGTCACTTTTATCTTTGGTCCTTCCAGCTCCTTCCAGAGCTTTCCTCTTTTCATTATTTTCTCTCCTTTGTAATCTCTTATCTTTCACTAGTTCTTCCCCATCATCCCAAAATATGCCCAGGTCTTCCAGTTCTTAAAACAAAACAAAACCTTGGCCCTATCATTCATTCAAGCTATCATCCAAAAATTTCTGCCTTTCGCGGGCAAGTTCCTAGAAAGGGACCATCACGTTCATTGTCTCTTATTTTTAACCACTCACTTTTCTCAATCCCTGATAACCTGACTTCTGACTCTTCCGCTGAACTGAAGTTGCTCTCTCCAAAATTAACACAGTAGCATGACATTTTTTTAAAGAACCTTTGATACTTGGTTGAATCTGTGTTCTAATTGTTGTGGAGACTCCTTCCAACAGTACAAATTACAACCTTCCATGTGACTTTGTCCATGTTCTGTATAGATCCAGCATAAGAGGTCAATACTGTCTATGCTGGAGACCTTCCATTATAACTCCTGAAATTAGAAGGGTACTAATTGAGTTCACAGACTGTTATCCCTCACTTTTGTTACATAACCAGATTTCATCTTTTTTCTGACCGTGTATCCCTTTGGTTATATCTTTTATCTCATTCTCATTTATTTGTTGGTATGTACTTTGGCCTAACCATGTCCATCTTGTATTGCTCCATTGGCCTTTGGGTAACCTGTTGTTTTAATTCTTCCAATATCGTGGTATTCCATGAGTCAAGCTAGATGGCATCCCCTTCTTATATTTCACCAAAAATTCAAGACCATTATCCAGCAGTGCCTTATTCTTCCCTTCACTTTGTCTCGTCACTCTGACATCATCTCCTACTATATCCTTCACTTCGGTATCTAACGGAGAGGAAGTGGCCTTCCTCCTCACCAGTGCCAAGCCTTCTACATGTACCCTTGATTCTGTTTCCTCTTCTCTTTTTCAGAAGATTGCCTTCAAGCTCTGTCTAATATTTAGTTTCTTCCCACTTACTGGCTCCTTTCCTGTTGCCTACAAATATTCCCAAGTCTGTCCCATTCTTTCAAAAAAAAAAAGTCTCTAGATTATACCAACCTTGCTCGCTATTACTTTATATCTTTCCTCTCTGTCCCAGCTGAACTCCTTGAAAAAGCCATCTCTACTCAATACCTTCACTTCCTGTTCCCTCACTTTCTTCTTAACCTTCTGCAATATGTCTTTGAATGTGAATACATGGAAAGTACAATTTGAAACTGAGGAATAAGTAATATTCCAGTTTACTGTATTGTACTCTGAGTGAAGGAGATTTGTGTGAAGTAAGGCTTGAAAAGTAGATTGGAGCCAGGTTTGGGGAGGCCTTAAAACTAAAGAGCTTATATTTTTATCCTGTAATCAATAGGGCACCAAAGAGGCAACATGGTATAATAATAAAAATAATACCTGAAGCAATTTACACATCTCATTTTATCTTCACAATAACCCTGGAAAGTAGGTGCTCTTATTATCTGCATTTTATAGACGAGGACACTGATAGAGACAGAGGGTGACTTCTCCAGAGTCACACAGCTGTTAAGTGCCTGAGGATGGAATTGAAGTCAGTTCTTCGTGACTATAGGACCCGCAATCTATCCGATACCACTTGGTTACCTCTTTGGTGAGCACTGAATTTAGAGCCAGAGAATCTGGATTTGAATCTTGGCTTTGTTCTTCAAGAAGTTAAAAGTGCAAATTGTCTAACCCTTCAAAAGGTTCTCTTTCTCCTCATTAATAAAATGGAAGAGTTGGACTAGATCTGTGGGACCCCTTCCAACTTTATATCCTATCATTTTATAACTTTTTTTTGAGAAAAGCAATTGTCTTTCTTTGTATCCTCAGTGCTTGACACAGTACCTGGCATATAGTAGGCACCTGATAAATGCTTGTTAACTTGGCAAAGACTACTTTAGCAGCAGTGTGAGAGATGGACTGGAAAAGGGGAGATGCTTTTTATTTTTAATATGGATTGTAGGGGACGATAATGAAATCCTTTAAGAAGCTAGGTATGTTATTAATATTACTCATGGCATGTAGTTCTCTCATAAAAATAGAAAGTTAAATTCTGTCAACATTCGATAGATCTTCTGTTTGATATGAAGTTTTATGCCATGTTGATGCTGCCCTGTCGGCCAATCTCTTCCAAAGGACGTGATGGTTGCCTTCCCAGAATCTCAGAAAACTTGCCTTCGCTAATTATGACACTAGGCAAGTCATTAAACCATATCACAGAATATAAGGGTTGGAAGGGACTTCAAAGTCTATCTAGTCCAACCCGTGCCTAACCACAAATATACCCTACAATATTACTGAAAAGTCCTCATACCTATTTTCAAAACTTCATATAGTAGAGCCGAATGAAGTATAAAATTGAACACGGGCTGAGTGGTTTTGTTACTATTTGTGTTAAATTTACTACGGACGTAAAAAAACCGTTTGTCATGTTTGGTGATATTTTTGTCTATAACAAGAAAGAATATTTTAAAAAGCGGATGGTTACCTAGCCTCTGCTCGAAGACCTCCATCAAGTGGGGACCCATTACCTCCCAAGGTAGTCTATTTCATTTTATGCTCTGTTAGCTCTGTTAGGAAGTTTATCGTTTTATCAAGCCTCTGTCAACCACTGTAACTTAAACCTAGTGTTTTTTATTCTGCTCTTGTGAGCGGAAAAACAAATTTAGTCCTCCTTCTGCATGACATTTCATCAGATACTAGAATATAACTACATAAGTTACATCCCTGCCCTCAGTCTTCCCTTCTTTAGATTAAACATCTCCAGTTCCTTAGGCTGATCCTGAGTTGACATAATCCCAAGATCCTCCACTACCCTTGGCATCTTCGTCTAGGAATACTCACTATGACTTATGACTGTTCTTTCTAAAATATGGTGCCAGAAGATTATTCAGTAGTCCAGATGTGATTTTACTAGGGCAGAATGGCCAGAGCTACTACATTAGGTCTAAGGTTGAGTAGTTAGCTTTTTGAGCTTCCTTACCACATTGACCGAAACTTGAGGTCCAGTAACACCTCTAGGTTGTTTTCTTTTTTGTTTAAAAAATTTTATTGATATAATTTGCTTATAATATAACCTTCATTTTCATATGTAAACATATACACAGATGTGTATTTTTTATATGTGTATATATATACATATACACATACAACATATACATATATATGTATATGTGTATATATATATGTATATATACATATATATATCTCCCTCCTCAACAAGCAAAGATTAAAAAAGAAAGATGAAAAAAGTTCAGCAAAACTAATCAACACCTCAAATGAACCTGATAGTGTATGCAAAGTTCTTCCTCTGCAAAGAAAGGAGTATTTTGTCTTCTTTTCTCCAGGGCCAAAGTTGATCATTATAATTGTATTGCATTCAGTTTCTTTTTATTCTTCCCAGTTACGTTGCCACAATCACTGTATATATTGGTTTCATCATTCTGCTTACTTGACTTTGAATCAGTTCATTATGTCTTCCTGTACTTCCCTGAATTCAACAAATTTGTTGTTTCTTATAGCATAGTATATATAGAATAGTAAAATTCCATCACGTTTATGTACCACAGTTTGTTTAGCCAGTCCCCATTGGGCAGCTACTTTGTTTCCAATTCTTTGCTGTTATTTTTTAAAAAGTGATTCTGTGAATGTTTTGGTCTGTATTATATAGGACCTTTCATTCTGTCTGACCACAGGGCATATGCTTAGCAGCAGGGTCTCTAGGTCAAAGGATACGATCATTTTAGCAACATTTTTAGTCATAATTCAAAATTACTTTCTCACACAGTTAGATCATGTTACAGTTTGACAGTGTACTAGCTCGTCTATTTTTCTGCAACCCTTTTGGTTTTTATTATTTTTATATTTCATCATCTTTGATTATTTTTTGATTATGACATGAAACCCGAGTTCTTTATGTATTTGCATTTTTCTTATTGTAATTCAAAGTAATCTTACATGTGGTTATTAATTTGTAATTCTTCTTTTGAGACCCATTTTTCATATACTATGACCACTTGATCATTAGGAAATAGCTTTTGGCAATATGTTTCTATTAGTTTCCTCTCTCTTTTAGGTATCAGAGATGTTTGATGCAAAGATTTTTCCCAATCATTTCCATTCTTATTCTAGTTAAATTGATTTTATTTATGTAAAACTTTTTCAGTTTCATGCAGCTGAAATTATCTATATAATCTTTTGTGATCATCGCTATCCTTTAATTAAAAACTCTGCCCCGAGTATAAATGTGAAAAGATCTCTTTTCAGTATTCAGGTTGTATATCTATTTTTTTTTGTTATTGTAGCATATGGTATTAAATGATGGTTTAAACCTTATTCCTGGCAAACTATTTTTCAATTTTCCCAATAGTTCTTTTCAGATTAGGAGTTCTTTCCCAAGTAATTTGTGTTCTTATGTTTATAAATAACTAAGTTGTTGAGTTCAGTTGTTTGGTTCTTTCTTATCTTGTTAATTCCAGTGATCGATTTTTCTATTTATCTATTTATTCAGTACCAAATGGCTCCGATGACTGCTGTCTTGTAATATAATATATATCTCGTAATATAATTGAGTGCTGTATTCTAACATTCTGTACCTATGGAGTTGCTTCTTTAAACCACAGTGTAAGACTTCACATTTATCTTAGTGATTTAATCTTCTACTATGAACACACTGACTAAAACTATACTTTTAAAACAACAAAAGAAAAATAATAAAAATAGAGGAGGGGAAATGGAGCTAGAGGTGGTAGATCTTACCAACAAGCCTCACCTGGATATAGGCCCGTAATAAAATTTCTTTGCTTATTTGTCGTCTGTTAATACATTTTGGCTGCGCTTCATAAAAGGCGCTCGTGTGTGTGTGTGTGATTGTATGTTGTGAAATTTGTAATTTAAAAATATTATTTTAATCATATTAGGGTTGGCCTAATTGTTTGGCTAAACAATTCAATAGGCTTATTGAAATCTTTTTGAATGCTGTTAGTATTAGTATGTCTGCTTGCTTTGTGTCATGTGCAAACTTCATCATTTCCAGAAAACTCATCATTCAGTAAGATGAAAACAACTCTTAAATTCGACCCTCTCCTGTACCCCCTGCCCCTGGGGTCCCTTCCTCTAATTGGAGAGAATAGGGAAGGGAATGGACATCTAGGAGCTCCTCCCAGATTCTCTGTTTGAAGAGAGACCTCAAAGAATTCACCTCATCATTTGCCACCCTGCTGATCTGAATTTCATTGCCTCCAGAAACTCATCATTCTTCAAGATGAAATCAACTCTGTAACTCACACCTCCTCAGATCATTTCCCACCCTGCCTGCAAGATTTCATTATGTCTCTGCATGAGGTATCCTCCCCACCTTCCTTTCCAGCTTCTTTTTATATCTATATCCTTTAGGGCAGGGACTGTCTTATGCTTTCCTTTGTATCCCCAGTGCTTAGCCCTGTGCCTGGCATATAGTAGGCACTTAATAAATGTTTATTGACTCTGACTCTGATTTGATAAATACACCAACTTTGCATCCAAGACAGTGAGCAAAGAATGAATTTGGAGTCAGTGGATCTAGTGCTGAATCTTTGCTCTGCCACTTGCTATTTTCTTAACCTCTCATCTTTAGTTTCCTCATTTGTAAAACGAATGACTAGATGATTTCCAGGGACTCTTCCAGCTCTAAATCTATGATTCTATTATGATATGATATGATATGATATGATATGATATGATATGATATGATATGATATACAGCACACAGTCAGGGACAAATTTCTAGGTCATTCCACTTGAGTCTTCTTTCCTCATCGAGCCATTAATAACTTACTCTTGGAATTCAGTAGATCCAGTTTCAGAAGGCAAAAACTGGAGGAATAAGGAGCTTTTCATTTCTCTTCCAAAAAAGGTAAAATAGAGTGATAGCTATGTGATATAGTAGATAGATAGTGGAACTTGGAATCAGAAAGATCCAGTTTTAAATCCAACCTCAGATAATTATCTCACTTTGTGCCCTGGACAAGTAAGTTAACCTGTCTCAGTTTCTTCATCTGTAAAATGAGAATAATAACAGACTCTATTTACCAGGTGTTGTGAAGATAAAATGAAGTAATGTTTGTTAAAAACGCTTGCAAACCTTGAAGTCCTATAGAAATACTAGCTATTGTTATTACAAAATAACCAGAAAAATTCTGTTTGGGGAAAAATTTGTATGAAGTCCCATTGGAGCAGAGAGATCTTTGTGTCACATTTTCTTTTTCTTCTGGTGGATGGAAAACTAGGAACAGAAAATCAAACTTCAGAGACTGTTTTTTCTTCCCCCTTCATTTGTTTCTGGTGGGTTGCTGAGAAATGGAAAACCTGATACAGTATGCATAGCCCGAAATAAGGTGTAGAGAAAGGCAGTTTATGTCCAAGAGCAGCTAGAGAGCTGTGGACAAGCCTTGCAACTTGGTTGGGTTGGGATTTGGTAAGTAAATTTATAGGATGTTTTCAGTGAGGAATAAGAGGTTCTCTTTGAACTCTTGAAGGGAAAACCAAGAAACCAAGGAGCAAAAATAGTTAGGGACTAGCAGAAAAACTACCAAAAATACATTCATTAATGTTCTTTAAATTTTATCTACAGATAAATTTTAACATTAGGTATTAATATGAGCTAATGTTTACCTATTTAAAGTTAAACAACCTTACTGAGTTGAAATTTATCATTTTCTCTTCGGTAACCAGTCTTAAGATTCCTGGGGCTCTTGTCTCAAATCTCACTCACAGTGATGAGTTAAGCTCCTCAGAAGGCTGGCCACTTCCACCCTCACAGTTCTAGGAGTGCCTCTGAGAGGCTGGGGTGTCTTTTTAATGCTGTTGGCTAAAGTTTCCACTCTGGTGTTTATCCCCAGTATCAATCACCAGGGCTGGCTAATATCTTCACAATGTAATTGATACATCTTTGATTAGAATACCAGTATCACTTAACCATAACATAAATTAGCTTTTTAAAAAGGGAAATCTACTGAAGATAGTGGAATGGCAGGAATAGTTGAGCCTATCTTTCTGCTATCCCTTCTGCACGTTGAGATCATGAAAATGCACCAGTTAAAATTCTGATCAGGAAAGCCAAAAAAAGTAAGTCATTTTCCCAGCCCAGATCAGTTTAGGGAGACAGAGAGGTCTCTGGACACTGGGGATGGGGTCAAGTAAGTAAGGAGCATGTGCACAATAGCCTATGGAGTATTCCAGTACCCAGGGACAGAAAGAGGGCAGAGACAGGGCATCAGGGGACAGAAAGATATCCCGGGGGATCCCTAAACAAGTGCTAAGTATAGGAACAAGTGCTCTCAAGCAACTCTGGTGCCCACTACCCAGTTGCAGGTCACAGATCCAGAGGGGAGAAGAGTGATCTTGAATCAACATGGGCCTTAGCTGTGTACTGAACAAAGAACAAGTTCTAGAAACCAAGCTCTGTGACTGTAATCCCAGGAGCAGAGCAGCAACTCAGTTGTAGCCATTAGTCCAACACATAATGCTCTAGTGGAATAACCAGGGCAAGAGTCCCAGACCAAAGTGGACCCAGCAGTTCTGTCACTCTCAACCTGGAGATATTCCCAGTAGGTTAACAATGACAGGGTCCAACAGCACTCTGTTGAAATTCTCAACCACTCACAAGCCAGCAAACCCAAACCTGGGATAGGAACTTGCAGAGGTCAGACCAAGAAGACAAACTGCCCCTGGATCATACCACTTTGGGAGCACAAAAAACTTGCAGGCTCCCAAACTCAGCTGTGAAAGCAGCAGAAAGATGAAAAAAGAACAGACATCCCTCATCCCCAGAAGTGTACAGATTCAGACACTAAAATAGCCCCGAGTCAAGAAATAGTCTGGAAAAGGGGCAAACAGAAAAAGAACTGATGATAAACAATTACTGTGTATCAAGGAAGCTCAAGATAGAAACACAGAAGAAGAGAATAACTTGAAAACATATACAAGCAAACCTCAAAGTAAAATGCAGCTGGAACACAAGCCCAACAAGAATTTGTAGAAGAGTTAAAGGATTTTTTTTCCCAAAAAAGACCTGAAAATCATTTTTAGAACCAAATGAGAACTGTGGGAAAAAATATATGAAAAGAGAATTAACAGCTTGAAAAAAGAGAGTTATAAAACCTTACCAAACAAAATAACTTCTTAAAAATTATAATGTGCGAAATAGAAACTAATAACTCCATGAGACGTCTATGATAAAACAAAGTCAGAAGTCTGAAAATATAAAAAAATATGAAACAGAGGAAGAACAACTGACCTGGAAAACAGATCAAGGAGAGATAATTTAAGAATCTTTCAACTACCTGAAAGCCATGAATAAAAAGAGCCTATATATCATATTTTGAGAAATCATAATAGAAGATTTCCCAGGTATCCCAAAGGGCAAAATCAAAATTGGAAGATTCCATTGGTCACCTGAAAGAAATTCTAAAATGAAAGCTTCCAAGAATATTATAGCTAAAATCCAGAGCTCTCAGGTCAAGGAATAAATGTCTGTAAGCAGCCTGAAAGAAAGACTTCAAGTACTACAGAGCCACAGTCAGAATCACACAAGATTTATTATCTATCATTTAGAAAGAACAGAGAGTTTGGCATATGAAAATCCAGAAGGCAGAAGATTTTGGCTTATAACTAAAAATAATCTAACCAGCAAAACTAAGTATAATCTTACCAGGGATGGGGGGGGGTGAGGAGAGAGGGATGAATCTTTAATGAAATAGAGGACTATGGGTGAAACCTCAAGGTTTTTTTCATTTGTATTTCTTATATTAGTTTATTTGTAGTGTTCTTCCATGTGGTTGTGAATACTTTGCATTTATTCTTTTGAGAACTGTGTTCATATCCTTTATCTTACTGAGGAATAGATATTGGTCTTACATATATTTATTAATTGTTTATATACCTTGGATAGCAAACCATTATCAAAGAAATTTGATTCAAAGATTTTTTCCCATTGATCATGCCCCTTTCATCCTAAGTGTATTAATTTTCTCTGTGTAGAAGCTTTTCAGTTTCATGTAATGAGACTTACCTATTTTATCTTTTATAATTGTTTCTTTCTTTTGTTTAAGAATATATCTCCAACCAAAGCTGTGAGAAATACACAATTTGTTTCTTTTCAAAATTTGTTATAGTCTGATTATTAATTAAGGTTACATATTCATTTAAAATTATTAAGGAATGTGATGTATGAGTTTGAGTATGATGATCTAAATCTAATTTCTACCAGACTGATTACCAACAGTTTTCATCAAATGAGGTTCCCCTCCCCTCACCAGGTAATTTATGTTTTCCATTTTATCAAACATTGGGTCATTGAGTACCATTATTTCTGATTCTCCCTTATCTGGTCTGTTCCATTAATTTACTTCTCTGCTGTTTTTTGGAGGGGGAGAAGGCAAGGGAATTGGGGGTTAAGTGACTTGCCCAAGGTCACACAGCTAGTAAGTGTCAAGTATCTGAAACTAGATTTGAACTCAGGTCCTCCTGACTCTAGGGCCAGTGCTCTATTCACTGTATTTCTCAGCTTTTTAACCAATACCAGAAGGTTTTCATGACTGCTTCTTTATAATATGAAAGTGCTAAAAGTGTTATTCCCTCTTCATTCCTATTTCTTTTCAGCATTTCCTAGAATATCATCATGTTACCAGCGTATAGGGATAGTTTAATCACCTTTTTATCTATCTTTAAGGCCTTTGATTTTTCCTTTTGTCTTACTGCTGTTGCAAGCATTTCCAGAACTGTATCAGTTAAAGATAGGGAAAGGTTCTAGTGTATCCCCATTGCAAATGATGTTTACTTTTGGTTTTAGATAGATGCTTTTTATGACATTAAAAAAAGTTCCACGACAGCTAGGTGGCACAGAGAGTAGAGCACCAGCCCTGGAGTCAGGAGGACCTGAGTCCAAATCTGACCTCAGACACTTGATGCACTTACTAGCTGTGTGACCTTGGGCAAGTCACTTAACCCCAATTGCCCTGCCCTCCCCACTCCAAAAAAAAAAAAAAGGTTCCTCTATGCCTATACTTAGCAGCGTTTGGGATTTTTGTTTTTATCGTAAAACAGTGCTAAACTTTGAAATCAAAGGCTTTTTCTGCTTGTATTGAAACAATTGTGTGGTTTTAGATGTTTTGGTTTTTCATACGTTTAATTATGTTAATTGTTTTCCTAATGTTGAACCGTCTTTGCATCCCTCATATAAGTCCTTGTTCATAATGAATGATTTCTTGGGTAAACCACTAAAGTCTGTTTGACAAGATTTTATTTAAAATGTGAGTCAATATCTATTAGTGATATTGGGCTATAGTTTTCATTCTGTGTTTTATCTTTGCCTAGTTTAGTTAGTTTAAGATTCTGGTAAGGTGCTTTCTTTCTCAGTTTTTGAGAATAATTTGTGGAGTACTGATACTGATTGTTCCTTAAAAATTTGATAGAATTCTTCAGTGAATTCATCAGGACCACGAGGTTTTTTACCTTTGATAGTTCTTTTACAGCTAGATCTATTTCCTTTTTTGAGATTTGGTTATTTAAGATCTCTATCTGACCTTCTGATAGTATGAATATTTTATTATTTGAAAGTATTCCTCTGTTTGCCTTTTCTCAATTTTGTTAGCATATAATCATGCATAATATGTTCTTATTATCGTTTTTATTTCTCAGTATCTGTATGGAAATGTCCAGTAAGCAATTGGTAATATGGTACTGGAGTTCAAGGGAGAGATTAGCACTAGATATGTAGATTTGAAAGTCATCAGCATAGAGAAGACAATTGAACCAGTGTGAGCTGTTGGACTCCCTAAGGGAAAATAAGTAGAGAGGGAAGAAAAGAGAACCTAGGACAGAAACTTGGGGGAGCCTATACTTTGTGGGTAGGATGAAAATTATATATCCAACAAAGGAGTTTGAGAAACTGTCAGAAAAAGAACCAATAGGGTAGAAAGAGAACCAGTAAAGAGCCACGGGAGGAGAGAATGTCCAGGAAAAAAAGGCTGGTTGGTAGATCAGCCAGACCATGCATTTATTAACCACTTACTATATGCTATCATCTTTGTCTCAGGAGGTAGGTAGCATGCTTCATCAGTCCTCTGGAATCATGATTGGTTATTGCTTTGATCAAAGTTCTAAAGGCTTTCAAAGTGGTTTGTTTTTATGGTACTGTTGTTATTGTATAAATTGTTCTCCTGATTCTGCTCATTTCACTCTGCATCAGTTAATATACCTTCCCTTGTTTCTTTGGAACTATTCCTTTCATCATTTCTTACAGCACAATAGTATTTTATTATATTTGTGTACTATAATTTGTTCAACAGTTCTGTAATTGATGGGTGTTCTTTTGGTTTCCAGTTCTTTGCTATTTCTAAAAGAGCTGCAATAGTTTTTGTAAATATGGATTGTTTTCCTATTTCTTTAATCTCTTCAGTGTATAGGTCTAGTAATAGTATCATTAGGTCAAAAGATATGCGTAGTTTAGTAAATGTGGGGTATAATTCCAGATTGCTTCTCAGAGTGGCTAGACCCAAGTCAGAGCTCCACCAACAGTATACTAATATGCCTTTTTTTTCTTTCAGCTCCTTCAGAATTTCTTGTCTTTTTTTTTTATCAACTTTGCCAGTCTGACGTGTGGGATGGAACCTAAGACTTGCTTTAATTAGTATTTCTCTAATATTAATTATTATCTAATTCAAGGCAGCTATATGGCACAGTCAAACAATGGGCCCACAGTCAAGAAGACCTGATTTCAAATCCGTGCTCACACAATCGCTAGCTGACCCTGGGCAAATCAACCTCTCTGCCTGTTTCCTCAACTTTAAATGAAGATAATAATAGCACCTACCTCTAGGGTGGAGGGTGAAATGAGATAATATTTGTAAAGCACTTAGCACAGTGCCTGGCACATAGGAGGCGCTTAATAATCGCTTGTTTCATTTTTTATTAGTTATTTAGAGCACTTTTTCAGAGGCTCAATATAGCTTGAATTTCCTTCTTTGTGAAATGGCTCCTTATCCTTACAAATTTGAAATCAGTTACTTATTTCTCTTGGAAATGAGACCTTTATCAGAGGAACTTAACTGCAAAGATTTTTTTTCCTAGATACCTGTTTCTTATTTTTTTTTTCCTGAACCTGCATTTGGTCTCATTTGTGTAAAAACTTGTTAAATTTTGTGTAATCAGAACTATCAATTTTATCTTCTCTCATCCTTTCTGTTCTTTGTTTTGAAATGAACTTTCTCCTAAATAGATATGAAATGCTGTTTCTCCCTTTCATCTCTGATTTGTTTATTAACATCTTTAAAATGTCATTAACAAGTTTATATTCTAAGCCTGTGTTGCCATTGGCTACCAAATCTCTCAGCTTGGTAAATAAGTCTTAAGTATTTGATGACCAAGGTGCTGTTTAGATTCATTTGGTCTCTTTGATATATCTATTAAACTTAAGTTGGAAATTACTGTAAAATTATGTTCATGCCCTTTCATCCATGCAATGTTTTTGTCAGCAATTAATTGAGTATTAAGTGCCAACTCTGTGACAGGTGCTGGAAATACAGGCAAAAATGAACAGTTCCTGCCCTAAAGGAGCTTTCTATCAGAAGAGAGAATCATTCTATGAGGGACAACATCTGCATATAAGTATATGTATAAGGAGAAAAACATGTATGTTTAAGTACATACAAAATATGTGCACAGCAATTTAGTGGTTAAGGGTACTAGCATTTTGGCGGGGGAGGGAGAAGGCTTCATGTGGAAGATGATGTTTAATCTATTTTCAAAGAAACAAGGCATTTAAAAGCTGCTGCTGAGTATAGGGAGTGCATTCAAGGTATAGGGACAGCCACAAGAAAGGCATGGATGTGGGAGATGGGAATGCTATGTGTTGTGAGGAACAGCAAAGAAGTGCAGTAGTCTGGCTGGACTATAGTGTGTAGGAAAGTGAAGCAGTGTATAATAACAAGGCTAGCAAAGAGTGTGTTGGGTTCAGGTTGTGAAGAACTTTAACATTCAACAGAGAAGTTTGTATTTGTTACTAGAGGCAATAGAGAACCATCAAAGTTTAGTATGGGGATCACATAGTGAAACTGATGGTTTAGGAAAAAAACCACTTTAGCACCTATGTGGAGGATGGATTGCAGTGGAGAAAGAATTGAGGCAGGGAGGCAACAATAGCTTGTTTAAATGGGTCAGGTCAGACTGGAGTTATTTCAGTTTCATGCTATATCTTTCATTTCTTTTATCCTTTCATCCAACTGCATTGGTTTTTAGCATTGCTTCAACAAGTTGATGGATCTTATTGTACACAGATTTAACTACTTCCAAAATGATGCCCAGATCAGTAACATTTATTACCTGTGTGATATTGAGGAAATCACTTTTTCATACTGGGCCTCAGTTTCTTTATCTGTAAAATGAGGGCATGGGTTAGCTAGGCCCTGAGGACTCATTCATCTCTAGCTATGATGCTAAGATAAAATAAATTTCATTTGTATTATTATTTGGGGTTTGACTTAAATAGCACTTGCAGACTTTCTTCATGAAGTAAATATCTGTGGTCTGTAGACAAGATGTTTCTGTGTGTTCTACATACCTTGGCCCTTTTTTATTCTGATCCTGTGCCATATTTTCCAACATTTTTGCCATCCTTCCCTGTACCCATTTGTGCTTTGATATCACTGAATACTCTATGTTGTCTGTTGGGGGTTTTATTATTTATTTTTCACTTTTTTTGTTTTGTTTAGAATTCTGAATTTCCTCCCACTGCTCCTCCATCCATTCATAAGGCAAGAAATGTGATATCAATTATATGCGTGAAATTATGCAAAATATATTTCCATATTAGCCAGGTTGCCCCCCCAAAAACAACAAGAAAAATAAAGTGAAAAAGTATGCATCAGTCTGTACTTATACTTCATAAGAACTTTCTCTGGAAGTAGATAACATTTTTCATCACAGATCCTTTGGAAAATTGTCATGGATCATTGTAGTGATCAAAGTAGCGAAGTCATTCACGGTTGATCGTTGTACAAAATCGTTATTACTGTACACAGTGGTCTCCTGGTTCTGCTCACTTTGATCAATTTATATAAATCTTCTCAGGTTTTTCTGAAACCATCCTGCTCATCATTTCTTATGACACGATAGTGTTCTATCACAGTCATATACCACCATTTGTTCAGCCATTCCCCAATTGATGAGTATATGTTCAGTTACCAATTCTTTGCCATCCCAAAAAGAGCTGCTTTAGATATTTTTGTGCATGTGGGTCCTTTTTTTTTTCTTGAATCTGTTCGGGATACAGACATAGTGCTGTTGCTGGGTCAAAGAGGGCAAACAGTTTTATAGCCCTTTGGGCATAGATCCAAATTGCTCTCCAGAATGGCTGGATCAGTTCACAAAACTCCATCAGCAGTGCCTTAGTGTCCCAGTTTTTCCACGTTCCCTTCAACATTTCTGCATCTTGAGATAATCACGTGATTTCTGTTGTTTTTGTTATTAATATGCTCAATTAATTCTGATAGTTTTTCTAATACTGAATCAACCCTGCATTCCTGGTATACATATCCACCTGGGCATAGTATGTGTTGTGATACGCTATATTTCTTTAATATTCTTGCTAGTGTTTTATTTAAATTTTTTGCATCAATATTCGTTAGGGAAATGGGTTTGTAGTCTTCTTTCTTTGTTTTTTTTTTTCTTCCTGATACCTTTAGGTCTCAGCACCATATTTGTGTCATGAAAGGAATTTGGTATGACTCCTTTTTTGCTTATTTTTCCAAATAGTTCATATAGTATTAGAATTAATTATGCTTTTTAAATGTTTGGTAGAATTCACTTGTGAATCTATCTAGTCCTAAGGCTTTTTTTCTTTGAGTGCTCATTTATGGCTTATTCAATTTCATTTTCTGCCAATAGGGTTATTTAAGTATTCTGTTTCCTCTTCTGTTAATCTGGGCAATTTATATTTTTGTAACTATTCATCTATTTAGATTGTCAGATTTGTTGGCACATAATTGGGCAGAATAGCTCTTAATAATTACTTTAATTTTATCTTCATGTGCACTCACCCTTTTTTTTTGATACTGGTAATTTGTTTTTTTTTTAACCAATTAAGTGGTGGTTTATCTATTTTATTAGTTTGTTGGTTTTTTTTTTCATAAAATCAGCACCTAGTTTTATTTATTGGTTTACTATGTTGGGTTGTTTTTTTTAAACTTTAAGTTTTATTAATTTCTCTTTTAATTTTTCAGGATTTCCGGTTTGGTGTTTAATTGGGAATTTTTAATTTGTTCTTTTCCCAGGTTATTTGCATGCCCAATTCATCGATCTGTTCTTTTTTATATATTGATGTAAGTGTTTAGAGATATAAATTTTCCCCTAAGTACTGCTTTGGTTGCCTCCCACAAATTTTGGTATGTTGTCTCATTGACGTATTTAATGAAATCATTTATTGGTGAGCTGGGTAGATGATTCTTGTAATTCTAGCTCCTTTGCCTTCCAGAACATTATATTCCAAGCCCTCTGCGCTTTTATTACAAAAACTGCTAAATCTTGTGTGATCCTGATTGTGGCTCCACAATATTTGAATTGTTTCTTTGTGGTTGCTTGCAGTATTTTCTCCTTGACCTGGGAGCTCTGGAATTTGGCTATAATATTCCTGGGAGTTTTCTTTCTGGGATCTCCTTCAGGAGGTGATCACTGGATTCTTTCCATTTCTGTTTTACCCTCTGATTCTAGGATATCAGGGACCTTGCTCCCCTTGGCCCTAAAACTAGCTAGGTCTCCTTGCTCTCCTGCAGCCAGGAATGCTAGAGCTTCTCTCTTCCTTAGAACTGAGACCAGGGCCCCTGCTCCATTATAGGTGACTACAAGCACTCTTCTTTCACCCTTGTACTTAGACTAGGGCCCTGTTCTCCTGGGGCCACAAGTGCTAGTGCTCCTCTTAGCCCTGGAACTGTGACCCAGGGCTGCGAATAGGGAATGAAACAGGGTCCTGCAAATAGTGCTAGCAAAGGGTCCCCTGTAATTTCTTTCTCACCAGTCATCTGACACCCTTACCCCATCCATCACTGCTGTCAGTGCAGTTACAATTTAATTGTTAGTATGACATCACAGTAATAGCTCCTGCTACCTCCCCCTACTATCCACAGCACTCCCTCCTTCTTCCTCTCCAGATCACCTTGTGGCTCTGCCAGGTACCCTACAGAGGTTAAGTTCTATACTCCCTGGTACTACACACACACACACCCTCACACCCCTCCATTTGAAGTGGGAAAAGTGTGTCAAACAAGATAAGCAAGATTAGACATCTGCATCACAGGCCATTTTTACATTATCTTTCTTCCCTAAACACATACTTCTTCCAAACTTTTTATGATGATTAAGGGCACCACCATCCTTCTAGTTACACAGGTTCATAGCCATGCTGTAATCTTTGGTTTCTTACTCTCCTTCACCCTATATACCTAATCATTCGCCAGATCTTCTTACTTCATTATCCAAAACCTGTCTTTCATCTCTCTGCTTTTCTCTACTCACACAGCCATCACCCTAGAAACTCACCTCCCTCCTGGACTTTGCGATAGTTTTCCTAATCCCTCTCCTTGTCTTGAAGTCTCTCCCTTCTCCAATCCAACCTCTACCAAAATGGTTTTCCTAAAGCAGAGAGGTATGACCTGTCACTGTCCTACTCATTTAACTCTAGGAGCTCCCAAGTGATTCAAGAGTCAATTATTTTGTCTTTATCTCATCTTTTTAAGATTTCTATTTTTGTGCAAGTTTTATAATGTACATAATAACAGAACCACAGAATATGTATGCACTTTATAAATAAGCAAATACATACACATGGGGGGGTACATGCTCAATTTTTTTTCTGCCGATCAAAAATATTTACAGAACTTTTCCAAACTGTAACTGATTTGGAACATTAAAAAGTATGTTTTAATAACCCCAAAGAAGAACATTGTTTATAATCTGTGTTAAGTGGGTTTATATAAATTGTTTATGTAGCAGAGTGGGTAACATCATTGTTAAAAAAGGAGATAGATGCTTTTCTTCCAACTAATACTTTATCTCAGCAATTTCTTGTATTTTTGTAGTTTGTGTTTAAAGAACTGAGAAAGGAGTAGAAGAAGTGGTGGGTTTTTTCTGTGTTAATAATTGTCCCAGACACATTGATTGTGTGGCGCTGGACAAGTTACTTAATTCCTCATTTGTAAAATAAGAGTGTTGTATCAACAGGAAGCTAGCTGGAGTGCAATGGATAGAGCACCAAGCCTGGAATCAGGAAGACCTAAGTTCAGATCCAGCCAGAGATACATATAGCTCTTGTGACCCTAGGCAAGCCACTTAACCTCTATTTTCCCCGTCTCCTCAGTTGTAAAATGGAAATAATAATAGTACCTACCTCCTACGGTTGTTGTGATCAAATGAAATAACATTTTTAAAAGAGCTTAGTATAGTGCCTAGCATATAGTAGGTGCTGTATAAATGCTTATTCTCTTTCCATGGCCTCCAAGGTTCCTTTCTACTCTAAATCTACTCCATTTTTTATATTTACTAATGACAGCTATCATTCTTATGATTAGATCCATTTCCCTTTTTTACTTTCGAAAAATATTCCCTGAGTACGTGAGTTCCAAAATCAGTTCTTTCCAGAAGTACATTAAAATCACACCTTCCACAATAGGTTGTTTTTCTTCCCTGAAATGCCAAAAACACCTCCACCAAAGATTCTCTGATATTATCAATTTTAGGCTATACAGTATCTTGCAGTACCTAGGCTTTTATAGTAATACGCTGACAAAATACCCTGTTCACTTAAGTTGAAAATCCCAACAGTTTAAAAAAAAAACGCAAAAACTCTGTAGTTTATGAAAGATGGAGCTTTCGGCTTCTCAATGTCTGTTCTTAGAGTTATTGTTTTTTCTTTAAGTTCTTATTTAAAAAAAGTAATTGTAAAAATTATTCTGTATGTGGAACCAAGCAGTCTTAATCTGGAGAAACATTTTTAAGAGAGTTGTGAGAAAAACGGTTTTGGGGATCACTGGACTTCATAGGCAGGGCCAAAGTCCTGAGGAAGAACCCTGTGATAATCCCTAAGGAAGGCTGTGCAGACTACAGGACTCCCAGAGGAAGACCAAGTGTAGCCCCAACGTATCTGTGGGGATCATAGGCCTTCCTAGGGGTCAGATGTGATGGCCCCTTAGAACGGCGTTAAGATCACAAGGCTCCCAAGACAGGGCTGGAAGACCCAAGTGATGACCCCTTAACAAGGCTGTGCAGACCACAGGGAAATCCCAAGTGGTAGCTCTCTTAACACCACAGTGAGGATCACAGGACTCCCCAAGGCAGAGTCAGGAAGTTAACCCGAGACGTGCTTCTGCAGCTCATTGCTTTCCTGGTAGCATAACCTTAGGAAGATCCATGTGAGTTGCCCATTCTCACCCAAAGAACTCAGGACCAGAGTGGGCAGAGGAAGGCATTTATTACACTCCTCGGGAGAGTGGGTGCAGTGCTCCCAAGGAACACTCACACTGATATAGCAGCAGAAATGGGGTGGGAGGGTAACCATCACCTCCACTCCTGTTTGAGTTATGGTTAGTTTACATTCTTTACTTTTTACATAGTTTTCTTAGGTTATATAGTTTATATAGGTAGGAGAATAAGGAAGCAGAAGTGAAGTTAATTAGATCTTCCTTGTCCTAGTTAGGATTAATCTACATTCTTTATTTCCCCTACCTACCCTATTTAACATATGCAAATTATGCAAATCAGTAGACCTGGACCCTTGACCAAGACCAGACCCTTGAACTGACATGATAAGCTTGAACTGGTTCAACCGGTTTGGCCTCTCTAGTTTCCCTGACACCAGGATGGCCATTGACTTGACAAATAAGTGTTAAATCAGCTATATGGATAGCTTCTGTGGGAGCAAAACCAGATGCCATACTATCTTTTCTTACAGAGTTTTGTCAGAATTAGCATCTTCAGTCTGGGTAGTCTTTACCTCTGCTGAGAGATGCTTGGTCTCTTAGTAGGTCTTATTAACACATGAAGTTGGGAGCATAGAATTAGAACTGGATGATAGCTTAAATGTTATCTCATCTAAGTTCTTCATTTTCCAAGTGAAGACACTGAAGCCCAGAGCAGTTAAAGGACTTTCTCAGTGTCATCTCAGTAGTGAAGTCCTTCCTGAACCACTCTTCTACGCTGCTTACCTAAGTAACTTTGATGTTCTTTTCCTTTCAAACAGTGGAAAGCCATAAACACAAGTACATTCATTCTTTTGGAGGTAGCCTGGGTATAGGGGAGAGGAGAGCATGATGAACTAGAAGTCAGACTTTTAATTCAGTTCAAGGTCTACCACTAATTAGTTTTGTGTCTTTGAGCAAGTTACTTAATTTCTCTGAACCTCAGTGTTCTCAGCTGGGTGATCTCTAAATGCCTTTTCCAATTCTGAAATTCTCATCCTAATTCTCTAAGCCCTAGCTTGGTAGACCCAAGAAGAAGACATGGGTGACATTAAAACACTCGAGTAGATCTTTATGGAGCATTTTTTCAGTTATTTTTTAGGAATAATTATTAAGCAAGGAAGTGGCTTTAAAAATTACTTTAAGGGGCAGCTAAGTGGCGCAGTGAGTATAGCACCGGCCCTGGAGTCAAGAGGACCTGAGTTCAAATGTGGCCTCAGACACTTGACACATGTACTAGCTGTGTGACCTTGGGCAAGTCAGCTTAACCCCAATTGCCCTGCCAAAAACAACCAAAAAAAACTTTAAAACAGACTTTGGGTAGATTTAATGTGAGAATGACAATGGATTTCATTGTCATGCCCCCTTTCCTAGACTATATAAGGGAAGAAAAATATTCTAATTAATAGCTATGTTAATGAATTAATAACAGATACCTACCTCTCTACCCTTTCTTCATGACATTGTACTTAGGAAATTGATGACTACTTGGAAAACTCCGATTGCATCTATTCTCCAGGACTGTATTTTTGTTTAGCCTGGAAGTCACTCTTTTAATTTATTTTAAGTCTAAGTGATTATCATTATCTTTTATTCTGTTCTCTGCTTGTGAAGACTTTGTTTTTGTTTCACGTTTCTATTTTCGACTTGTTTTTCTTTCTTTGTTCAAACTAAAAAATCCTCTTCTGTCTTATAAAGAAGCCCTGATCCCAGCTTTATTTATCTTATGCCCCAGATAAATAGCTTTTCTACTTCTAACCTGTTTCCACCTTCAGTAAGTCCAATATATTTGCTCTGTTGAAGTCACTTTTAATACTTCCTGCTTTGACTGTACTACTTCCTTTCCCAAAACCTTCCCCATCAGATCCAAAGTACTTAAACTTCTAGACTCTCCACCAATTTGTTTCCTGTTTATATCACTTTTTAATGTTTTTTTGCCCTTTGCCTATTCTTTCTACTCTAATCCATCAGGTCTTTCTTGGCTCTTTTTTTTTTTTTAAATTCTGGAGCCAGACTATACTCTCTATACCAAGGGTAAAACTCTGAACCCCTTGAGTTGAAGATGAAGGGAAGATATCTAAAAGAAATAAAATCAAATTAAGGGATGAGAGAGGAATATATTGAGATAGGGAGAGATAGAATGGGGTACATTATCTCGCATAAAAGTGGCAAGAAAAAGCAGTTCTG
>CM053622.1:548391855-548448472 GCA_028646595.1 Phalanger gymnotis
GGGGGGGAGGGTAGAAATGGGGAGAAAATTTGTAATTCAAACTCTTGTGAAAATCAGTGCTGAAAACTAAATATATTAAATAAAAAAACTAAAACCCTTCTCAGAAGAATGTATATTAAATGCATAAAATAGATGAGATTGCAAAGAAAACCATTTATCCTGAAGTACAGTTATCAAAATACTAAAAAGTAATTCACAAATCCCTGACAGTTATCCTTGCTCTAAACTGACTGTTCCTAAAGAAAATCCTGGCTTGACTTATACCGTAGTTATGCCTCTAAAATCCTTTAAATACTATTTTCAGCACAAATTATGTTTTCACTACTTGAATATAAATGTGTTGTGGATTCCTAACTACTCTTAAGAACTTTGAGGAGCCAACGAGAGAAAAGGAAAAGAAAATCCAAAAAGAGAACAATCTACTCATGTTTGTTGCCTTTATATTATGTGCCTCTACAGGGCAAGGACTAACTATAATATGCCATTTGTGGTAAAAACCACAACGAAGTGTACAACACTTTGCATGTTAGCATTTAGTATTTAACCCACAATTAAAACACAAATAGCTTTAATATGCTGTTCATATTTTTTAAAATTTATTATTTATTTTAGCATTTTTTTAGTTCCAAATTCTCTTCCTTCCTCCATGCCCTCCCCCACCCATTGAGAAGGCAAGCAATATGATGTCAAATATACATGTGAAATCATGGAAAACATTTCTATATCGGCCGTTATCAGAAAAAAAGCATGAAGAATAAAGTAAAAACAATTTACTTCAATTTGCACTCATAGTTCAGCAGTTTTCTATCTGGAGGTAGATAACACTTTTCATCATTTTTCATTATGAATCCTTATGGAATTCTTTGATCAGAGTAGCTAAGTCTTTCATAGTTGATCATCATAATGTTGTTACTACATACAATGATCTCCTGGTAATGCTCACTTAACTCTGCATCAGTTCATATTGGTTTTTCCAGATTTTCCTGAAACTATCCCCCTCATTCTTTCTTATAGCACAATAGCATTCCATCATAATCATATATCAGAACTTGTTCAGCTGTTCCCCAATTAATGGGCATCCCCTCAATTTCCAATTCTTTGCCAGCACAAAAAAGGGCTATTATAAATATTTTTGTACATATAGGTCCTTTTCCTTTTATCTCTTTAGGGATACAAACCTAGTAGTGTTATTGCTGGGTCAAAGGTTGTGCACAATTTTATAGCCCTTTGGCCATAGTTCCAGATTGTTCTCCAGAATGGAGAACTGGTTGGGTTGGTTGACAGCTCTACCAACAGTGCATTAGTGTCCTTCTTTTTCTACATCCCCTTCAGCATTTGTCATTTTCCTTTTCTGTAATGTTAGTTAATCTGATAGGTATGAGGTGATAGTTCAGAGTTGCTTTCATTCACATTTTTCTAATCAATAGTAATTTAGAGCATTTTTTTTCATATGACCATAGATCGCTTTGATTTCTTCTGAAAACTGCCTTTTTGTATCTTTCGACTATTTGTCAGTTGTGGAATAGCTCATTTTTTTATTTTCAGTTGTTAATTCTTCCCTTTCTTCCACCCCTTCCCCACTGAGAAGGCAAGAAATACAATATCCATTATACACATGAAGTCATGTAAAACATGTTTCCGCTATGAAAAATAAAGTAAGAAAAGTAAAGAAAATGCAAGAGAACAGGCTTCAATCTGTACTCAGACTTTATCAGTTCTCTTTTTGGAGGTAGATAGTGTATTTCATTGAGTGTTTTGGAACTGTTATGAGTCATTGTATCGATCAGAATGGCTGAGATTTTTCACAGTTGAATATTGTTACCATATTGCTCAATTTTTTGTTAATTTGACTAAGTTCCCCACATATTTGAAAAATGAGGCCTTTATCAAAGAAACCTGTTGTAAAAAAATTTTTTTATATTACTTCGTTTCCTGTAGTACATTGGTATGGTACAGTACCTGATGCTGTGCCCGGTAGTAGCCGATGGACCCCATATTGGTCTTTCTGACCAATTGCCCTACTCCCTCACCATCTCTGAGAGCTCCAAGAGCTGCTGCTGGTGTTGCTTCCCTGTGTGCTCCAGGCCGGCCCCCACCCTGGTGTCACAGATCTTTCCTGCCAATCTCCCTAGTTACCTTGGACTGGAAAAAATGTCTCATCCTGACATTTTGTTGGCTATACCAATCCAGAATTCAGTTTGGTGTGTTATTTTAAAGTTGTTTGGAAGATAATGGTGAGAGAGCTCAGCTAGATTGGTGCCTGTATTCCACCCATATTCACAAATAAAATATTTCATAGTTTCTCTTATTCCCTAAAAGCAGTTCTGAGACATGAACATTCTTATGCCCTTCTAGCCTGCTTTCAGAAACAATTTCCACACTGTCACCCCACCAAAAAAAAGGCTGTTTTCTGAACATACCAATGATTCTATTCATTCTGAGTGACTTGTTACTTCTGATTCATCCCACTTTATGTACTCTGTTATGTACGAAGCTGTTAAAATGGTTTTAATCATTTTTTCTTGATAACTTTTAAAATTTCTCATTTGTCATCCATATATATTTATATTCAGCCATTTTTTCCTAGCTACTCTGATTGTCTTAACTGTTTTTCATCTTTAACCATTTAATCAGCTGAGAGAAATAACAAAAGTCCTTTTCCTCATTCTTTATGCTCCAGATGTTTCCTGAAGGAAGTTCAAACAAATAAGTAGAATCTTTTTTAAAAATTATCTTTCCATAATCTGTTTCTCATTACTTCATTTACAGCCTTCAAGGATTTACTCTTTTTTTCTCCTGGAAGATAGGGAGAAAAAAAATACATGAACTCACAGTGCAACAACATGTTCCTGTCAGATACACAAAATTTGTGGTAGAGCACGTTAGATACTAATTTAACTAAATTTCCAGTTAACTAAGAGTTATATTTACTAACGTAATACATGAAATGCCGTTGGACAACTGAGAAGTACTTATTAGATAATCAGACTTCGAAAAGTTTTGATAGAAATAAAAATCTGAAATCGTCTCTGAATCACTTACTTTGGGCAGTAGAGTAGAGCCCAGACTCCTGTAGTGGCAGAAAGATAAATGAATCAAGAGTAGGGAAAGAAGAATAGGAGGTAGAAAATCATAAAAATTTAAGCTTATTTACCATTTGTTTCCCAAGAAATCTGAAGCATTCTACTTTTACCTCTGTATAAAAGGACTCAAACTGCATTTGTCTTGTTGGAAAAAAGAAATTTCTTCAACACTAGCATTCTGTTAGTAATTTTCTATTGTTCGTTTGTTGTTGAGTACTACTTCTAAATTCTTATATTTAGAATCAGATTTTGTTTTAAATCCCTGTTATTTAACTTGATCTCTTGAAGTTTGTCTTCATTGAAGTTTTGAGGAAAGATTTACTTTTCCATATGCTTATGGGGCCAGCTAGATGGCACAGTACAGAAAGTGCAGAGCCTGCAGTCAGGAAGACTCATCTTCCAGAGTTCAAATCCAGCCTTTAACACCTACTAGCCATGTGACCCTGAGAATGTCACTCAACCCTGTTTGCCTCAGCTCCTTATTTATAAAATGAGCTGAAGGAGGAAATGTTAAATCACTCCAGTATCTCTGTGAAGAAAACACCAAATGGGATCATGAAGAGTTGGATGTGACTGAAACAACTGAACAACATCAGAGACATTGTAACTTCGCCTTTTTATCTGATTCTTTTGAAGATTCCCATAGCTGAAATTACCTATTAGAGTCTGCCCAGATAACCATATGAATATGTTGGCAGCCTGTTAAATAACCATGCCCAGGATGTGCTGGTTAATGGGAAAATACCGACTTAGAGGAAGGGCTCTAGGAGAGTGTCAAGTAGGATTTAGTGACTGATGAAATAATAAAAAATATGCTCAGAAGATGTTTAAGTTACAGAAAACTGAGAAAGATAGCTCAAGCAATAAATAACAAAATCAAGAGTCATATCTATTTTAACAGTTTGCCATGTCCAAACCAACATGATTAAATATAATCAGGGTAAAAACAAAATACCCTGTTTAGGTTCAGAAAATAAATTGTACAAATACAATTGACTTGTCATTCTTTCTTGCAAAAAAAAAGGTCATATGATTGATTGTTGAACATGGCACATTTCATTAGAGTATATACCTAGGGAAGTTTACATTTTAAGGCAGATATTTATTAAATACTCAATCATGAAGAAAATTATGTTCTAAACATTTTTAAAATTACCAATTAAACTTTACTTTAAAATACTTTGAAAATGAGACAAAAATACCAGCTTTTTGCTATAATGTGAACCAGATATATACAAAATTGCAATCACTTTTAATGGTCTTTATATTTAACCAACTAATGAGCCAATCCAAATTGACCAGAACAGATGACAGATCATCTTCTTCATCTTGAACAGAATGAGATGCTGCTTACCAAATGTTACAGACTTAAACTCCTCAAACACATCATTGTGATTAACTCACAGAGCCAATTTATACCAGATTGTTAATGAGTCAAGGTACGATTGGGACATTGTACTTCTTTCTTTTTTACATGCAGTACTTTTGAAAAGGCTCATTCATGTGAACAATTAAGACAATAAATATTGAATATGTTCGTAAAAGACTTGAAAGATGGGAGAGCCATCTGATGCCTTTAGCCAAATATGATCTTTCTTTGCTGTGTTATTAGAGAACAAGTGGCAATATAAGCAAATGTTTTGTCCTTTGATGGGCTACATTTTGTCCACCTATACTTTTTATACAAATCTAACTGAGTGGCTTTATTTATTCCTTATTTTGTTTTTAGAAAACATAAACTATCTTGGCCAAGGATCTCAAGATGACTGAGCCTTGCATTTTAATCTACAATTTTAGAATATCATGGACTATCATCAAATAGAATGTTTGGTGGTTTACTACTTTGACTCAAACTAAGCAATCAAATCAGTTTTTATTGATCATTACTTAGTTTATTGTATCCATTGTAATTTGTGGTGGCAGGAGGAAGACATCATTTTATAGTCAAAAAACCAATGACACTAAAGTCAAAGAACCAGGTTCAAACCTTATCTTTGACACTAGCTATTGTTTGAACTTGAGCAAGTGACTGGGCCTCACTTTCTTCATTTGTAAAATGAGGGGGCTGGATTATATAGTCTTTAAGGTCCCTTTCAGGTTCAAGTTTATGATCTGATTATCTTCATATAAATTCTTTACCAGAAATACCAAGGTATTTCATTATTATTAACACATTTATTATAATTTAGTGTTTTCTGCTTTTCTTACTTAAAAATACTTTAAAATAAAAAGGGAGTATTATGAATTATTATGAATTAAAACATAAAACTATTGGCTTATTATGCCATTTCAGTAAAAAAAAAAATACATATGGCAGAGATTACAAAAGTACTCTGTGCTAAGCACACTTGATGTGGTTGCTTATATAGGTCCAAAGTTTTCTAGAGCAAGGGAGGGCCAATGCTAATGCAATACCACAATAGGGGGACTCATGCTACAGAGAAACATGACCCTTCTGTACATTTCAACAGTTTTACACTTGTTACCTAAAATATAATCTGTAGTTTTTAAAAAGTGCATAATGTAATTGAATTAAAATTTAATTAAAAAATTAAAATGAAAACATAAGGCCACCTCTTTTTGGAGCCATTAAGGTGCTTTTATATATCTAGTAAACCTTGTATGTACAAAATGGTGGTGAGATGCAGCCTGTAGAAGAAAAGTATAAGGAGGGACATATGAGCTATCTTCAGATATTTGAAGAACCGTCAAGTAGAAGAGGGTCTAGATCTGTGTGGTGAAAAAGCATGAGACTGACTGAAAGTTGGGAGGCCTGAGTTGTAGTTGCCTGTGCTTGGTTGTTGTACTTCGTATTTGAAGAGGACTAAAATGACATCACTATGTTGGAGTCAGTATATAATTTGTCCAACTTTGGCTGATCAGACCAATACAGGTTTGGAAGGCTATACCACTATTTGGGGAACAAATAGTCCATATGAATATTTGGAATGGAGATGTCTCTAAATTTCTGCATCTTACATTTCTTTTGAGCTACTGCAGTTCTGCTTTGCTCATAGAGCATAACACCTTCTTTGATGTGGGCACAGTATGCTGGGTGGTCCTGTGCCAGTGTCTCCCATGTCTCACAATTGATTTCAGAGTTCTTCAGAGAGACTTGAGAGTGTCCTTGTATTGCTTCTTCTGACCACCATGTGAGTGCTTGCCTTGTGTGAGTAATCCATAATAGTCTTTTAGGCAGGTGTACATTTGGCATTCGAACTTGGCCGGCCCATTAGAGTTGTACTCTCTAGTTGAGTTTGAATGCTTGGCAGTTTAGCTTGAGAAATGACTTCAGCAGTACCTTATCTTGCCAGGTGACTTCAGAATCTTCCTAAGATAATTCAAATGGAAGTGGTTCATTTTCTGGCATAGTACTAGTGGTAGACTGTCCAAGTTTCGCAAGTATACAAAAATGAGGTCAGCACAACAGCTCTGTAGACCATCAGTTTGGTAGGCAACCTCTTCTCTCTCATACTTTCCTTTGGAGCCTCCTAAAGACTGAGCTAACTGGCAGTGTGTGCATCAACTTCATCATCTATGTGTACATCCTGGGAAAGTATACTGCCAAGGTAAGTGAACTTATCCACAGCATTCAGAATTTCTCCATTTGCTGTAACTAGTGGTTTCACGTAGGGATGGCTGATGGAGAACCTCTGTTTTCTTGGTGTTGATTATCAGGCCAAAATTAGCACAAGCAATAGAGAATGAATCCATACTCTTGCATCTCAGCCTCAGAGGCTGCATTGAGTGCACAGTCATCCAAGAAGAAAAAGTCACACACCAAATCTCTCATCATTTTAAGTCTTGGCTTGTGGCCTTTTGAAGTTAAATAATTTATTGTCAGTGCAGTAGCTGACCATGCTGCTGTTTTTGTCCTCACCAAACGCTTCCAGCAACATTGCTGAAAACATCATGCTAACAAAGCATGGGAGCAAGCACACAGTCCTGCTTTGCTCCATTGGTGCCTGGGAAAGCCCAAGAACTTCATCCATTAGATAGAACCCCTGCAAGCATGCTGTTGTGAAACTGACGTACAATGCTGATGAACTTCTCTGGGCAACCAAATTTTGCCATGATCTTCCACGAGCCTTTACAGCTGACGTTATCAGAGGCCTTGGTCAGATCAGCAGATGTGTACAGACTTTTGTTCTGCCCCTGGCATTTCTCCTGGAGTTGTTAGGGCAGCAAACACCATATTGACTGTTCCTCAGCCCTTTCTGAAGTCACCCTGGCTCTTGAGTAGATGACTGTCTTTTAGGTGAAGGATCAGCCTGTTAAGGAGGACTCCAGCAAGAATCCTGCTGGCATTGACTAAGAGAAAGACCGCCCTGTGAATGTTACAGGACCACCTATTTCTTTTTCCTTTATAGAGATAGACAATGGGGGCATCTTTGAACTCTTAGGGGATGACCTCCTCTTGCCATATAACCCAGAAGATTTCAGTCAGCTTTTGTATGAGCAGTGGACACCCTGCCTTGTAAATCTCAGCTGGAATCGAATCACTACCAGGTACTTTGCCACATGAGAAGAGACCAATGACATTCAAAATTTCTTCTTCAGTTGGAAGTTCAGCTAGAGAGGTACATGGTCAGTGGCATGAGTATTAGTTGATGACAGTCTGTTGAGAACACTGTAGAAGTGTTCAGCCTATCTTTCTAGGATCTTGCCCTTAGCACTAATCAATGTAGCTCCATCAGCACTGAAGAGTTGAGATGGACCATATGTCTTTGCCCTGTAAATAGCCTTCAGGGCATCATAAAAGTGCTTTGGATTGTCACTATCTGCATAAAACTGAATTTCTTTTACCTTCTTCCTGAGCCAAGACTCCTGCATCTCTCTAAGCTTTGTTTGCACTTTACTTTTGATGGAGTTAAATGCTGCCTTTAACTATCCTGCTGGTAAGCCCTGTGGAGTTCTTGTTTTTCATTTGGTAACTTCTGAATTTCCCCATCATTTTCATCAAACCAGTCCTGATGTTGATGAGTGTTTGGGCCCAAATGAGTAAATGCTCACCACTCTTTTTCTTCTCCACTCCAAAGCACTGTAATCTGTTGACACTGTCTGCTGGTAGTAATCTTGCCTTGAGGCTGCTGCTTTTGTTGAATGGGAATGTTTAGCTTGGAGAGGATGTCTATGATTGCTCCTGCACTCTGAGCCACCTATTGTCTTTGTCACTCTCATATCCCATCCTGTCTCTTCTCCTTACAATGACATAGTCTATAATATGCCAATGTTTGCTACAAAGGGGTATCTTCAATGTCCCTTTGCTTTTAGGTAAGTGGAAGATAGTGTTGTTGATGAGAAGGTCATGAGACACAGGAGTTTTCAGTAGTAAGTGATTATTGCTCTTGCTGTTTCTGACTCCATTTCTCCCAAGGACTCCCTGCCATGTCTGATAGTCTGTGCCTACTCTGGCATTAAAATCATTCAGAATTACAAGCTCGTCCTCTTTCAGCACACTGATGATGAGGGTCTCCAGGTCTTCATAACATTTTTATTTGACCTCATCAGGGTTTATCATGGTGGGAGCATATGCACTGACTGATGGTGATGGTGTGGCACTTTTTTTTAATTAATTTATTTAAAACTTAAATACTAAAACTTAAATATACAATAAGAAAAAGAAAAGTATTATAAACTTAAATATTAAAACAAGAAAAGAAAAAAAGCATTGACACGTGCACAGCAGAACGTAAGAGATATATAGCGATAAATATATAGCCATAAATTTCCATTTCAAGAAAGCTACACACTGCGTTCAGGCTGTCTGTCTTTTCTTTGCCTTCTTGTAAGTTTTCTTTTATTCTCTGCTGTGCACTTTTTACTTTGTTCTTTTTTCCCCCTTCCTCCTCCCTCTCTCAAGAAAGCTGCATTAAGAGCAGATATATATCTACATATAGATATATGTACATATACACACGCATACATACACATATACACGTACACATATATGCACATACATACATATACTTAAATATCTATAATCATACTTACATATACATTCATATGCATCTGTGTAAGACTGTACTATATTTGTTTGTACTCTTTTTCTCTGAGAGTAGATAGCATCTTCCTCTATGAGTCCAAGTCTTTCCAAATTTTTCATAGTCCACCAACTCATTTCCTACACCACAGCAATATTCCAACCTTATACTGTCTAGTTATTTTAAATAGTCTTAAACAATATTGATTAATATGGCTAACATATAGGGTACTTTCCTACAAGTGGCAACTGCATTGTCATAAAGCTCTCATTCATTCCTTTTGGGAGGCATACAAGCTTGTTGACTAGATTGGTTTTGATTGCAAAACCTATGCCAGCTTCACAGAGTTCCTCATCACAGTGACCACTCCAGGAAAACATTTATTCTGTTCCAGCTTTGGTTATTGGCCTTCATTTGCCAACCTTGTTTCACTAAGGTCTGCTATTTGGATATAATACCTGCAACAAGAACTGTTCCTCTTTCAGGTCTCCTGGATTTTGTATTGTCCATAAGCATGTGCACATTCCATGTCCTAATAGTGAATGGAATCACAAAGTTTTTGTGCATTTGTGTGTGTGTGTGTGTGTGTGTGTGCGTGTGTGTATGTATTTCAACCACAGGGTAGGATCCCTGCCTGCCACAGTAAACAGGCGGGGTTTAGGTTAGGTGAAATAGTTTTTAGGGCACCTTTTTTAGCCCCTTCCTCATGCCAGGAAGTGAGCAGTGCAGTCATTAAAAAGGCTGCTCAGACTATCAGGGGGCTGCCACTGCTGCTTCAGTTCAGTGAGAAATGAACTTATGCCCTAGGCCTCCTTGGTGAAGGGTTGTGACTACAGCTCCCAGTATATCTGCAACTGCTGCTTCTTCAGTTACCGTTGGCACAGGACTTCAAGGTAGATAAAAATGGTAAAATGGTATGGGTGATATCTTTTGACTCACACATAAATTCGATTTAAGTGAGTTAGAGTTATGCTAAGTTGTCAGCCTCATTGTCTCTTCCACCCTCACTCTTATCAAAGACCAGTTGCAAGACAAAAGCCAAGATCACTGGTGATGGCTTGGGATTCAATGGATGATCTTGGCTTCTTCAATGTCTAACCAAACTCTAAGCACTCTACAGCACCTGTTTCGATTGCCTTCCTGGCCTATTGGAATAAATTGTTTACTTCTACCTATTCTACCAGGGAATTCTTCACATGCTTGGGGTAGACATCCCTCTAACTCGCTGATGGATTTGAGGCCCATCAGTTACCCTCAACCTGGTTTAGCCCATCTGCTGAAACGGTTTTACTGTAGTGTGGCCACTGTGCATGCTACAGCTCCTTGAAGCCACAGGTGAAAGTTGGGTGGCAGATTGTAATGGCAAGTAAAGTGGGACTTTTTGTTGTCTTTTGTTTTGGAGTGCTTCTCAGCACTAAGGCAATCAAGTGCCTTTGAGTCTTGCCTTTGTTTCAATCAAGAGTCTTTGATTGAATCAGGAGTCTTTGATGACCTCCTTAAGTCACGGGAAGGCCTAGGTCACCTGGGTTTGAGTGGCATGGTTGTGATGCCCTCTGACCCGAGGAAGGGTACACATACTCTTGAGTTTAGCATTTTGCTTTGGGGGCTCACTCACTGGAGGAGTGCCATGTAATTTGACCAGATGAGACTCTGGGTAGCCGTTAAGGAGCCCTCTGGCTTTGAAAAACCCAGATATTGATGCTTCTCTCTCTGGTAACTATGTATATAATGTCTTGGTCAGATGGCTAGAAGCCTTCTGCTGATTTGTGTTATTTTGCTCTGTTTACATAATTTCTGTTTATGTTTTCTGAAGTTTAGGGTGCTAACTTTTTCCCCTAAACTAAGTGAATGATATATGTATGTTTAATTAAAGTAAGTTATTAACACCTTAAAGTTGCTTTCCTTAGAAAACCAGATCAAAGAACCTGTGCTAGTAGCCTTCCTGTGTGCTGATGTTATTGGCCTTAACACAGCCATAGTAGCGGCAAGTATTGTTGTTATACAGATGGACACCAAAGGTAGAAAGCAGCCCTGAAAAAGGGCTTAGCAGCTCTTGTACCAGAGTACTAGTCTTCTCTAAACATCTATTATGTTCCATGAGCAAATTACTACTCTAGGCCTAAGTTTTTTTTTGTCTGTAAAATTAGTGTATCAGTGTATTAGTATAGTTTTATAATCTTATTTCCTCCTGTAACTCATTTAACTTTTCCTTTGAGAATTTGGATGCTATGCCATTTGGTGTATATGTGTTTAGTACCAATATTTCTCCATTGTCTATATAGTGTATTTTAGCAAAATTGGTTTCCTTGATGATTTCATTAGGTCTGTTTTGCTTTTACTTTGTCTGAAATCATGGTTACTTCTCCTGCCTTTTTTACTTCAGCTGAAGCAAAATAGATTCTGCTCCAGCCCCTTTATTTTAACTCTGTGTATGTCTTTCTGTTTCTTGTAAACATATTTTTAGTTTCTGGTTTCTAATCCATTCTGCTACCTGCTTCCATTTTATGGTTGAGTTCATCCCATTCACATTCATAGTTATGATTACTGGGTATTTCCCTCTATCCTATTTTCTTCTGTTTATCCTTCTCCATTTTTGACCCTGTCCCTTCTCAAGTCTGTTTTGCCTTCTGGAATATATTAGTACAAGCCTTCTGCCATTTTGATGTGGAAGCTCCTTGAGAGCTGTTAGTTGTCTTTTTTTTCCATTTGTATCCTCAGTGTTTTGCACTTGGTAGGCACTTAATAAATGCTTTTTATTCATTCATGCACTCATTCATGCAAAAAAGAATTTGTGGGAATAAATATAGACAAAGAAGAAACTAAACTATTGCATTTTGCAGACAATATGATGGTCTGTTTAAAAGTCCCAAAGTAGTTTTAAGTTTATCAGCATTTCTATATATTGCCCACAAAACTCACCAAGAAAAGATAGAAAGAGAATTTGCATTCAAAATAACAACAGAATGTATAAATATTTGGGAATCTACCTACCTAAAAGTACCACAAGAGTGGAGAATAAGTATCCTGATTTTCAAAAAAGGAAAAGGTATAGTCAGTCAACTAGTACTTAATTAAGCACCTACTTTGTGCCCAGCACTGTGCTAAGCACTAAGACTATAAAGAAAGGCAAAAAGAAAACACTAGAATTTTGAGCTTCATTCAAATTCTATATGAATTCCAGACTGTATTATTAAAAGGATAGTTTTCTGAACATTTAAAATTGAATATGATGATAAATAAAGTAGCTTCATCAAGAAGAGATCTCACCAAACTTAATGTTATTTTCCCTTTTAGTAGAAGAGGGAAATTCTATTGGTATAGTATAATTATACTTTAACAAAATACCTGTCAAAGTCCCTCCTCTTATTCATGTAGTCAAGATGGAGAGAGAAGGTTTAGATTACGGTACAAGTAGGTTCAGAATTGGTTAAATGACCTTATCCAAAAAATAGTCATTTAATGGGAAATACCAGCTTGGAGCAGGTGGTCTTCAATGAAGTAGCATTTGAAGGAATTTGGTCCTTTTTTATCAGTGGCTTGAATAAAAGCAAATTATCATGCTTAACAGTTTGAATGTGACAAAGCTAGAATAGCTGATACATTGGATAATGATCAGAATCTAAAATTATATTGATTATGAGAATGATGGATCAGATCTGAGAGGAAATTTAATTCAGAGAAATATATTATTTTACACTTAGGTTTAAAAATCAATTTCAGGAAATACAAGATAAAGGCATAACTAGATAATATTGCTTGCAAAAAATAAGAACTGAGTATTTTAGTGGACTGAAAATTGAGTATGAGTCATTATGACAGGGCAAATTTTTAAAATTAATCCTAGGCTACAATAAGAGGTGCATGGAGGACACTGATAGTCTTGTTTTATTCTAGTGAGATCATACCTGAAGTATTATTTTTAATTCTCTGGGCTTTGGTAAAATAGGTACCACATTTAGAAAAGAAATTTATAAGATGGGAGTGTTCAGAGTTAGACAACCTGAACATTTGGACGATTGGGATTCATACCATGCAAGGATCAGTTGAAGGTACTGAGGATTCTTATCCTAGAGAAGATTTAGAGAAGATACAGTAATTATTATCAGTTATTTGAAAGGCTTTCATATGGAAGAGGGTTTAGGCTTGTTTTAATTGGCCAAAGGTAAGGCTGCACTGGGAGCATGGTAAGCATGTTAATAACTGCCTTCAAGTCATTGATAAAAATGTTAAAATACGACAAGTTCAGATTCCTCTAAAAGGCACACCACTGAATACCTAAATATCAGATATCAATCTGCTCATAATAAGTACTCTTGGGTTGAGTCATTCAGCCATCTATGAACCTACCTAAATGTATAATCCAAAAATTAAATGGTCTTCCTCTCAATAAAATGGATGTTCCCCTCTCACTGTAGGTTTTCAAGTGAAGTTTGTATGACCCTTTGTCAGGGATGTTGTAGAGAGGATTCCTGTTGAGATACTTTGGACTAGATGGCCTTTAAGATCCCTTCCAACAAATATAAGACCCTGTGATTGTTTTTCTGAATATTTCAAAATCTTTTTTTCCTAAATCTAAGGTGAGAGGTAATATGATGCATGCTTTTTTTTCGTGGATATGAATTTTTTTTCTAATAGGACAATGTTGCAAATTATGGTCAACTAACAACTTTTTACCATTATTTCAAGCATAAAAAAGAGAATCTTTACAAAAATATACTGAGACACCACAATCAAATTGGTAGCTGCCCATGACATTTAACAAACTGGACTCCTAAGAGTGGCTTCTCAACAGTATACCATTTTAATTATAATAACCGTTGCCTGCTACAGAGAAAACTGACAAAAATAAAAGGTTTTTTTTGGGGCGGGGGGCTTTTTTGACTATTTTGTAAGCATTGTTGCAACATTGTATTCCTGATAGTAAACTGATCTATGAGTAAATGAATGATACATACCTAAAAACATTATGGTTATGCTTTTAGTGGCCGCTGGACTTTGGACTAGTCCAGGACCTCGATCTAGATTTTGACCTAGACTGTGATCTTGGCTGGGATTTGTATCTGGTTGGTTCTTTTTTCCTTGATTACTTTTTGTATCTTGAGTCTGACGTATAATGTGTGTTGGAATCTGTTTTAGAAGTGCCTTTAGGTTTGGTGGTAAATAGAGAGGCCTGGCCTTAGAGTCAGGAAGACCTGACTTTTTGAGTCCTGACTCTGACTTAGAGTGACTTCATGACCATAGTAAACAAGTTACTTAACAATCCAGTGTTCCAAGAGCTCTCTAATGGCAGAGAAATGGCATTGTATATTGGAAAAGAATACTGGATTTTGAGGCGTAGGACCTGGGTTCATCTTTGTCACCTTGGGCAAGTTGTTTAACCTCTGGATCTTAGTTTCTTTGTTTTTAAAATTGGCAGAGTTGGGCAAACCAAGCTCTACAGTCCCTTCCAGCTCTAAATCTATGAATTCTACATTACAGACTCCCCAGTCTGTGTGGGTAGAAGGAGTTTCTATGTCAGAAACGCCCATTGAAAAAGTCTAGATGACATATCTGATTATGCCCAGCATTTCTTTCCTTTTCCTTTTAGTAACTCAGAGATGAGATGGGCACTTTTTTCCAACATTCCTGTCATATTCATAGCACCAGCCATCCTTGTGGTCAAAATTCAACATAGTAGTTACCTTTATTAGTTTCCCTACCTGTGAGAAAAGCAAATATATCTTAATCTTATGTTTTCGCAGAATAGAACTTCAAACAGATGATTAAATAATGAAGTTTTCTATTAGTACTGTATCTTGCCTCTGTCCCAGTTTTGTAATTAGGAAGCTTACTTTACATATTGGCCATCATATTGAGTGGTTTTTTGTATTTTCATCACAGTATCATTTTCTTTCTTCCTTTACCTCTATTTTCTTTCTTTTTTAATCCAAATGATACCTGTTGAGCTTCTAAAATTCATGGATTTCTTTAGAAGTGTATACCTTCTTAACATATGTTTCTTTTCACTCACTTTCCTGTTATCACTCCCGTCCCATTTCCGAAAGAAGTTCTGAAAATCACTGGTTTTTTCAAGTCACTCTCTTGCTCAAAAAAACTGAGTGGCTCCACATTACTTACCATGATCAAGTATAAATTCTTCTTGGCTATCAAGGCCCTCCTTGATCTGACTTCATATTTCTTTTTAAAAAAGTGGGAGGGGAATGATGGTGGGATCTTTTTTGAACAAGATCTTCAATTCATATCCAGTTGCCTCCTAGATAGTTCTTAGTAGCACTGGGAAGGGGTAACTCACCAGTACCTCAAACTCAATATATCTTTCCCCCAAACCTATCCCTCATTTTTATATCCCTGTTTCTTTCAGTTAGAGCCATCAAAAAGTAGTCACTGTCAAAGGATATGAACAGGCAGTTTTCAGAAGAAATTAAAGATATCTATAGGCATATGAAAAAATGCTCAAAATCACTATTGATTAGAAAAATGCAAATCAGAACAACTCTTAGGTACCACATGTCTCCCATCAGATTGGCTAACATGATAAAACAGGAAAATTATAAATGCTGGAGAGGATGTGGGAAAATTGGAAGATTATTACATTGTTGGTGCAGTTATGAACTGAACCAGCTGTTCTGGAGAGCAATTTGGAACTATGCCCAAAGGGCTATAAAAATGTACATACCCTTTGACCCACTTCTAGCAATACCACTTCTAGGGCTGTATCCCAAAGAGATGACAGTGGGAAAGGGACCAGTATGTACAAAAATATTTATAGCAGCTCTTTTTGTGGTGGCAAAGAATTGGAAATCAAGGGGATGCCCATCATTTGGGGAATGGCTAAACAAATTTTGGTATATGAATATAATAGAATACTATTGTGCAATGAGAAATGGGGAACAGACGGACTTCATTATAACCTGGAAAAACATGTATGAACCGATGCTGAGTGATACATGATGACAGACACACAGTATCTGTAAGGACTACCTTTGATAGACTTGGCTCCTCTCATCAATGCAAGGTTCAAAGACAGCTCCAAAAGGCTCATGATGGAAAAAGCTATACACATCCAGAGAAGGAATTATGGAGTCTGAATGCAAATTGAGGCAAACTATTTGCTCTCTTTTTTTACCCTTCTTTTTTGGTTTCATTTCTTCTTTCTCATGATTCATTCCATTGGTTATAATCCTTCTTTACAACTGGACTATTATGTAAATAAGTCCATTGTGAAGGTATATGTAGAACCTACATTGGATTACATGCTGTCTTGGGGGTAGGGGGGAGGAGAAGGAGGGAGAGAAAATTTGGAACCCCCAAAATTGTGGAACTAAGTGTTGTAAACTAAAAATAAAAAATAAATTTGTAATTTAAAAAAGTGGTCATCCATGCTTGAAATCATCTTTGGCCCTCCCTTCCCCCTTCCCTCTCACATCTAATTTGTTTCCAAATTCTAAAGATTTTCTGCAATATCATTTTCACCTTTCTCCTCCTTTCAATTTTCATCACTATTTCCTTAGTTCAGGTTTTCGTTATCTCTTGCACAAACTAAACAATAGTCTCTTAACCTAGTGTCTGCCATCAGACTCACTCTCTCCTTCAGTGCATCCTTCATAGCATTGCAAAATTAATATACCTTGTGCATACATTTGATTATTAATCATTATTGTTAGTGCTTACCAAATAAAGCCTAACTTCTCAGCAAGTCATTCTATTATAATTATTTGTATATGTGGCTTATTTCCCCTATTACATTATAATCTTCTTCTAGGCAGGTACTGTGGCTTATTTATCTTTGTATACTCTACCACTGAGTACTGGGAATGTAGTAAATGCTTAATAAAGTTTTGATAAATTCACTTGTCCATAGCACTCATTTAAAAGGGGCAGTTAGATGGAGTGGTGGATAGAATGCTGGGCCTGGAGTCAGGAAGACCTGAGTTCAAATCTAGTCTTAAATACTTATTAGCTCTGTGACCCTGGACAAGTTACTTAACCCTGTTTGCCTCAGTTTCCTCATCTGTAAAACAAGTTTGAGAAGGAAATGGCAAATCACTCCAGTATCTTTGCCAAGAAAACCCCAAATGGAGTCACTAAGAGTCATACATGACTGAAACAACTGAACAACTAATTTAACACCTAATTTTTTTGTATTTTGAATTCTCATTCAACTTTTCATGTTCCTCGTAGGTTCAAGATTTATAGGTAGAAGAGATATTACACCTCATCTAGTTCAATCCTCATTCTAGAAATAGAGACATAGAAAGGTTAAGTGATTTGCCCAAGGTTATATACAAGTAGTAAGCAAAAAATGCAATGATTCAAACCCACGTTCTCTCTCTAAATCCTGCCCTTTAACTGTTAAAAATTGCTTCAGCCTTCTCCCCTCCACATTAGCTTGCAAGTTCTTCGAAGTTTGATGTTATTCTGAACATCTTCACTATTTCCTTGTATTCTCCTAAAATATTTGTGACTGATTAGCCTCAGGATATATTACTTACTCTCATCTTGTCACCTGTTAAAATAGTAATCAGGTTTTTTAGTCATTAGTTGGTGTTTGTTTTACATATTCTTCCAATTCAAACCAAAGTGGAGTTCTTTTTGTTTTTGTTTTTCCTTGAAGTCACTTAAGAACTGAAGAAGCAAGATCCATTATTGTTGGGCCTTGCCTCCATGCCTTAACTGGACACTACTTTAAGAAGGTCAACTTTCACTAAAATAGAAATAGATGTCTGATCTCCCTCTTACAAAACTCTTCTTGAATTGTTGAGCAACCCATGAAGATTGCCCTCCCATATTTAGTCTATTTTCTTCATTATTTTTTCAGTCTACATTTTCTCTGAGAAGCTTCCTCTTTACTCACACATATACTGTCTCTTCCTTTCCTTTTCAAGTTTTCAATTACAGAAGGAGTTAGTCCCTAGAATGTTACTCTGTAAGACCAGACCAATAGATGATGGCTCTTTTATCTACCGTACTTCTTTGGGTGTTTAAATGGTCTCTGGTATACTTCCTGAAACCACTGGTCTTTCCTTGGTAAAAAGGACAAAAAGCTCTCCTAGCTAATGTCATTTTGGCTCTACTATTCTCATTTGAGAAAGCCCCTCATTTTCTTTCATAGCTCCTTTCTAACATCAATATTAGGCCTGCCTCTGCTAGCAGATCTCCCCTGGGGAGTACTTCACTTGTAGTTGGCTTGATAAACGACATCAGCAAATACCACAGGGTGAGCTGCCAGTTCTTCAGATCACTTTTAACAAAAATAATTCTTTTTGTTCATAAACAAAACAGTTCCTCTCAGTCTTTAAATGACTATTCACCTTAAGCTTTTCTGTCCCTAGGGAAGGTAGTACTTCTTTTTCACCCTTTAAAATGTTTTCCTTTCCTTCTCATTTATGAAACAATTTTTTTCTTAAAAAGTTTTCCATATCTATATGTTTTTCTCCATTCCCATAGCCAGCACACTGAAATCACACTTGGATTCTATAATAATTGACCACCCTCACGCTAGTCTCTTTCTGCCTTCCACTTAGTATACTGCTTCTTAAGTACATTAAAGATCAATAATTTCACTTCCATTGATAATAAATAGTATTTTGTTTAATAGTGATTTTAAGGTTTGCAAAGCACTTTAGAAATGTTGCCTCATTTTATCCTTTATCCTACAACAACCCTGGGAAGTAGGTGCTATTATCATCCCCATTTTATAAGTCAGGAAACTGAAGCAGACAGAAGTTAAATAACTTGCCAGAGTCACACAGTCTGAGGCTAGATTTTAACATAAGCCTTCTTGCCCCCACGTCCAGCACTCTATCCACTGTACCACTTTGCTTCCTCAGATACAGATAGCAATCACTTAACAGATAATGTAGAAGAATTGCTGTGGCTGAAAAATTCATTACTCTGTGGCTAATGTAATTATGACATACATTGCCCCTCATGCAGAAGAAACACAGTTCATCACTGGACTCATATTCAAAACCCTTCCAGATGGGTAGCACTTTCTAGGACTTGTTCTCAGGTGGAATAGATTCCAAGAATCCAAAGTCAATTGCATACTACAATGAGGGAACAGAGTAAGATTTTAGTGGAGCTAGTGGACTTAATCTTCCTAAAAATACTGGTTTCATCATGTTACTATCTTGCTCAAAAAAACCTGAGTGACTCCACATTGCCTCCATGATCAATTATGAGTTCTTGGCTATCAAGGCCCTCCATCCTACTTATTCAATCTTGTTTCTTTCCCACTACTCCCTAACACACCCTCCACCCTAATCTGATTGTTCTCACTATCACACAAATAAAGCATGCTCATCCTTGCCTTTATACCTTCTTTCATCTTGTTTTCTATACCTCTTTCACTCTCATTTATCCAAATCCTCCTCATCCTTTAAACCTAGCTTTGTATTCTATAAAGCTTTCCCTTACTGTTCCAACTCACATTGGCCACTATGTCCTTTGAATTTCTCATAGTCTCTAATGTACAAATTAGTCTTTGGCTATATTCATTACTCTTTTTATATTCATCGTTTTGTGTGTCTTGACTCACTTCAGCTAGAATGTAATTTCCTTCAGGGTAGGGACCACATCTCTGTCTGTGTGTGTCTTACTTTGAACTCTGTGTCTGTTATATTTGTTTGTCTTTCTGATATTGTTGTGATTGTATAAATTATTCTCTTGAATATGTTCACTTCACTCTGCATCAGTTCATCTGATTCTTTGCAGATTTCTCTGAAACCACTCCTTTCATCATGTCTCACAGAACAATAGTATTCTATCACATTTATATTCCATCACTTGCTCAGCCATTCCCCAATTTGTGTGTCCCCCCTCAGTTTCCCATTCTTTGTTACTTCAAAAAGGAGCTGTATTTTTTTTGCATATCCTTAGTTCGAGTTTGTTTTGCTTAGGACTAATCCCTCCCTTAATCTACCATCATTCTAATTCTCTCTTCTCCTGCCTATTTCCTTGTTGAATGAAATGTGTTTCTGTACCCAGATGTGTGTGTATTCTTCCTTCCTTTAACTAGTTTAGATGAGAGAGAGCTTTGGGTATCAATTGCTCCCCCTACCTTCTCCTTATTTGTTTGAATATTTACTTGGCACACTCTGATTTTTCCTCTTCCTCTCTTTTTCCATTCTTCTCTTAAGATCACCAGACATAACAGAAGCACTCCTAGGCTTTGTCTAATTAGATTCCCACTATGACCTCTACTGGTGAAAGTGTTCAGAGAAGAAACATGGAACATCTCCTCATATTTGAAATAAGCAGTTTATCCACTGTTTTATCCTGTATTACTGATTACTCATATTTATCCTTTTTTAATGTTTCTCTAAACCCCAATGTTTGAATTTCAAAGTTTGTGCTCAACTGGACTTTTTTTTTTCATCAGGAATTCTTAGAAATTCTCTGTGTCATTAAAGGTTCATTTCTTTCCCTCTGTAACATTATACTCAGCGCTTCTCAATAAATTTTTCTTGTCTGCAAGCCTATATTCTTTGCCTTCTGTAATATCATATTCTAAGCTCTCTACTTCTTTATAGTGAAGACTGCTAAATCATGTGTGATCATAACTGTGATTCCTCAATATTTGACTTCTTTCTAGCTGTTTTGTAGTATTTTTTCTTTGACCTAAAAGTTCTGAGTTTTGGTTATCATTTCCTTGGAATTTTGATTTTGAGGTTTCTTTCAGGAGATTATTAGTAGATTTTTTTTATTTTCTTCTTCACCCTTTGGTCCTAAGAGATTTCATCAGTTTCCTTTTGAGATTTCTTGAAATAGGATGTCTAATCTCTTCTTTTAGTCATGGCATTCAAGGGTCCAGTGATTCTTCTTCTTCCTGAAATCTTTAGTAATTTTGATTTCCCCCAAGACCCTCCCCCATATTTTCCCCTATCATTCACTGTCTGACTCCCTCCCCTCTGATGGCAGTTTCCTTTGGGGCTGGATCTCAAAGCATCTCATCCTTCTCCCATGCTAGGCAATTCACAGTTCACCAGCCTAGGTCTCTGCCCCATTTGACTTTGGAAAGGACAGAATTGGGCCCACTGGATCCTGAGCTCTTTCACTCAGGCTTAGTAGAGTGCTCCCCAACACACCCCTCCCCCAGCATGATTTGTTTCAGTGTCCTGTCCTACTTCCTCTGTTCTCATTCTCTGGCCTAGCGCTAGAACTTCAGAGAAATGCTACACCGGTGCTACCAGTTTGATTTCTATAGTTTGATTCTCTGAGGCTCTGGGACAAAGACGAAGTAGGGTGAAGTGTTGAACTCTACTTTAAGCTCATGCACGTGTCCTGCTCCTTTCTCTGTGCCCCAGCTTTGCTGTGAAGCACAGACCACTGCCCTCCAGCAGGCTTCTGCTCCTGGAGCTGTGCCAAAGCATTGGCTAGGGGCCCTAACAGGCTTCTGTCCCTAGAGGGCAGACTATCTGTCACAGCAAGAAGAAACTTCTGCAGCCTTGGAGTTGGGATCTTTACAGCACTGGGGAGAAAGTAGGGGATAAACTGTGGGATTGACTTTTGTTGTGAGACCCTATGTCTGGTCCTCGGGTCAGCTAAGTGCAGCCTCTACTGGTCGTGTAGAATGTAGGGGAGCAGTGCTGATCGTGAGTTCATGGGTTTTTTGTTTGTTTTGACCTTCTTTTAGATTCTGGATGTTCTAAATCATGGAGACAGCTGAAGTTGTTGTATGGCACATGATTTCTATTTTGGAGAGTTTTGATAGTTTAAGAGGAATCAGAGAAAATGTCTAGTCCACCATCTTTTTAATCATGTGTGCTGGAAGTCTCCATATTTATTGATTTTTAAATTTTTCTCCTTGATCTGTTTTCCAGGTCAGTTGTTTTTGTTATAAGATACTTTACATTTTCTTGACCCTTGATTGGGGAATGGTTAAACAAATTATGGTACTTGAATGAAATGGAATAGTACCAGGCTTTAAGAAATGATGAAAACAGTGAATACACATAACAATGGAAAGACTATATGAAAAAGGTTTATTAGAGGATAATGATAGAAGTATCTTTGATAACTATGGCTAAAGGAAAAATTCTTAACCAAAAAAGGGATAGAGGAAACCACAAAAGATAAAATACATGATTTCTGTTAGGTAAAAATCAAAAAGCTTTTCTATGAACAAAATCAAACCACCAAGAATAAGCAGAAAACCTGTCACTTGGGGTAGCAACTTTGTATCAAATATCTGTGCTGAGTCTGTATGCTATGTTAAGATATGTGCAATTAACACATATACATGCATGCATGTATATATGTACATATAAAACCAAGATCCATTTCTAAATGTACAAGTCATCAGAATAACTAAGCAGTTCTCAAAATTGCTAACTATTATGGTTATAAAATTGTTGCAAATCATTTATAGTAAGAGAAATGTAAATTTAGATTAGTAAGGTCTCTTTGCTCTCTCGCGAAATTGGCAGAAGTGGGAAAATACAGAAATAATGTGAGATGCTTTGTGAAGACAGGTGTACTAATACACTGTTGCTGGAGTTGGAAATGTGTCCATCCACTCTGGAAAGCAATTTGGAATTCCATTTAAAAAAAAGACTGAAATGGACATGATTCTTCAGTGTAGAGATCCTACTGTTAAGGATATATCCCAAGGAAGACAAAGAAAGGGAGAACACATATATACAAAAATACCCATAGCAACACCTTTTATTACAACAAAAAAAAACTAGAAACAAGTGCCTATTGATTAATTAATGGCTAAACAAATTTTGCTACATGAATGTAATGGAATATTTGCTGTAAGAAATGGCAAATCTGAAGAATTCAGAATATTATGAGAATATATATGAACTGATGAAGTAAACAGAACCAGAAAAAAATAACAGACCATAACAACGGAAATAATATAAAAACAAAAATGAACACTGTATAATGATAATTGCCAAGTGTGACCCCAGAAAAGAGAAGAGGAAATGGATTTTCCTTCTTTCACTGGGTAGGTAAGAAGCTATGGGTGTGGAATATTGAATATGCTGATGCAGTTAATGTGACTGTTAGTTTTGCCAAACTTTTTTTTAATCTTTGTTACAAGCGAAGGCTGGTGTAACGAATATATTTGGAAATGAATATAATGTATAAATAAAAGACATCATTAAAAAAGAAACCACTTTATAAAACATGTAAGAATAAATTTTGCAGAGCAACTAGGTGGCACAGTGGGTAGAGCACCAGGCCTGGTAGTCAGGAGGACCTGAGTTCAAATATGGCCTCAGGCACTTGATGTACTTACTAGTTGTGTGACCTTGGGCAAGTCACTTATCCCCAATTGCCCTGCCTTCCGTCCTGCAAAAAAAAAAAAGAATAAATTTTGCAATAATAGATAAAACCATATCCAGGGTTGATGGAGGTGTGGATGGGGTTAAAGGGTGTGTGCTTAGAACTGATGGAGCATGTGTATGTCTAAATTTAATAAGATTTTAATTATATAGTATGTATAATAAGCACCAAAAAAGCTAGAGAAAACAAATCATTGTGGCTGAAGATTATCAGAAAAATTTTGATGAAGTAGATGGAACTTATGTTGGTCTTTGAAGAATAGGTGAGAATGTGAATATGTGAAGAGACATAGAGAGGATATTTCAAAAGCTATTAAGACCATGAGCAAAGTTGTAGAGGCAGGAAAGATGTTGGTGTGTTAGGGACTGTAAGGTTTGTTTGAGGGAAGCTGAAGTTTTGTGTTGGAGAATCTGTCAAAATGAAGTTAAATAATACAGATCCAGATTATGAAACTCTTGAAAGCTAGAAAATCAGTCAATAAGCACTTATTAGGTGATTAGTATGTGCCAGACTATATTGTGCTAGGAATTCAAAGAGAAAAAATGAAATACCTCAAGAAGCCGGTATTCTATTGGGGCAATCAACATGTACATATATAAGTAAATGCAAATTTTGTGCGTGCACACACACACACACACACACACACACACACACACATACACACAATATATAAGGCATTTTTGAGGACAAAAGAAGCACAAGCTTTGAAAGGGAATCAGCAAAGGTCTTGCATAGTAGGTGGCACTCGAGCTGACCCTTGAAGGAAGCAGAAAATTCTACAAGTTTCTCTACGAAAGGAGTGCTTTACAGGTATAGAGGATGGTCTGTGTGAAGGCACAGAGAAGGAAGATGGAATGTCATTTTTGAAGAACAGCAGACCTGTTTGTCTGAAAGGCTGAGTATTGGAAGAGGAATGATATGTTGTAAGCACACACAAGTAGGCTGGAGCAGACTGTGAAGAAACTTAAGTGTCAAACATTAGAGTTTATATTTTCATCTAGAATCAAGGGGGAACCACTGAAGATTCTTGAGTATGGGAGTGACATAGTCAGACTACTGCTTTGGGAATATCACTTTGCTAAGTGAGTATAGATTGAGAGACTTGAGAAAGAAAGGCCTATTATCAGGTAGCTGTTGCTGTAGGCCAGAAGAGAGGTGATGAGGTCAAGAATTATGGTGGTAGAAATGTGAAGGCAAAGGAGACCGATTATTAGCGTTGTTGTGGAGGTAGAATCGATAAGACATGGCAACTTATTAGATTAGAGGGTAGGGGGAGTGAGTGAGAGTAAAGGGACAACAGTAACTACAAAATTGCAAACGGGGGTGGGTGATTAGACGAATGGTTGTACTCTCAGCAGAAATAGAGAAGTTAAAGGGGTTTGCGGGTATGAGAGTGTGTGGGTTAGAGACCACTACTCACATCAAAAACAGACACCATTCTTGAGAAAAGGCAAAAGGGAATTTATTGCTTTCTCATGAGAAAGGACACACCCCAGTGTGGCCCAAGATTATGACAGCACATGTGTGTGTGTTGCATACAGCTCAAAGCACGTTATATAGACCCTAACACAGAGTTCCCCCACCCCCTACTGGCTCCTCTTCCCATTGACTGGATTTGGAGCTCACATTCTAAACTCAGAATCTTTTCCCAGCAACAGAAAACAAAGAACAAAAAGACAGGCATGAGACCAAGGAAAAGGGAGTAAAAGCTAGATAAACAGGACCTTGCAAGTGTCTGTCTACTGATATAATTTCTTTCTCTACTTTCTTAGCAGAGCAGTTTCTAAAAATATAGAAAGGATACAGAGTCGGGGTGGATGGTAGGAGAGTTATGGTCTTGTTCCATAGTGAGGGGCCTTCACTATTTCAGCATTCCACTCAAGGGGAAGATTGTGTTCAGGGCACATTGAGTTTAGTTTTAGCCGTCTACTGGACACCCAGTGGATACTGAATAATGCAAGACTAGAGCCTAGGACCTACACAAATCGATCTGGGAGTAAGTAGTCTGCACAGAGCTCCCAGGTCAAGGAGAAAATATTGCAAGCATCTAGAAACAATGCAAATATCATAGCGTCATAGTCAGGATAAAACAAGATGTAGCAGTTTCTACATTAAAGGATTGGAGGGCTTGGAATATGATATTCCAGAGAGCAGAACACCTAGGATTACAACGAAGAATCACTTGCCCAGCAAAACTGAGTATAATCCTTCAGGGAGAATGTAGAGTGTATAAATAGAAGTCTTTTAAGCATTCCTCCCTTAAGCATTCAATAAGGTTAAACTGTTTATATTCCTATATGGGATAATAATAGTTGTAACTCCTAAAAACGTTCTCATTATTAGGGAATTTGGAAGGAGTAGACAGCGGCGCGAAGGGTGTAAGTTGAATATGTTGGGATGATTATATAAAAGAATAAAATTAAGGAGTGAGAAAGAAGAATGCACTGGGAGAAGGGGAAAGGGAGTGGTAGAATGGGATAAGTTATCTCATAAAAGAGCCTCAAAAGAGCTTTTAGAGTGAAGGGGATGATTTTGGGGGTGGGGTCAGAGCCATTGAACCTTATCTCATCAGCATTGGCACAAAGAGAGAATAACATACACACTTGGTTGGGTCTAGAAATCTATTTTACCCTACAGAAAAGCAGGAGGAGAAGAGAATAAGAGAAAGGAGAGGAGATGATAGAAGGGAGGGCAGATAGAGGTAGGTAAAAGACAGAAGCAGAATGCTTTTGAGGATGGATAGGGTGAAAGGAGAGAGAAAGTAGGATGGGGGGGTATATGATGAAGGGAAATAGTAATCATAATTGTGAAAATATTTTACAAGTTTCTCTGATAAGTATCTCATTGCCAAAATATATGTAAAGCTGAATAAAATTTATAAAAGTAAGAGTCATTCCTCACTTGATAAATGATCAAAGGATATGGACAGTTTCAGACAAAGTAATCAAAACTATCTATAATCATATGAAGCTCTAAATCACTATTTATTAGAGAAATGCAAATTAAAATAGCGTTGAGCTATCACCCCACACCTATCAAATTGGCCCTTATATAAAAGAAAAGAAAAAGAACAAATGTTGGCTTGTATGTGGGAAAATTGACACTAATGCTGTTGGTGAAGTTATATACTGATTCAACCATTCAATTTGGACCTATAACCAAAGGGCTAATAAACCTTTTACACCTATTGACAATGCAATAATACTATAACAATACTACTATATACCAAAGAGATTAAAAAAACAAAAAGGGAAAGGATCTGTATAGACAAAAATATTTATAGCAGCTCTTTTAATGGTGGCAAAGAATTGGAAGTTGAGGGAATGTCTGTCAGTTGGGGAATGGCCGAAAAAGTTGTTGTATATGATTATGATGGAATACTGTTTTGTTATAAGAAATGACAAGCAATATGCTCTCAGAAAAACCTGGAAAGATTTCCATGAACAATGATGCAAAGTAAAATGAGCAGAACCAGGAGAACATTGTACACAATAACAGCAATATTGTTCAATGTTTAAATGTGAGTGACTTATTTATTCTCAACCATACATTTCCAAAAGACTTATGATGAAAAATGCTATCCACCTCCCAAGAAAGAACTGATGGAGTCTGAATGCATATTGAAGCTGACTATAAAAACTTTATTATTCTTGGTTTTGTGTGTGTGTGTGTGTGTGTGTGTATGTGTGTGTGTTTATGTGTTTTCTTTCACAACGTAACTAATATGGAAATATGTCTTGCAGTACAAGTACAAGTGTTAGTAAACCATATCAAATTGCTTACCACTCAAGGAGGGGAGAAGAGAAGGAGAGAGGAAATTTGGAACTCAAATTTAAAAAAAAAACAAACGAACAAATGTTAAAGAAATTTTACATGTAATTGGGGGAAAAATAAAATATTAAATCATTAGGAAAAAAGGGGTAAAAAGCAATACTGAACTGATACTCTCTCCCCTCCCCCAAAAAGAGGGACATTGTAATTTTTAAAATGCACAGAATATGACAAAATAAAGTTTAGAAGGAAGCAGACAATCAGGACAATTTTCAAAGTAACATGTAGAATTTATTACTTTTTTTAAACAAGTGATACGAACTCCTTTTTATGAGGTAAATATTTTGCCAGTACCTAAACCAAGGAAACATAAATTATAAGAGGACTATAGCTCAATATTATTAATGAATATCTATTTCAAAATTTTAAAATAAAATCCTTTTGGATATACTACAACAATTTATCCCAGAAATCATTCATGTAACTAAGTTGGATTCATAGCAGAATAAAAGAATAATTCAACATTAGAAAAACAACATAATAATGATAAAAACAAAAAAAATCCAAAGCCATATTTATCTCAGATGTAGAAAAGGGCTTTGATATGGCATAACATTCATTTATGCTAAAAATCCTATAAATTATGGTCATAGAGGGATCTTTTTATGTATCAAGTATACCTATCAAAAAACAAGCATCATATGCAATATGTACACACTAGAAGCTTTCCTAACATATAGGGAAATCTCATTCAAAATAACTGTTAAATGAATGAATAAAAGAATTTGGAGGGCAATCTGACAAAGCACACAAAGTATTTATATAGATTCAATTACAAAATATTCCTTACGGAAATAAAGAATAACTTAAGTAGATGGAGGAATATTAAGTTCTCATGGCTGCGCCAAAATAACAGAAATGATAATACTACTGGTTAATTTACCATTTTAATACTATACCAATCAAACTATCAGAAGGGGAGATACTTTACAGAACTCAATAAAACAAAAGCAAAATTTATTTGAATAAACAAAAATTGAGAATATCAAACGAAATAGTAGGGAAAGACTAGAAGAAATGGAAGAAAAATGCTTCCATACCTCAAAATATTTTATGAAGCAACATTTGCCAAACCCATATGAAATTGTTTTAAAAGTGAACAAGAATATAGAAAGAAGAATCAGAAACAGTGGGACTCAACATAATATTCCATAAATCTTACAAGAGAAATTACTTTGAAAAAAAATCCCTACTTGATGAGAACTACTGGGAAACTCAAAAGAAGGCTGGCATAAATTAGGCTTAACCCAACATCTTACATGATATTCCACAATAAATTCAAAATGGATACAGGAGGTTAATATCAAAGACCATACTATAAATAAGTTAGAATAGAAGCAGTTCAAATACTTTTCATAGCTATGAGTAAGAGATATATTTTAACCAAACAAAAGAGAGAGTTATGAAAGCTAAAATAGGAAATTCCTTTCATGAAACTGAAAAATTTATGCAGAAATAAAATTAATGCGTGTAGGAAAAGAAGAGTCAGTCAAATGGGAGGAAAATTTTCCATTGATATCAGATTTCTCTGAAAATGGTTGGTTTCTAAGATACATAACAACTAACATATCTATATGACCAAAAGCTATTTCCTAATAGGTAAATGGTCAAAGAATATAAACAAACGGTGCTCAGAAGAGCTGCAAACTATTAACAAAAATAGAATGTTCGAAATCACTAATAACAAAAAATAACACAAAATAAAATAACCCAGAGATTTTACCTTGCACACAGAAAATTGGTAAAGATGAAAAAGGGAGGAATAGTCAGTGTTGGAGGAGTTGTAGGAAGGTAGGCACATTAGTCCATTGTTGATGGAGCTGTGAAAAGTACAACCATGGGAGTGGGGGGGTGGGGGTGGAGCCGAGGTTGTGGCTGATAAGCAGGGACTTGCTTAAGCTCTCCCCCAAATCCCTCCAAATACCTGTAAAAAATGCCTCTGAACAAATTCTGGAGCTACAAAACCCAAGAAATAGCAAAGGGAATAGCCCAGGAGAGCCTGGATGGTCACTGGGAAGGGTCTATCATACAGTGCTGGAAGCGGAGCACAGCCCAGCGTGGGCCGCTCTAGGACAGACCACCAGACCAGGAGTCAGCCCTAGCAGGCCTTAGGGCCATGAATCATTGAGCTGTGGTAGTTACTAGACTTCTCAACCCACAAACGCCAAAGACCACTGAGCAGGTTAGTGGGAAAACTGAATTGGGTTAGAAAGTGGTCTGGCCCCAGCCCTGGGGGTGGCATAGGGGGTGCAAAAGGCGGTGACTGCGGCAGCAGCAGGAAGCTCCTGCAGCTGCTTCCCAAGTCCCTGGCTCACACAGTGGGAGGAATCAAGTGGCAGATCAGAATGGGAATGCAAGGAGAGCTTTGCTGCTACAGAGGCAGTTTCTCTTGCTATGCCCTTCTTGGATCTGGGTCACAATCCTGGTTGGTGGTTCTTGGAGGAGGAGGAGCACTGCTGTGGCAGAGCTTGCAATGACAGTGGAGTAGAAGTAGCTCTGAAAACAGCAGTGCAGCCCTTAAGCTTGGGACAAAGCACTCTCTACAAGCAGTCATACCCTGACAAAAAGCTCAAAGGTCAAGTAGTTGGCTGGGAACATGGCCAGGCAGCGAAAACGGACGCAGACTCAGACTCTAGAATCGTTTTTGGTGACAAAGAAGATCAAAATATACAGACAAAAGAAGTCAACAAAGTCAAAGAGCCTACATCAAAAGCCTCCAACAAAAATATGAATTGGACTTTGGCCATGGAAGAACTCAAAAAGGATTTGGAAAAGCAAGTAAGAGAAGTAGAGGAAAAACTGGGAAGAGGAATGAGAGTGTGATGCAAGAAAACCGTGAAAAACAAGTCCATGACTTGCTAAAGGAAACCCAAAAAAATACCGAAGAAAATAACACCTTAAAGAACAGACCAACCCAAATGTCAAAAGAGCTCCAAAAAGCCAATGAGGAGAAGAATGCCTTGAAAGGCACAATTACCCAAATGGAAAAGCAGGTCCAAAAGACCACTGAAGAAAACACCACCTTAAAAATTAGATTGGAGCAAGTAGAAGCTAGTGACTTTATGAGAAATCAAGATATTATGAAAAAATGGAAGACAATGTGTAATATCTCATAGGAAAAACCACTGACCTGGAAAATAGATCCAGGAGAGATAATTTAAAAATTATTGGAGCCATGATCAAAAAAAGAGCCTAGATATCATCTTTCAAGAAATTATCAAGGAGAACTACCATGATATTCTAGAGCCACAGGGCAAAATAGAAATTGAAAGAATCCAACAATTGCCTCCTGAAAAAAATCCCAAAAAGAAAACTCCTAGGAATATTGTTGCCAAATTCCAGAGTTCCCAGGTCAAAGAGAAAATAATGCAAGCAGCCAGGAAGAAAAAATTTGAGTATTGTGGAAACACAATCAGGATAACCCAAGATCTAGCAGCTTCTACATTAACGGATCCAAGGGCTTGGAATATGATATTCTGGAGGTCAGAGGAGCTAGGATTAAAACCAAGAATCACCTACTCAGCAGAACTGAGTATCATGCTCCAAGGCAAAATATGGATTTTCAATAAAATAGAGGACTTTCAAGCTTTCTCAGTGAAAAGAGCAGAACTGATTAGAAAATTTGACTTTCATACACAAGAATCAAGAGAAGCATGAAAAGGTAATCAAGAAAAAGAAATTGCAAGGGACTTACTAAAGTTGAACTGTTTACATTCCTATATGGAAAGATGATGTGTATGATTCATGAGACCTCAGTATGAGGGTAGTTGAAGGGAATATGCATATATATATATATGTATGTATGTATATATATATATATGTATGTGTGTGTATGTATATATGTATGTGTGTATATATATGTATATGTATGTGTATATATATATATATGGAGAGAGAGAAAGAGGGAGAGAGAGAGCGCACAGGGTGAGTTGAAGATGAATGGATGATATCTAAAAGAAATTAAATCAAATTAAGGGATGAGAGAGGAATATATTGAGAGAGGGAGAAAGGAAGAGATAGAATGGGGTAAATTATCTCGCATAAAAGTGGCAAGAAAAAGCAGTTCTGTAGGAAGAGAAGAGAAGGCAGGTGAGGGAGAATGAGTGAATCTTGCTCTCATCAGATCTGACCTGAGGAGGGAATACCATACACACTCAATTGGGTATCTTACCGCACAGGAAAGAAGGAGGAAGAAGATAAAAAAAGAGGGAATGGTAGAATAGAGGGCAGATGGGGGAAGGAGGTGATCAAAAACAAACACTTTCGAAAAGGGACAGGGTCAAGGGAGAAAACTGGATAAAGGGGGATAAGTTAGGAAGAAGCAAAATATAGTTAGTCTTTCACAACATGAGTATTGTAGAAGGGTTATACATAATGATACACATGTGGCCTGTGTTGAATTGCTTGACTTCTTGGGGAAGGTGGGTGGGAAGGGAAGAGGGGAGAAAATCTGGAACTCAAATTTTTAAAAGCAGATGCTCAAAAAAAATTTGTTTTTGCATGCAACTGGGAAATAAGATATATAGGGAATGGGGCATAGAAATCTATCCTGCCCTACAAGAAAGTAAAGAGATGGGGGCAGGGAATGGGGTGACAGAAGGGAGGGTTGACTGGGGAACGGGGCAATCAGAATATATGCCAGAATATATAGGGGGAGAGTAGAAATTGGGAGAAAATCTGTAACTCAAAATCTTGTGGAAATCAGCATTGAAAACTAAGATATTAAATAAAAATGATTTTAAAAAAGAAAAGTACAATTTTGGAAAGCCATTCAGAATTATGCAGAAATTGGCAAAAATGTTTATACCCTTTAGCTCAGATATTGCACTTCTAGGCGTATACACCAAGGAAGTAATTGTTATAAAGGAAAAAAAAAGTCCACATGTGCTTTTCTTTTAAATTTTCATCTCTGAATTCTCTCTCTCACTCTAGCCCCTCCCCCACCCACTTGAGAAGGCAAGAAATACAATACCCATTACATATATTTATGGAGAACATTTCCACATAAGCCATGTTGCAGGAATGGAAGGGGAGCAAGAAAAATCAAGTGAAATTAAATGTTTTGATCAGCACTCAGAGTTCATCAGTTTTCCCTCTGGAAGTGGTTATCATTTTTTCATTCTAAGTCCTTTGACGTTGTCATAGAGCACTATATTGATCAGAGGAGCCTAAGTCCTTCACAGTTGATTGTTGTTACAATATTGCTGTTACTGTGTACAATGTTCTTCTACTTCTGCTTGTTTTACCTTGCATCAACTCATGTAATTCTTCCCAGGTTTTTCTGAAACCATCTCTTTCATCATTTTTATAGTGCGTAGTACTCCATCACAATCAACTTGTTCAGCCATTCTGCAGCTAATAGGAATCCTCTCAGTTTCCAATTCTTTGCTGCCACAAAAAGAGCTGTTATAAACATTTTTGTACATATGGATCCTTTCTCTTTTTCTTTGATCTCTTTGATACATATAGCTTTCATCACAGTATTGCTGAGTCAGAGTGTATGCATGTTATAGGCTTTTGGACATAGTTTCAAGTTGTTTTCCAGAATGGTTGCACCAATTCACAACTTCATTAGTGCTTTAGCATACATATTTGTCCACATCCTCTCTAGCATTTGTTCCCCCATATACTCTCTTTTTAAAAATTTTATTTGTTTATTTTTAGTTTTCAACATTCTCTCTTACAAGATTTTGAGTTCTAAATTTCCTCCCCCCCCCTCCACTCCCCTCTCCCCAACATGGCATGCAGTCTGATGTAGGCTATTCATGTATGATCATATTAAACATACTTCTACATTAGTCAGGTTGCAAAAGAAGAATCAGAACAAAAGAGAAAAACCACGAGAAAGAAAAACAACAGAAAGAGAAAATAGTATGTTTCCATCTGCATTCAGACTCCACTCTGGATATGGATAGAATTTTCCATCATGAGTCTTTTGGAATTGTCTTAAATCATTGCATTGCTGAGAACTAAGTATAACCAAGTCAGTCATCGCACAATGTTGCTGTTACAGTGTACAGTGTTCTCCTGGTTCTCCTCATTTCACTCAACATCAGTTCATGCAAGTCTTCCATATACTTTCTGTGAAAATATTCATAGTATCAGTTTTCATGGTAGCCAAGAACAGAAAGCAAAGTAAATGCCCTTCAGTTGGCAAATAAATAAATTGTGGCACATTAATGTAATGGAATACAACTGCGAAGTAAGAAAGGATGAATATAATGAATACAGAGAAGCACAGAAATATCTGTGTGAATTGATGCAGAGTAAAGGAAACCAAGGCAATAAAACAGTATGCACAACTAAAATAATGCAGATAGAAAGAACAACTACCACAAAATAATAAAAAATAAATGTTGCAAAATTATTTTTAAAAAGTGTGGCCCTAAAGAGGTAGAATGACCTTTTCCTGGGGCAAGAGATCCATGAATGTGGAACATGGCATATATTTTTAGTGTTTGGTCAACTCATTCGCTTCACTGATTTTTCCTCTTTATTTTTAAAAATCTTTGTTATGGAGCAGAGGGATGAATGGAGAATATATAGATGTAGGGAAGAAGAGCTGAGAAGGGGTTGAGAGTGTATTTTCTGAGAAGTATATGAAGCAAGATCCTTTACTGAGTGGTAGGTGGGACAGCATGGTGTGGAAGGCTTGAACAAAGAAGGTAAGTTTAGTACAGCAGCTCTGGAGAATAAAATAGCCAAGTAGAGAAGAATAAAAGGATTACTTGGAGGCAGAGTCTAGTCAAGATTAGGTAATATAGTAGATAACGTAGTAGACCTAGTGAGCACAGTTATGTGACTTCCTCCAGCATAGTTCAAACACACAGAAAATAGGAAGGGAGCAGATGTATGTTGGGGCAAAGCAAAGTTGGAGTTTGGCAGGACGAGGGGCCAAGGGATTTGAGAATAGAGAGCAATGTGAAATTGAGCTAGTTAACTATGGCTTCAAAACTGGGAAAGGTAGAGAGAGGACAAACTAAGAGCAGTGTCCTGGAAAAGCACCTATGGCAATGATGGCTAGAGAAAAAAAATGGTTTAGTTGGAGAGAACTATAGGGAGATATTGAATGATAGGAAGTATCAAATGATCAGACAGTCATTTCAGAATTTATTATCATGGAAATGGGACAGTTATGGGGAATGGTATAATCACATGTGTGATAATTCCTGTGTGTATATAGCTGAGACATACTGAAATTTTAGATCATAGAAGTTGACATACTGGAAGACAAGGTTATTTGGAGGAGCAACAACATATATATTGAAATCCCCTAGTATAAGGACAGAGGTTGGTGTGGAGAGGATGATGGTTAGCAAAGTGATGAATTCTTCGAAAAAGAATGGCCTTGTAGCCAGAAGATAAATTCTGTAAGAATCTGGATAGAGCAATACATTTGAATGGAGTGAACCTCAGAGGAGAAGAGTTTAGACTTGATTCATTAGGCAAGATCCATTGGGTAAGGGAACATGATATGGCATTATTCAGAATTCATTGGAGGAAAGTGAGACTGTGGAAAGAGATAACAGCTTGCACACAATTGTAGTAATCTAGAGTTGAAGTGATACTGTGTACTGACAGTGTGAATAAAGATACATGCACAAAAGACACTGCAAAAAAAAGAATTGTCAAGATGTGGGGACCATTTGGATCAAAACCACTGAAGTGATCTCTTTGATTTTGTCACTGAGTAACTTGAGAAATAAAGGACAAAGAAGAATTACAATTTGCTTTAGCTCTTTTGATATGAAAATACATTTGCTCTTAATTATTTCTTACTTGTTTTTCCTTTTTGTTTTATTCCAGGTTACCCACTCACTCATGGAAAAATGGATCATTCCAACCCTTGGAGAACTCTGCTCTCACAGTATTTAGACCTTACTTTAAGTCATCTAACTTCCATTTTAACATCATAGAACTTGCTGAAGGACTGAAACTAGATGTTTTGTTTAAAAAAAACTTCTGAATGGCTTTGTGAATTATCATGACATAGCTGTCTTGTCCAAAAAGGTTGAGACAAACAATAGATGATATGCCCAGGACTAGTGTCTTCTGCAATGTGACTTTTCATTCAAACTCCCATGCACACTAGCTACTGTATCTTGGCATTATATCCCAGCATCAAGTTTTATTTCCTTTTGCAGAAAAAAAAACCATGCTCAATATTAGCAAGTTATTACTAAAATCTAAATGTCAGAATGCACGCTGCCTAGGTGAAGAAATTAGGAATTAAGTTGAAGCAGAACCTTGTTGTGAACTGAGAACTCCACTAAGTGGATTTTATGTTATGGCAGCAGCCTACAGGCTTGTGGTTAGCACTGTGAACTATTACAACAGTGTTGTCATAGATCAGCGTTTTCAGCAGGCTATACATTATTGCACTGGAACTTGCCAGACCTTCAGACATGGAGTTGACTGTATTGTGGTACATCATAGTGTTTGTGCAGAGCTCTTGCATATCCCTGTCTCTGGTGTCAAAAATGCAGCACATGCTCCTATATTTCTACCTGAGGAAAATGGTCTTTCCTTGGCTGAGAGTGAAGAAAACCATCAAATCCTCCCTGGTATACCTAAGATCAAGAAGGTATCTGTGGTGCAAAGCACCTGCAACCTGAAAGACATTGCAGGAGAAGCAATCAGTTTTGCCAGTGGAAAAATCAAGGAATTTTCCCTTGAAAAACTCAAGAACTCTAACCATGTGACTTACAGAAAGGGAAGAAAAGTTAAGAGTGACTCATTTAATAGGCGGTCAGTTGATTTTGACCTGATCTTTGGTCATTATGGCAATGATGGAAACTATCCATCATTTGGTTTACTCCGGAGTTCCTCACTTGAGGAAAAACCTGTGCCCCATAGTAATTCACTTGAAACAAATATGGCTTCTTTGTTTCTCCAAAATTTGTCTGAAGAGAATCTGATTACCCAGATATTAGAAAAACATAAGTTGGATAGCCCTTCTTCTGGGACAGATATAAAGATGTGCTTGGATATCTTGCTCAAGTGCTCTGAGGACTTAAAAAAATGCACAGACATCATAAAGCAATGCATAAAGAAGAAATCAGGGAGCAGCATCAGTGATGGAAGTGGTCGTGATTCATTTTCAAGCTCTGAAACTATCTATATGAATGTAATGACCAGATTGGCTTCCTATCTAAAAAAGATACCATTTGAATTCTTGCATCCTGGACATAGTGAGAATACAGACTTGACTGAATTTATTAGTAATTTGCCACACTTACAGCCAGCTCCCTTCTCCCCAATATTTGGCACTGAACAGCCCCCTAAATATGAGGATGTTGTCCAGTTAGCACCAGAAACAGGGCAGTTCCATTCAGTTGAATTTCAAGAAGACAAACATGATAGCATTAAAACTGGAACAATTAAATCTCTCCAGACTAACCCCACAAAAGGTCCTTCAAATTCCTTAAGAAATTTAGAGCTAAATGACCCCAGAACTATGGAAACTGTCCAACTTAAACCACAGACTTTGACTATGAATCCTCTAGAAAGTGTTTCTTCTGACTTTATGGAAACTCTTTACATTGAGGAAGAATCAGATGGGAGAAAAGTGTTTGATAAAGAAAAAAGAACTGAGAATAGCTTTAATCAGGAATGTTTAGAAATGAACAAAGCTAAATCAGAATTTATAGACCATAATAATAGTCTTGAAAAATCTCCTACCTTAGTACAAGCTGAAACTCTTGGCAGGGTCTTTGAAAAAACATTTGCTTTATCGAAGGAGGACTCAACACACAAAGTCACTAAAGTTGAAGAGAGAAACCACATAGGTATTATGAAACCTAATAATCAGGAAGAGATAGATAAGCTATTATTGGACTTGGAGTGTTTCTCACAGAGAATGGAGAACACACTAGGGGAGCCTCTTGCCAAGAGTTGTGACACTAAATCTTTAAACAACCATAATCCTTTGGTTGGGCAGACAACTTTGGATCTTGAGCCCAAATCTAATGACTCTTCACCCTTAGAAAAATCTCCTTCATCTTTGACAAGAATTATTGAAAACAATGGACATAAAATAGAGGAAGAGGATCGTGCTCTCTTGCTGCGTATCCTAGAAAGCATTGAGGACTTTGCTCAAGAGCTAGTTGAATGCAAATCAGGCAGAGGAAGCTTATCACAAGAAAAGGAAATGATGCAAATTTTGCAGGAAACTTTGACAACTTCTTCCCAGGCTCGATCATCAGTGTATCAAAATCATACAAGTGATAAAACCAAAGATAGTCCTGCAGTGGTTTTGATTCAGCAGAGCCCTGAGGTAATCAAGGTAAGACCAACAATCTTATGTCTTGAAGCTTCACCAAAGAAATACTTGTAAAATAAATACACATGAAAAAAAATGCCTTGGTTGACTATATTAGTGTTGTTTCTACTGTGAAAATACCTGCCTTAGAATAGTAATAGTTTCTGATTTCAACCAGTCAACCGAGTGTTAGTGTCCTTTTTCCAATACTGTGCAAGGCTTTCCGGGTGATGCAAAAAAAGTATAAGATATGGTGCCTACCTACCCTTGGGGAGTTAATCTCGGTAAAGCTAACATGCACAAAACATTTAGAGAAGAACGTATTGCTAAATAATGTGGTCCTGTCTTGTAGGAAGTGCCATTTAAACAAGTGTCTGATTAATCCCTGAAAATGGATAATAGGTCATTTCTTAGAGAAGAGAAGCAAGACAGCAAGTATTTCTCACCACAAAAAAAAAAGTTTTAGCAAGTCTTACCATTCTTTATATTGTTAACACTTGGAATATTTAATACTAGTTATCATGTATATGCCTAACCTAGGCTACCATCGCTGCTTTGGGAAATTATGGGAAAAGAAATGGAAAGAGAGCATCTTCATCTTTAACATATATAAAGAATATCTTTTCACTCTACCAATGGTGGAAGTGAAGGAGATATTGCTCTAATTTTCTTTTGGCAGGTTTTGAACAGTTTGCATTAATTAAAGACACAGTATTAAGATGCCTCTTCTACCTTCCTCTTCTGTATGACTTTTTTCTTTTTTCCCCTTCTATTTCCTTTTCCTTCCTGTTTCTTTTTTCCCCCTGTTTTCCCATCCTTCCCCAAATCTAAAGTATCAAATGAGTGGAGCACTGGGTTCCTAGATTTATTTATTTGTTTGTTTATTTGCCAGGGACTCCTTTGGCAGTCTGGTGGAACCAGTGGGACCTCTTCTTATAATATTGTTTTTAGATACGTAAAATAAAATACACAGGATTACAAACCAATTATATTAAAATACAATTATCAGTTTAAAAACCCCCCACCAAATTCATGATCCCTTATAGTAGACTCCCAAGGGCTTCATGGACCCTAAATCTACACTACAGAGATCTAAACTATTCTAGTGAGTCAGGGTTAGAGTAGGTAGTAAAACTGCAGATTTTTAGAGCTATAATGATCTTTGTTGTTGTTTTTCAGTTGTTTCAGTCATATCCAAATCTTCATAACCCTATTTGGGGTTTTCTTTCCAAAAATTCTAGAGTGTTTTGTCATTTTGTTCACTCAGTTTATAGATGAAGAAACTGAGGCAAACAGGGTTAAATGACTTGCCGAGGGTTATGCAGTAACTATCTGAGTCTGGATTTGAACTCAGGTCTTCCTGACTCCAGGCCTGCTGCTCTAGCTAGTGTACCACCTAGCTTACCAAAAATAATCTTAGAAATTATTTATTCTGACCTTTCATTTTACAAATGAAGAAAATTGGCAAGGGAACATAGTTAATGGTAGAGCTGGTACTAGGATTAGGATCTTTTATTTCCAGTCTAGGATTCTTTTCATGGTGCCATGTTATCACTTTCTGGTGTCTTATTATTTCCTACCTTAAGTTTTACAGCTTATTATACCTACCTCACAGTGTATCTTTTTGAGCCATGAGAAAGTGAGAAAAGATTAGGTGCTAGGGTTACAATTTCAAAGAAGAAATGAAAGAAAATATATTCTAAAGTAAAATTTAGAATTCAAGGATTTTTTTCATGAAGACTACATTCATCATTCAAAGCATTTAGTAATTAACTGTAAATTTATTTCTTATGAAAATCTTGTTTCATTTAGTAAGTCATGGGGGAAATGCAAAATTAAGGGTCATATTTTTAAAAGGTAAAATGACTAATACCATGACCCAAGGCTAAGAGTTATTCATAAGAGAGACAAAGCTGACAATTGACGCATTAATAATGTGTAACTTGTATTAGTAAAAATTCTTGCCCAAGGGTCTTTTAAAAACAGATAAGTAAATGTCAATTGTGTATTATAAAAGAGAGGAATGTGTTGAATAATCTAAGAAGGTTGAGAGGATATGAGAACCTAGATGTCATTTCTAAGATCAGAATTGCAAACTTTTGGTAAGGTATAGTAACATAGTCTCTTATTTAAAGGACTTTGTAGTTCTCTGGAATGTCACTACAAATATAATATATGAAAAATGTGAAACATCAAAATGTTGGGTAGCAAAAGAAACATTTACATCCTGGAAAGTCTTGGCTTTTAGTTTGGAAGTCCTTAGTTTTTCATTCCCTTGCCCAAATGATCCCCTACCTCATTATTCTGCTCTACCAGATCCATTTCCTTTATACCTTTGGTCTGATATCCTCCATTTCTAACTCAGTAATAAAACTTTGAAACTGAAAGGAATCTTAAATGTTTTCACATTATTTTCAATGCCTAGAACTTCTTTGACACCTAAAACCTAGTTTCTTTTCCATGTGGCTACCATCAGATATTTGAAGACAGCAGTCTTCTTTCCACTAAATTTTTTTCCAGGCTAACCATCCTCAATTCTTTATACCATTCCTAATGACAGAGCCAACAATACTTATCACGTACCTCCTTGAAACTCACTTTCTTCCGGAAGCCTTCCCCATTTATATAAGAAGGTACTTGAGATTCCCTCTCATTCCACTTTAAGAAATAGGCCTTGATAGGGAGATGTATGATGTACAATGAAGGGAAACTTCTCTGGATAGACACTGTTTTTTTCAGTGTTGCAAGAATATGATACAGAAACCTAAACCAAATACTTCAGATGTGGTCTAACAGAGTAAAGTGAAACTACTATTTATTTCTTCTTGATGAGAGAAAATAGAAACAAAATAGGAATTGTATTTATTTTCTTACTCACTGTCATTTAGTGTTACTTAGTCCACTCTCCCCTTGATTTCCAGAACAGTGGACCTGCCCTCTCCTTATTCTTTTTCTTGTGCCCAAAATAGCTTCTTTTTTTTTAAGGTATTTTGTTCTTCAGATTATTCAGAACTTTAGGCTTCCTGATTTCCTAAAGGATCCTGCTACTCTTTAGATTTGGCCTCATATGTATATGTGTGTGTATATAATATATACACACATATATTGCATGCATATGTGTTTATATGTATATGTACTTATGTGCACACATAGATACATATTTTCCATCTTTTGTACGTTTTCTTTTTAAAGTTGAGCTTAAATGAATTTCTTATTTTGCTATTTTGTTCACTTTAGACATTCCTTTGTTTAGTCTAATCACCATTCCTTGCCAAAATACAAGCCTAAGTTACTCTCACCATAAGCCTTTACTCCTAAGCACACACCAGTAAATTCAGTTACGTAACTGTGCCAATTAGATCCCTCCACAAAGCTATTTATCTAATCTCAACCGAGCCCTCAGGTTGCATGGCAATCCTTTTATCATTGCCTAATTGACTATCCTATTCTCCACAATTGTTTGAAACCTCCCATTCTCTCCTCAAGCCTCCAACACCATCTCCTTTCTCCTTCCTTGAAGCAAAGGATGTTAACTCCTAGTTTCCTAGGAAAGTAAAGGCCATCCATCCTGGGCTTCCAATTCTACCTTATCCTGTACCTCAAAACTCTTCTATGTCATCCCCCATTCTCTTCTCCTTTATTCTCCTTGACAAAGCAGCCTCTTCACTGGTACCCTTGATCTTACTGCTCCTTACTGCTCTAAGGGGTTGCCCCCCAATCGTGTCCTCATTCTCTCTTGATCATATTCAGTCTCTGCTTATCTGTTTATAAACATGCCCAGATCCCCATCTTTAAACTATCTTTACCTGATGTCACTATACCTTCTAGCTATTATTGTATATGTCCCTTCCCTTTAATAGTCAAACCCCTAGAAAAAGCTGTATACACCCTTACCTTTCCTTTCACTCACTTTTCAGACTTTTCAGAATTACTTCTGACACCACTATTTACCTGAAATTGTTCCATTCAAGATAGCCACTGATCTCTTAATTACTAAATCTGGTAATCTTTCCTCTGTCCTCATCCTTGACTTCTGCATATCTTTTGACATGTGCGCCCTCTTCTTGATACTCTCTTCTCCCTTAGTTTTCATGATACTTCTGAAGGAGTTCCCCTTCCAGATTGATTTTTTTGAGTAGGCAAAAGAGGCCATTCTTTGCCTTATTTCTTACTTAGCCTTAATCACTGAATGGTTATTGCCTCAGAATCTGAGACCTGGGAAAGACCTTAGCTTAAAAAGGCCAATGTGCCCTATCGCATTTGGGGCCATTTCCAGTTGTCCTGATCTATGTCTTGTCACTGGATCCCAATGGCTCTGGAGGAGAGAGTGAGACTGGTGACTTTGCACAGTCCTGCTTCACTTAAATACATTTCACTTGCAAGTCAATACATCACCTTCCCGATGTCATTGGTCTTCTTTGAGAACAAAGGACAAACAACAACATCTCCTCTTCCTGGTTATTCCTTCCCCTATATGACCTTTCCTTCTCTCTCCTCGCTTTATTGAATGATGATCCATGTTCCATCCCTTAACACTAGATGGCCCACAAAACTCCATCCTGTTTTCTGTTCTTCTACTTCACCAAACCCTCTGTCAGTGATCTTATCAGCTCCACTGGGTTCAGTTGTAATTTATTTGTAGATTACTCACAAACTTGTATATGCAAACTCTAACTTCCCACCTGAATTCCAGTTACACATTATCTACTGCATGTTGGACTTTCGTACTTGAATATCTCATAGGCACGTCAAACTCAACATGTCTCTTACATGTTATATTATCTTTCCCCTATTATACTTATCACTTCTCCATATTTCCCCATTTCCATTGATGTCACTTCCTTCTGGTCCCCCAAATTCATGGCTCCAGAGTCATCCACTCTTCATTGTCCACTCTTCTCTCCTTCCCTATAGTGGTCCAGGCTTGACTGAGGACAGTTAAGGTTCAGGATTGGAGTGATATGAAACACTCATCAATCACCTGACAGTTATAAAAAGGAAATTTACTTAGCCTATTTAAAAGCTATTTAACAAGGATAGGTTCAGGTAGACAAAGCGCCCCACCCCCATTTCCACAAAGGAACCTGTTTGCTCGGAACACTTTTGACTTTCATGATAGCGGCACATCTGTCAGGTATGAATGGTGCTGCCTCCTAGTGGACTGGCCTTTTTATGCCACCAGTGACTGAGATTTTGTGTCAAACGTTTGAGCCCTTGTTTCTTGGACCAACCAATAGGACAATGGCCTTACTTTTTAGGGGAAAACTGGCCCAACCCACATTATAGAAACCCCAGCATATGTTACTCCTGCCTCACCTTCATCACTACCAAAAAGTTTCCAAGTCTTATCATTTCTTGCCCATTTCTCATAGGCCTACTGTCCTAGTTCAGGCCCTTAACATTTCTCATTTAGTGTAGTGGATAAAGGAATGAATGTAGAAACAGGAAGATCTGTTTGAATCTTGCCTTAAAAACTGTATGACCATGGGCAAATTATTTAACCTGTCTGGGTCTTGGGTTCCTCATCTGTAGTATAAAAGAATTAGACTTGATGACCCCAGTGGTCCCTTCTAGTTCAAAATCTATGATTCTTTGGGCCTTTAGCCAGCCTATTGCAATAACCTCCTGTTTGGTCTCCCTGCTAGTCTTTCCCCTTTTTAATATATCCTTCACACAACTGCCAAAATAATCGCCCTAAAGCACACTTCTGATCTTTTTACCCCGGTGCTTAGGAATAGTCAGTGATTTCTTATTGGTACCTCAAGGGCACAATACAAATTTCTGTTCTTGGAATTTGAAGCTATTCATAACTTGATTCCAAACTGCCTTAACAGACTTACTTCACATTATTTCTCTCTCTCTCTCTCTTTCTCTCTCTCTCTCCCTCTCTCCCTCTCTCCCTCTCTCTCTCTCTCTCTCTCTCTCTCTCCTTCCCTCCCTCCCTCTCTCCTCTCCATCTTTCTCCCCCTTCTCTCTTTTTCTCCTCCTCTTCCCTTCCCTTTCTCCTCTTTCTCCCCCCTTTTTTCCTCTGTCTCTCCTTCTGCTTCCATATACCTGTGTGTATATACATATATGTGCGTATATGTGTACATACATACATACACACTCATTATGTGGTCTAGCCAAAATGATCTCTTTTCTGTTCCCTAAATTCATCATCCTCTCTCCTACTGCCATGAGTTTTGTATAGGATGCCCCTCATTTGTGCTGCCTCTTCTTTTCTAAGTGAGAAATCTGAGTTCTTTCAGTGCTGAGCTCAGGTGTCAAGTCAATAAGCATTTATTAAATGCCTACTGTGTGCCAGGCACTGTGCTAAGTAAGCCTAGGAATACAAAGATGAAAATTCCCTGCCCTCAAAGAGCTCACATTCTAAGGGAGGAGAAAACATGCAACTATGTACATACGTGGTGTATGCAGAATAAATTGGAGTTAATCTCAGAAAGTCCTAGCCTTGAGGAGGACTAGGAAAGGCTTCTTGAGAAGGCAGGATTTTAGCTTAGACTTGAAGGAAACCAGAGGTGAAGTTGAGGAGGGAGAGCATTCCAGGCATAGAGGGCAGCCAGTGAAAAGGCAGGTAATTGGAAGATGGAGTGTCTTATTCAAGGAACAGTAAGGAAGCCAGTTTCACTGGATCCCAGAGTACATGTAGTGGAGTAAAGTATAAGGAGACTAGAAAGGTAAAAAGGGGCCAGGTTACAAAAATCTTTATAAGCCAAACAAAGGCTTTATATTTTATTCTGGAGGTAATAGAGAGCCACAAGAATGTCTTGGTGTCTGGTGACATGGTCAGACCTTTGTTTCGTAGGAAGATAACTTTGACATCTTAAGGAAAGGTGGAGTGGAACAGGAAGAGACTTGAGACAGGGAAAGTGCCTAAAAGGCTATTAACAATAGATGTTGATAGGTAAAATCAAAAGGACTTGACAACAGATTAGATATGGGAGATGAGCGAGAATAATGAGTTGAGGATGACCCCCAGGTTGCAAGCCTAGGTAACTGGGAGGATGGTGGTACCTTTGACCGTAATTGGGAAGTTAGGAAAGGGGAGGGGGCGTAAGGAGAAAAATTACATGTTGTTTTATACATGTTAAGATGTCTACAGGACATGAGGGTTGAGATGTCTAATAGGTAGTTAGAAGTGTGAGAGCAGAGGTCAGGAGAGAAGTTAGGTCTAGATAACTAAATTGAGAGTCATTGGCTTAGATATATAATTGAAACTTGGGAGCTGTTCATATCCCTAGGTGAGATGGTTTAGAAGGAAAAGAGGAAAGAGTCCAAAACAATTATGTATGACCCTTTCAGTTAGCAAGCACGACCTGGAAGATGATGATCCAGCACAGAAAATGTGGGATATGCCATACAAGTTGGTGGAGAAACAGGAGAAGGCAATGTCATAAAAACCTAGAAAGTAGAAAGTATCAAGCAGAAGAATATACATATACAAAAAGAACAAGAAAAGGATTAAGATTGACCATCATCAGGATTAAGAAAAGACCATCAGATTTGGCAATGAAGAGATCGTTGAGAGAGCAGTTTCAGTTGAATGATGAAGTCAGAAGGTAGACTGCAGAGTTTACAAGAAAGGGAAAGAAGAGGAAGTGACAGAAATTATAGATAGCTTTCTCAAGGAGTTCAGCTACAAAAGGTAAGAGAAATATACAGCGATAGCAAGCAGGGATGGACAGATCAAGTGAGGAATTTTTGAGGATGGCAGAAGACTTAATGGATTTTTAGGTAGTAGAGAAACAGCTATTAGAAAGGGAAAGGTCAACAATGAGTGAGTCTAGGGATGATAGAGCAATCTACTGGATAAGATGGGATGGAATGGAGTCAAAGGTGTGGGTAGAGAGGGGTTAGCATTAGCAAGGAGGAGGGATATTTCTTCTTGTGAAGCAGGGGTGACCCCCTCATAGGAGGCTTTTCCTGATCCCCTCATAGTCAGTATTATCTCTCTCTTCAAACTAGCTTGTGTTTTTTCATCTATTTTCATGAAAGGAGAATGGTACAATGTAATAAGCACTGAATTTATAACCAGAATCACAGAGTTCAAATCTTGGCTCTGCTACTTAGTATCTGTGTGAGCTTAGAAAAGTAACTTAACTTCCCTGGGACTCAGTTTCCTCATCTGTAAAAGGAAGGGGTTGAATTAAGTGATCTGTAGGGCCCTTCTGGCTCTAATAATCCTATCTTGTGTCCTCTAGTGTAAGCTCCATCAGGGCAAGGACTGGTTTTTATTTTCTCTTTGCGTCCCCAGCACTGTGCTTTCGAACATAATAGGTGTTTCACAAATGCTTGTCGAACTGAAATGGATAATCAGTTTTGAAATTCTTTCTTAAACATAGTGTTTTTGAACTGATTTTTAAGTTCCTGAAGTCCATTTATGATTTTAGAAATTTGGAACAAATTTATTTTGAAAACTCTCTTATATAGAATCTATATATAGATATTTTACATGGTCAGTAGAGGAGTCACTCATGTCTCACCAGAAAGTAGTTACAAATGGTATTTGCCTTCTTTACTCTTTTTTTTTAAGCCACAAAGTCAGTAAGATATGTGTTTACTTTCTTCTTTGGACTTCAAAACAGTCAACCACCCTATCAGGAAAGATATAATGTGTCCTTCTTATGAAACAAGCTTCTCATATATGGAGTTTTGTACGATTAATACCAGAGAAGCATGAAAACCATCCCTTCAGTGTTTCTTTAGGAATTGAATCATTTTCTTCTGATTTCAGCTTATTACTCATTCTCACATAATTTAAATTTTCTGTTACTCAGCTTGAAGTGGCTCAGTTTGGTCTCCCACAAATACCTCTGAAACACAAGGGTAGGGTGAAATTCTAACATTTTGGTGAAGGTTGCAAGGCAGTCAGGGTTAAATGACTTGTGAGTATCATGTGTCTGAGGCTGGATTTGAACTCACGTCCTCCTACCTCCAGGGCTGGTGCTCTATCCCCTGCACCACCAAGCCGCCCCAGGTTTTTTTTTTAAACAAATGGGACAATCCATTCTAGATTACCTATTTACTGCCAAAGACAACAATAAAGTTTTCATGTTAGGTTCTAGGAAAGGACCTTCCAACTAGTTCTTTTAAAGAGATTGGCTGGACTCAGTATTTCTATACTACTCCCTCTTCCATTTATTTCAAAGGTGGTGTGATTATAAAAGTGGTCCCCTAGGTAGTAATGATTTCCTGGGAATGTTAAGGAACTCCTCTAACCAAGAAATGACCCATTTTCCAAACATATTATTAATTCTGTATTCTGTAGCTTTGTGGCTCCCAATTTTTTAAGTATGAGAACTCCTTGCTGTCAGAAAAATGTGCAGATCTCAATTAGATAATAATATGATTTTTAATTGCTTGGGACAGAGTAAAATATTTAACCATTGATTTATCCAATCCTCATAACAACTTTTTCTATATTTCAAAGCCACTTAATATGCACTATGATATCCTTTTGCTGTAGTCACTTATTTTACACAATTTTGAATTAGCAAGATTTTGACAAATAGTTTTTTAATTCTTCATATGAAACCACACTTTTATCATGTTGGATAGTAAGTATACCTTTGATGAAGAGTACATTTTCAAATCCGCATGGGTTTTCCAATAGAGTTTAAATCAAACAGAGTTCTGAGGCTATTGAAACATGTTTTCTCTATTTTCTTGGATAATTTTCTTAACTTTTTGTGACATGTGCTGTCATGGAAGATGATCTTGAGGTATTCTGTCCCCACTTGAAAATTTCTGTAAGTATTAAAGGATTCTGCTTCTTAGTATGTCAGTGTATCTGAATTTATTCGTCAGAATATTTATTCATTATTCCCTCAGTCAAGATTAACAGACTCACTGAAAATTTTAAAAAATCCATATAATATTTTTGAGTGGATGTTTTACAATTTGACAAAGATGTCCAGGTCTTACAAGCTCATCCAGATTTCTTCTGACAATGATTTTGGTCTAGTCTTGAAAGAAAATGTGAGTTTTTTCAGCCAAAATTATCTTTTCCCCATCTTTATTACTCCATCTTTTGCATTGCCTTTCTTCTGACAAGCATGTTTTTGTCATAGCATCGGCTAGCAGCTTTTTTTTAAAATGGCCCTCTTCTTCTTCCAGTATAAAGAAGCTTATGGCATACTTTCAAGGAATTAACAATTCCCTTAGTTTCACAATTCCTTTGAAGAGCTTTGCTTATTTTTTGAGGATTAAATTGTTCTCCAGCAGTAGTATGTCAGTGGTACAGCATTGCTTTTTGGTTTTTGCCATGCTTTCTCTTATTCTTCTGTGTGACCGAAAGTGTTTCATTGTGGGTTTGAGTGTTTCTTGAAACACTCGACCCCTTCCTCAGCAGTAGCATCTGCAATGTCTCTAACAGTTGTTTAAGTATGCTCTTTAAGAGCTACAACTTTTGCCCATTTCCTTAGAGAAATATCCATTCTTAAATATTACAGAATTAACAACAATATAAAGGAGCAATGGAACAATGTATGGCATGAAATCTAGCACTTATTTGCAGGAACTTAAAACTCAGTTCAAAAACACTATGTGGAAGAAAAAACGTCAAAACTGATTATCCTTCTCAATTCAATCCATTCAGCACAGTCTGCTTTCAGCTGGGCTAGTCTGATGTTTTGATCATACTGTTAGTAGAAACACACATGACCACTGCTGTTACAGAATGAAATCTATATCAAAATTGTTGCTTGTTCCAAGTAATTTTTATACCTCTGTAGTTGTATCATTGATAGAGAAAATATATAATGGAAAAGGCTACTATGAATTCAGTGACATTTTTAAATGAATTTGTTTTATTCACAACAGCATCTGGATACATTTGAAAAATAGAAGTATGTGTGTGTGTGTTGTTCCTAAACAAAAATCAAAATTATAACATTTGGAGTCCATAACAAATCAGAGACCTTTTGCAACAAGTTCACAGCTCCACCCTAAACGTCAATAACTGACAGTCTGGGAACCACTACTTTAGCCCAATTGTACATATTTTCTCTCTCCCTCTCCCTCTCTCTCCCTCTCCTTCTCCCTCTCCCTCTCCCCCTCTCCCTCTCTCCATATATATATATATATGTATGTATATATGTATGTATATATATATAGTATACACTATATATATACACTATGTAATATATACTCTACTATATATAATATATGCTATAGCCCAAATCCAAGACTCTAGCCCTGATGGAATGGCACCCTAGAAGATACAAGTAACCAACTTGGGCATCTTCCAGTGCATGGTTTAGGTGATATGCTATCAGCTTAGAAATATGCATCAGGAAAGCATCCTTGCTCTTATAAAGAGATTGTTCATATTTCGATAGTCAAGACCTTTTCTTCTGTCTTGATCTATAGTCCTGCTCCACTAGGATCAATTAGACCTCTGAGTCCAGTCTATCAAGAGTTCATCTCATCTACCTTCTCAGCATTCCTTGTTCCATTAGAACTGTAACCTTTTAGAATTGGGAGGGATCTTAGACATCATCTAGTCTAGAGGGTTTTAATCTGTGATGCATTCCTTACTTTTTTTCAATATTTTTACAACTATTTCAATATCACTGGTTTCAGTATAGTTCAGTAGTTGTTTTTCTTTGTAATCCTATGTATTTTGTTTTGTGCCTATAAAAACCTTCACCAGATTGTCTAAGGAGTCCATGATGCAAAAAAGGTTAAGAATCTCTAAGCTGGTCTAGCCCATTTGTTTTGTAGTGAGAAAATTAAGGCCTAGAGAAATTAAGTGGCAAAACTGGAACTAGTACCTAAGTTTTCTTACTAGTCTAGTACTTGCACCCCACCACTTCAGGTCACTGTCTGCATGACGGAAAGTCTTTCTCTGACATTCTGGTTCATGAAAGCCTACCTCAAACAGAACTTCTTGTCTCTGTTATAACTCAGCTTTGATCATTAGTTGTTCCTTTGACCTCCATTTCCATCCTGCCACAGCCTACCACAGAGATTAGACCTCACTATCACATGAAACTGCTCCATTTCCAAAATCCTCTAAAGTTCCCCGGCCTGATCACATTCAGCCCTTCTACCTCTCCTACCACCTCATTCCACTTGTTCTTTGCCTTCTTTTCTAAAAAGAGGAAGGAGTGCAGGATTTGGAGTCAGAGAACTTGGGTTCAGTCTTGGCTCTGCCACATATTACTTACTACTACGTTGAACAAAATATTGACCTCAGTTCTTTATTGGTAAAATATAGGGTTAGATTAGATAACCCCAAGATTTAAGGTCCTTCCCAGCTCTAAATCTGTTCACTTAGTCCGTCATCCTGTTCAGGATCCACTTCTTTCTCATTCACAGTTTTGAATATATAATAAGCCATTTCAACAATGATCCATCCTCCATCCCTGAATCCCTTGGCTCTGTGTCCTTCAACTTTCTTCATTGTTAATCTCCAGTCTCTATTCATCCCAGTGCCAGAAAATAAGTTCATCTGCTCCCACTTCCAGGCTGCTAGGAGACACTACACTATACTAACTGGGTGCACAACTAATTCCTACTGACTTCATCTAAACCCTCACTGATGCTCAGAATGCCTCTGATTGAATCCGTCACACTTCCCACAGCTTCTGTTCCAGATCTCTCTTCTTAAGCCCCCGACTCTACTCCCACTGTCTTACTTTAGTGAAAAGACTCAAACCATTCATCGTAAGCTCCCATATTATATCCTTACATCCACACCTCAAAAATCTATTTATGACCACCTATGTCAAGAAAATTTTTTCCTCCCATCTCAAAAAATGCTATGGTTTGAAAATTTGTAATTCAAACTCCTGTGAAAAGCAATGCTGAAAACTAAACATATTAAATAAAAAGAAAATTTTAAAAAAATGCTATGGTTCACCTCATTGCCAGCGATAAGCCCTGTACTTAATAATGACTCATGTTTAACTACCACTTTCCTAACAAAACTGTGAGGTAGGTAGTTCAGATGTTATTATTATTCCCATTTTAAAACTAAGGAAACTGAGACGTGTTCTGTGATTTGCCCATGATCCCAGCTCAGTACCCTTTCCACTACATTATGCTACTGTTCACTTGTGCCCTTGATCCCATCCTTTCTAATACTTTCTGTACTTTGTCCCATCATTTGATCCCTCTCCTATCTCTATTAGTTCCCTAAACTGGATTCCTTCTCTCTGTTTATGTAAACATTTCTTTTCTACCTTCAAAAAAATCTTCTGTGCTACTTCATCAAGGTATCATTCTGTATCTCCCCTCTCACTATTAAACTTGTAGAAAATGTAGTCTGTACTTAGCTGCCTCCATTTCTTTACCTTAGACTCAATCCTCAACCCAGCACAGTCTAACTTCTATCCCTAGTACTATTAAAATCTTTGAATTTATTGGCTTTATTCAAGTTAACCCATAACTGACAAGTCCAGTAGGAAGAAGGAAATAAACATTAAGTATCCACTGTGTTGTAGGCACTGGGCTGGGGGCTTTACAGATATTATCTTACTTGATTCTCATAAATCTCAGTGGAAAGTGCCTCTATTATCCTCATTTTACAGTTGAGGAAACTGAGGCAGCCAGTAGTTGAATGACTTGCCCAGGATCACACAGCTAACAAGTGTTTGGGGCCAAATTTGAACTCAGATCTTCCTGACTAAAGGCTCAGTGGTCTATCCACTGCACCACCTAGCTGCCAGTGTCAGAGTTGATAGCTTTTTCTTAGTCTATCCTCAGTCTTTTGGCATCATTTGGTACTGCTGACTACATTCTCTCTTCTTTTCGTGGCTTTCATCAATTTTCCCTCTTAGCCTTATCCAGGTGTGTTCCTGTAGGGCTCTAGGCTCTTTCTCTGGGCCCCTTATTATCTCTCAATGATCCTGTCTTATGCCTTCAATTCTAGAAATAACTCCAAAGTTTTCCTTGAGGTCCAGTGTCACATTCCTGACTACCTTCTAGATGTAACTACCCAGCTACCCTGCCACCATCAGCTCAGACTAATAGAAACATGTCTCGGAGTGAATTCAGAATCTTTCCTCTTCACTTCAGATTTTCCCTTCTTCAAGCTTTCTTATTTCTGTTGTTAGCAGCATCATCTTGGAGCCATTTTTGACACTTCTGTCTCTTAATACCTCCATCCACCTGACAAGTAAGTTGATTACTAAATCTTGTCAATTCTGCCTCCACATTATCTCCTTCCATTTCCCCTCTCTGTTCAGATTGCCACAGCCCTTTACTCAAACCTTTATTACTTCTTACTTATACTATCATAATTACTTCTTAACTAGTCTGCCTGCCTCTACTCTCTTCTCTTTTTTTAAAAAAAATCTATTCTAACGACCATGACAAGTATGAAGATTTCCTTATACAAAGAACAGAAAAAAGAAATAGATGACACCTTGAAACTCTGCTATGTGCAGCTTGGATCTCTTTGGGTGTTCCTGGCACTGACCTCACTTAGTTCTCCCTCCTACCTACCTGACTGCTCCTTTTTGATCTGTGTTGCTACATCTTCTTCCATGTCACATCCACTGATTATGGGTATCCCCTAAGACTATATTCAGCCTTCTTTTCCATCTTTATTATCTCACTTGGTGCTTTAATCAGCTCCCATGGGTTCAATTATCATCTCTATGCAGATGATTCCCAGATTTATTTATTCAGCCTTATTCTTTGTCCTCATCTCCAGTTCTGCTTCACCAGGTGCCTTTTAATCATTTCTATTCAGATGTCCTATAGACATCTCAAACTCAACATGTCTAAAACTCATCATCTTTCCCCTCTTCCAGACTTCCCTATTACTGTTGAAGGCACCTACATCCTTACTGTTACCCAAGTTTGCAACCTCAATGACATACTCAACTGTTCACTTTTACCCCAGCTCTCTAATCATTTGCTGAAGCGTGTCATTTCTGTCTTCACAACAGCTCTCTTATATGCCCTCTTCTCAGTACCAACACAACCCCACCCGTATTCAGTCTCTCCTCACTTCTCACCTGGACTCTTGCAGTAGACTTCTAATTGCACTCCCTGCTTCAAGTCTTTTCCCACTCAAATTCATCCTCCACACAGCTGCCAAGGTAATTTTTCCTAAAGCACAGGGTCTTTCCAAGTCACCTTCCTCAGTAATCTCTGGTGGTTCCATTATATCTCTAGAATAAAATATAAAGTTCTTTGTTTGCATTCATAACTCTTCACAACTCATTCCCTTGTTACCTTTCCAATCTGCTTACATATTATTCCTTTCCATGCACTCTGTAATCCAGCCTTAACTACTTGATTTCCCCCACACTCACATAACAGTATTCCATTTCCCATCTAGTTGCCATTGTATGGACTGTCTGTATTACCTGAAGTATTTTTCCTTCTTACTTCTGCCTCTTATAATCCTTGATTTCCTTCAGAACCCAGATCAAATGCCCCTTTTTGTCATAGGCCTTTCCCAGTCCTTTCAGAAGCTACAGCTTTCACCTCTAAGGTTAACTTCTACTTACTCTATCTTACTATCTTACTCTATCTACTTACATCTTGTAAGTACCTATTTATTTACACACTATCTTTCCCCTTACAATGCAAATATTCTTGAAGGAAAGGACTTACGTGCTTAATAAACTGCTTAATAAACACCTCTTATTTAATTGATATTAAATTTAACATGATGATGCTAGTACTGCCCTACCTGTGTCTTCTTTCGTACTGACTTCTGCTTTTTGCCGTGTATTTTTAATGTTTAACTGATGTTAATTTCTTATATTCTTTTTGTTAGTATGATTATCACTGTCCCCCTCCAGACCAGTACCACCCCATAGCTCTCTTCCCAGGCAAAAAACAAAAAGAAAAAGCCTTCTCTTATAACAAATTAGTCTAGTCAAGTAAAACAAATCCTTGGCTGTGTGTGAAAACATGTCTCATTGTGCACTTTTAGTCCATAACCTTTTTGCCACAAAGTGGGAACCATGACTGATCATCAGAGTTCTGGAGTTGAGGCTGCCCATTGCTTGATGATACTTCTTAAAATTCTTAAATCTTTTACAATTAGAGCCATATAGAGTGTTCTTCTGATGCTAGTTACTTCCCTCAACATCAGTTCATACTAGTCTTCTCAGGCTTTTCTGAATATCTCCAATCTACTTTTTTCCACTTCCCTACTCTCACAAAAAGGACGGCTATAAATGTTGCTGTAAATATATGTCCTTTCCCTCTTCCTTTGTTCTTTTGTATATATTCCCAAATCACTGTTTAATTTTTCTTTTTTTCCCTAATCAGAACCAAATTGTTTTGATGATTACTGCTTTATAGCATCATTTGAAATCAAGTCGTCTACTACTCCCTTTGCAATTTTGTTCTCATTATTTCCTTTGAAATTCTTGACCTTTTGTTCCTATAGATGCTTTTTTCCTGGTTCTATAGAGTACTTCTATGATGTATCAATGGTATAACAGTGAATCTGTAAATTAATTTATGTACTATTGTCATTTTTATAATATTGGCATATCCCAACCCTGAGCAGCTATTATCTTAACCAACTGAGAGTCTTGGTACGTGGATATATAGATATTTTATACATTTCATAGTTATTTTGTTAGAATTTCTCTTCCTATCTATTCTTGCTGAGTTTTGTTGGCAATATATAGACATTCTGAGAATTCATTTGGATTTATTTTATATCTTACTACTTTGATGAATTGAGTTCATTTTAGATGACTTATTAGTGTTCTCTAAGTTGGATATACCTGTAAGAAGCAATATTTATTTGCATTGCTTCTTTTTCTTATTGCTATAACTAACATTTCTAGGTCTATGATTAATTAGAAGCGGTGATAATGGACATCTTTGCTTTATTCCTGATATTAGTGGAAAGGCCTCAAACCTTCCTCCATTTCAAATAGTGTTTATTCTTAGGGTTTGATAAATGATATATTTTTTAAAAGCCTATTCCTATGCTTTCTAGTTTGTTTGTTTTTTTAACAGAAAGGTATATTGATCTTGTCAAAAGTTTCTGGCATCTATTGACATAAAATGTGATTTTGTTATAAATATGATCTGTTAGACTACAGTTTTCCTTATATTGTACCGCCCCTGGATTTTTTATGTAAATCTGACCTGGTCATAGTGGGTAATTATTTTAATATGTTGTTGTAACCTCTCTGGTGAGATTTAATATTTTTGTGTTATATTTCATTTAGGAATACTCATCCATAATGTTTTGTCTGCTTTGTTTCTCCCTATTTTAAGTATCAAGACCACATTTATAGCATAGAATTTGATAGGATCTTTTCCTTTCCTATTTCTGAAACATGTCATGTCATATTAGAATTTGTTGTTCCTTGAGTATTTGATAGAATTTACTTATAAATCCATCTGGTCCTGGAGTGGGTTGTTTTTTGTTTGTTTTCCCATTTGGGAGTTCATTTTTGGCTTGTTCCATTTCTTTTTCTGATATTGGGTCATTTAAATAATACATTTCTGCTGTCATTCTTGATATTTTTATAAATATTTATCTATTTCATCTATGTTACCAGTTTTGTTGGCCTAAGAAAAAATGTTGGAGGCAGAGCCAAGATGGCAGCTAGAAAGCAGGGACATACACAAAGCTCTCCCTCAGGACCTTCCAAACACCTATAAAAATGGCTCTGAACAAATTCTAGAACTGTAGAAAATCCAAAATAGCAGAGGGAAGCAGTGCTCCAGCCCAGGACAGCTTGGATGTTCGCTGGGTAAGGTCTATGGCATGGAGCTGGGTGAAGAAGGGAGCAGAGCCCAGCGTGGGCTGCACCCAGACCAACCAGACAAGGAGCCGGGTGGAACAGGCCCTAGTGCCCTGAATCAGTGAGCTGTGGCAGTTAGTAGACTTCTCAACCCACAAACTCAAAGACAACAGAGAAGATTAGTGGGAAAAAACTGCAGAGGACAGAGTGAAAGGAGTTCCCAGTTCAGTCACTGCCCCAGGGGCAACAGGGGTGGTGTAGCTACAGAAATACAGCTGCAGTTGCTTCTGGCCCCAGGCCCCCCTGGTGGGAGGAATTAAATGGCAGATCAGAGTGGGAGTGCAAAGCCTGCTCAGATCTTAGTCGTGGTCTGCGGTGGTGGTTCTTGGGGGAAGAGGAGCATTGGTGTGGCAGAGCTTGCTGAGTAGAAAAAGCTCTGAAAACAACAGTACAGCCCTTCAAGCTTGGGACAAAGTACTTTATACTCTACAAGCAGTCATACCCTGATGAAAAAATTAGGGGCAAGTAGTTGGCTGGGAACATGAACAGGCAGCGAAAACGGTCTCAGATTCAGAGTCAGACTTTGGAAACTTTCTTTGATGACAGAGAGGACCAAAACATACAGCCAGAAGAAGTCAACAAAGTCAAAGAGCCTACATCAGAAGCCTCCAAGAAAAACCATGAACTGGTCTCAGGCCATGGAAGAGCTCAAAAAAGATTTGGAAAAGCAAGTTAGAGAAGTAGAGGAAAAACTGAAGAGGAATGAGAGTAATGCAAGAAAATCATGAAAAACAAGTCAATGACTTGTTAAAGGAGACCCCCAAAATACTGAAGAAAATAACACCTTAAAAAATAGACTAACCCAAATGGCAAAAGAGCTCCAAAAAGCCAATGACGAGAAGAATGCCTTGAAAGGTAGAATTAGCCAAATGGAAAATCAGGTCCAAAAGACCACTGAAGAAAATAATACCTGAAAAATTAGACTGGAGCAAGTGGAAGCTAGAGATTTTATGAGAAATCAAGATACTATAAAACAGAACCAAAGGAATGAAAAAATGGAAAACAATGTGAACTATCTCATTGGAAAAACCACTGACCTGGAGAACAGATCCAGGAGAGATAATTTTAAAGTTATTGGACTATCTGAAAGCCATGATCAAAAAATCATCTTTCAAGAGATTATCAAGGAGAACTGCCCTGATATTCTAGAGCCAGAGGGTAAAATAGAAATTGAAAGAATCCACTGATCGCCTCCTGAAAAAGATCCCAAAAAGAAGACTGCTAGGAACATTGTTGCCAAATTCCAGAGCTCCCAGATCAAGGAGAAAATACTCCAAGCAGCCAGAAAGAAACAACTTGAGTATTGTGGAAACACAATCAGGATAACCCAAGATCTAGCAGCTTCTACATTAAGGGACCTAGGGGTTGGAATATGATATTCCAGAGGTCAAAGGAGCTAGGATTAAAACCAAGAATCAC
>CM053622.1:548448972-548467422 GCA_028646595.1 Phalanger gymnotis
TGGGGGCTGGGAGGTCCGTGTGGGACAGACCTTACCCAGAGACCATCCAGGCTGTCCTGGGTTGGGGCCCTGCTTCCCTCTGCCACTTTGTGGGTTCTGCAGCTCTAGAATTGGTTCAGAGCCATTGTTTTATAGGTTTTTGGAGGAACTTGGTGGGGAGCTCACGCCAGTCACTGCTTCCCAGCCGCCATCTTGGCCTCCTTTGTAGAATTTTTGGTCATGAGATCCTAGCTAATCTTCCCCTTTTTGAAATCTGCTCTTCCTAAATCTAGGGTACTTAACAAATTATGCTTAACTTCTCTCTTAAGAGGGAGTGTTCCCTTTCTCCCTTAACGATGCCATCATTTCTATACTCCATGTTCCTTCATGTTGGTGAGAATCAGACCTAGAATAGAATTTGCCCTTGTTGATTCCTCTGCTTTTGTAAAGTATAGACATATTGACTGCTTTATTTTTGTCAGTGAGTACTCCAGAATGTGTATGGATAATTTAAGTTTTCCATCACTACTACCTCCATCATGCCTCTCTGTCAAGATTTTCGTCTGTTTCCTGACTTCCTCATCTATTTTGTTCCTCTGCCCATGTGTTTTGTTACGTGCTACAATGATAAAATAGATTCTGTTGCTGTCTGTAGTGCTCCCCAAGCACTACAGTACTTGCCCTCACCCTTTATGGTCCCTGATTTCCTCGCATGAGTGTGTCTTTTTCATAAAGTAATGCAACCCTCCTCCCTCCTCTTTACCTGTCCTGTTTCATTTGAATAAGTTGTAACTATCCAGAGCCGGGGTGGGGAACCTTCAGGCCTAAGGTGCCTCAACTGCTATTATTCTTCTACATTTCAATGCTCTCTGTGGTATGTAGCTTAGTGGAGCTTTCTCCTATCCTTTGATATATTCCATTTAAAGCCCTTCTTGATTAGATTCATACGTAAGATAAGAGAAAACTATATTCTTACCAAACTTTGTTGAATATATTCCATCCTTGGCTAGGAGCCTCTCATTCCTGTATTTTATAATCTGTGGACCAGATATCCAGGTCTCATTCTCAGGGATCACATTTTTAAGCAGATTTCCTTTTCTCTATCTCATGCATTAACTAGGCAAAAGTGGCTGGAAGGGTAAGGGGGGAACCCATTGGTGTCTTTATGGTCTTCTCTTTTTGAAAATACTTTCCAGATTTCTTATGTCTTTGAGATGGATGGTAGAAGAGCCTTCAGAGCTTCTCTGTTATGTCTTGGGTAAATGCCCCAAGAAGAAAACCATCTTCTTTAGTGTTAACAGGTTGAAAAGTAGCCGCTTCAATTCCCTCTCTGCAAGTCACCAGCCACTACTACTCTCCTCTTCCTCCTCTGACCCTTACTGGATGAAGTTTAACAATACCTATGTATCTTTTTTTATCACTTCTTGGAGGACAAGCAGCAGCATTCTCAAAGTATAATAATAGCAAAGAAAGTAACTTCAATTTAGACAAGTCAGTGAATAAGAAGCAAAAGTTATTAGAAAGTCTAGCAGTAGTCTCAGACATGGACCTTGCAATTTAAAATAACTCAGGCTGAGAAAAATATTGTTTCATTGGATGCTTCCCCTTTGATAATTTTGAATTTTAGAAATGTCTTATAAATACTAATGAAAAATCTGCAGGATTTTTAAAAAGCACAAGTGCAATGTAAATATAACAATAATAAAATAATTTATTCATGACCACATTAATTTGTTTAGCATGTGTAAACATTTCCTAAAACACATCTCACTGCCCTTGTAAAAAGGCAAAATTCTGCTGTACAGTGTCTCCACCAGCTTTTTGTAATAATATTCATGCACAGCTTCCTAACCCAAGTGAAATGTCTTTAAAAACATATTTTTGAATCAGCATTCATATGCTGTGTTCATGTTGTCATTTCAGGTTCAGAATAAGCAAGAAAAGAAACTTGGAACACCACTGGTACCTGCAGCAAGTGTTGGCAGCAGCCCTCGACCCCTCTCTCCTCTTCTTCATGTGAATAATGTTGCTAGCAATGTGCCATTATCCATAAACATTCCACGATTCTACTTCCCTAAAGGGCTTCCAGATGCTTGTGCAAACCATGAACAGACCATAAACAGTATTGAAATGGCCTTCACGGAAGCTGAAGATCAGAAAGCAGATATTTACGAAATGGGGAAAATTGCAAAGGTAATATAACTACTAAGTAATTTATACTTACCCCTTCTCTTTAGGCCCTTTAATCTGTCTTCTCCAGTGACGGTCCCTTCCTCTCTGTTCATAAACCACCTTCTTTCTTGAAATAATCTCTGATTGACCTTAACATCCTGTTTAGCCATTATCAACTTATTCTCAAATAAGTATAGCCTTTTTTATACCCATTACATTCCTTTTCTCCTTGTTTAATGCAATTTATCTTCCAGAACCACCATTCTATTGAAATTATATTCTTAGAGGTCTTCAGTGACTTCCTAATCACCAAATCTAATGGCTTTTTCTTATCCCTCGTTCTCCTTGACCTTTCTGCAGTATTTGACGTTTTTGACCTCTCTTCTTTGATATCTAAAATATTACATTACTTTGATTCTTTTCCTACCTCTCCAACTATTCCTTCTTTTTTCGTATCTTTTTCTGCTACCCTCTTTTAACTGTAGATGTTTCCCATGTTTCACTAATCAGTCCATTTTTTTTTCTCTTTTTATTCCTTTAGGATCCTGTCCATTCTTATGACTATAAGTTGTTGTTATTTAGTCGTTCAATCATAGCCAGCTTTTCATAACCTTGTGGAACATAGCAGACCAGTACTGTCCATGGGGTTTTCTTGGCAAAGATATTGGAGTGGTTTGCCATTTCCTTCTTCAGTAAACTAAGACAAACAGAAGTTAAGTGTCTTGCCCAACGTCACACAACTTAGTAGGTGTCTGAGGCCTGATTTGAACTCGGGTCTTCCTGACTGCAGGCCCAGCCCACTATCCACGGAGCCACCTAGCTGCCTTTATTATTATCATTATTCAAAAGGTTGCTAAATCTTGCAAGCTTTAACCACCCTTCTGCCTCAGTCCAGCAATTCTGTTGAATATTTTCATTTGGGTGTCCCACTGTCACCTCAGACTTATAAAATCAAACTCATCTTCCTCCTAAAACTAGCTTTTCCTCTAGAGTTCCCTATTTCTCTGGATTTTCTCAGCCACCTACAATCAAAATGTTAGAATAATCTTTCTTTCCTACATCTTCCTTTAATAGTCATTTCGAGTCAAAAAGTTTTATTGATTTTTATATCCAGTATTTTCCCCTAAGACTTGTTTGTTGATATACTAATAAAAAAAGGAATCAACAAATAATTCTGAAATATTCTGTTTTAAATTGTGCTAGGGGCCAGCGAAGAGGATAAAAATTGCATTATCTTCTGATTCAAATGCTAGTTACAAATGGATAAGACTTGAAGGCAAACTAAACTTCAAATAAAAACCACATAGCATGTATTCACCTCACTGAAGTTAAAATGATTCATGCCTGCTCATTTCTAAAAAAAGAATTGCTGATGGGAAAAGATGGGGGAAGAGAGATGAAGAGAAGGGAAAGAAGGGAGAGAGGAAGAAGGGAGAGTGATTTTATAACACGGTTAAAGGAAGGAGAATCTGTATTTCTGCTTGTTTAGACATGCATTCTTTCCTCCTTGTTCTAGGTTTCATTTTAGTCTGAAAGTTGAAACATACAATTCACCAGCAGATATGTGACCCTTGACAAGTTTGCCGCTAGGGTTAATATGTCGTATCAGAATATACCCACTGGGGAAAAAAAGTCATTTTTTGCTTTCTTTTCCCACTGACAATGCCCTAGAATCATAGAATTTAAGTATGGAAAAAATCAGTCAATCAGTCAAAGAACCCTCGAAATCATCTAGTACATCCTTTTTGTTTTACTGACAGAAACTGGGACTCATGAAAACTAAGGCACTCACTCAATATTGTATCATTAGTTAGTGGCAGATTAAAAACTAGAATATGGGTCTCCCAGGTTGAATTTAGTGTTCTTCTGTGGAATCACACTGCCCCCGTTTTGGAAACTTATCCCTAACTTCCTGGATCGTTATAGCCTCCTAACTGATCTCCCTGCCTGTAGTCTCTCTTTCCTTTAATTCGCCAGATTAAACTTCCTAAAACACTAGTTTCATTTCATTCATTGTGCTTAAAACTCTCCAATGATGACCCATTGCCTATAGGAGAAAATCTAAACTCTTTTTCCAGACATTCAAGACATCCCTCACAGCCCAACCAAATTCCTACCCCAACCCCTTCTGTGAAGCCTTCCCTAACTAATCCAGGACACAATGATTCCTCTCTATCTTCTGAAATCCTACATCATGTATCACCTGTAGTATTAATTTGACAGTCAAGTTATTTAATTTTTCTGTTAACAAATGATTTATCTCCTCAACTATACCATAGCCTTTTTCTAGTGTCAAAATAGTGTTTTACATAAAGCTGGGAAGTTAATTTAGTTAACTTCTATTAGTTAGCTAACAGTTAATAACTATTAGGTAATAATTGTACGGAAAAAACAAGATTCAAAGTAATCATGACCAGCTACAACCGGTAAGATGCAATTTAATAGGGGCTAATTTGGAGGTATGCATTAAATCCAAAAAGTAGTGTAGAAAGTACATGAGGAAACCTGGCTTGATAGCTATTCATTTGGAGGAAAAAAAAACTTGGAAATTTTAGTTTACTAGAGGTTTCACATGACTCAGTAGTGTGACAAGTTTCCTAAAAAAATTAAAATAATAAAATCTTTGTTTTCCTAATAAAAATATAGTATAGTAAGGGAGGAAATAATCTTACTTTACTCTTCACTGCTCAGAGGATCCCTTCTGGAGTAACATGAATGAATTCATTCAGCCTTTATTAAGCACTTACCATGTGCAGGCACTTTGCTGAGAGCTAAAGAGAAAGTCAAAAAGAGCGCCCCTCGCCTTAAAGGGCTTCCATTCAACCACATCTGGGGGGCATTGGCCAGGGAAGGGAGAAGTCACAGGGATGTCGAGCGCAGTCATAAGGGAATTTGAACATTCCACCCTTCCAGAAATAACGTTATATTGATTTGATTACTGATCAGAGCTGGTTGAATGTGTTGAGCACTCAGTAATCAAATGCACAGCCTTAGGGTAAGAAACTGGAGATCCAGCACAGGATTACAAAACACAGTGGCAGCAGTGGTACGGCAAGAAAATGGACGTAGGGGCTTGCTACATATAATGAGTTCTCATCAGCCAGCATGGGCTCCAGGGCAGAAGCTAGAGACCAATTTGGATATAGGACAGCAGCAGTGTGGTAGGAAAATGTCATGCATGGTCAGATGGCTAGGGCCCACTATTTGTAGAGCAAGCTCTTCAGCTAGAATAGTGCATGCCAGCCACGTGGTGCAGTGGGTAGAGTACCATGCCTGGAGTCAGGAATACTCCTCTTTCTGAGTTCAAATCTGGCTTCAGAGATTTACTAGTTGTGTGACCCTGGGCAAGTCACTTAACCCTGTTTGCCTCAGTTTTCTTATCTGTAAAATGAGCTGGAGAAGGAAGTGGCAAATCACTCTAGTATCTCTGCCAAGAAAACCCCAAATGGGTTTTTCGTGGTCATGGTCGTGAAGGGTTCGACGTGACTGAAACAATTGAATACCACCTACCTTTCCAGTCTTTTTACACTTTATATACACCACATACTCTTGAGATCCAGTGACACTGGCCTCCTCACTGTTCCTCAAACAAGACACCAGATACCATGTTTTTCCCTGGCTGTCCCCCTTGCCTGCAATGTTCTCCCTCCTCATCTGTGCTCTCTGGCTTCCTTCAATTCCCAAAATCACACCTTCTAAGAGAGAAGCCTTTTCTGATCCCCCTTAATTCACATGACTGAAAAATGGTGTACTGAAGAATATCATTTTTGGACATTTGTCTATTTCCTTTTATTTTTCAAAACAAAAAGTATTTCTATATACATATATTTCATATATGTATAAACCATTCACATAAAGATATATAGAGACGAAAAAGTAAATAAAAGGATTGGTAGTTACTAATATTTTCTTTAGCATCTGCTTTGGTATATTAGCTTCATAGATCTAGAGTCTAAAGGACATCAGAGACCATAAATAACAAGTTTGTTTTGGGGTTTGTTTGTGTTGTGTGTTTTTTTTACAAATATGGAAACTGAGGACCAGATAGGTTAAATGATTTGCTCAGAAACACCCAGAAAGCAATAATCTGAGGTAGGATTTTAATCCAGACCCTCTGACTCTAGAACCAGTGCTCTTGCTGCTGTACCAAGCTGCCTCCCAGTCCATAGTGACAAAGTTGTTTGGAACTTTAGAGGTTGTCTAGATCAGGGCTTCTTACGCTTTTTCCACTTGTGACCTCTCCAGTGCTTCTTAAACTTCAGTGCTTCTTACCCATAAGGGGACACGACCCACAGTTTAAGAAGAGCTGACAGATAAACCCCCTATTGGATTTCTTTTTTATATATTTGGTCTGGTCCAGTTGCAAACCATCATATTCTCTATTTACTTCCTCATATAACATTATCAATACTGAGGTTTTAGAGCAATTGTCACCAAAAAAATGCTAATATTTAAGTTCTAATTTTTATTTTCTGTTATTCATGTTTTATCTATAATGTTCTTTAGTTGATAAGGTTTATTCAAATTTCAGGTGAAGCTTTCTGTATGCTTATTTCTCTTTTACCACTCTTCACTGTTTTATAAGGCACTATTGACCATAATCTTCCACTATTCTCCTCTATAATATTTTCCAGATTAGTTTATATAGTTTATATTCTGTTATGTTGTACATACATGCCATGCCTCTCCTCTTGTCAGGGAGGTCAAGTGTTTGGTGACTCAGGCTCTTTAGGACCTTCTGATTTTTTGTGTTTGCCTCAGTACTCTAATAGATCTGCGATTTCATCATTGTGGGTACTCACTGTGGTGGTACAGGCCCCAGCCTATCTATACTTTCTAATCCTGTGCAATTCTTATCCAAGTTCTTTGAAAAATCTCCTGTAGGCAATTTATCTAGTGTGCCGGGAGGTCTTCCTCTAGATCTCTTGACATTGCATGGTACCAGTAAAACACATGGTCATGCTATTTACTCAATTAGTCAGCAAGTATTTATTAAGCATCTACTCTATGCTAGGTACTGTGCTAGGCATTGGGGTTACAAATACAAAAATGAAAATAGTCCTTCCCCTTAAAGAACTTATATCAGAGACTACGATATTTACATGAATATGCATATACAAAATTAAAACAAGGTAAATGAAAGGGGAGTAGTAACAAGGCCAATCAGGAAATTGCTTAAACTAAGGTTTGAAGGAAATCAGAGATTCTGAAAGATAGAAGTAAAGTGGGAATAAATTCCTCATGGGAGACAGATAGTAAAAATGTGTGGACACAGGACATAGAGTGTTGTATGAGAGGAACAACAAAAAGGCCAGCTTGGCTGGAGTGTAGAGACCAGGTATGAGGATAGCGTATATTAATATTATAAAGGTAAGTTGAGACTAGATTGTGAAGATTTTAAAAGCTAAATGGAGGAGATGATATTTGAGACAGTGAGACATTAGTGTTTATTGAGAAGGGGGACAGGCAAGGCCAGACTTGAATGTTAGGAAAATCACTTTGGGAGCTACATGAAGGATGAATAAGAGACAGAAAGATGAGATGAGACTTAAGACAGGAAGACCAATTAGGAAGTTTAAAACTAAAAAGTACATAAAAGCCAAATTATTCTCACCAAAATATAATCAATCAAAAAGAAAATGACAACAAATAAGTCATAAAATTTAAGATAAATAACTGTCATCTGATGGTTTCCATTTTGACTGGGAAAATGGTTTGGGGGTCAGGAAGCCATTGGAAAAATAACTGATAATAATAGCTAATTTATATAGCACTTACTATGTGCTGGCACATGCAGGTTAGAGATTTTTTTCTTTTAACTTGACTAGTAATTACATTGGTTTTAGGCTTTTCCAGCAGTGAAACTCCTACCATTGCAGATCACGTGCTCTGTAAATTCTGTCTTAGAGCACTGCCAGGGAAAGAAAAATTAAGCTACTTGTCATACCACAAATATGTGTCAGAGGTAAGATTTGAATACAGGTCTTCCTGACTCCCAAACCCAGATCTCTGTGCACTACATTAATCCACACTACTCCCTTATAGAGATTGTACTGTAAATAACATAAGAGAAAACTATCAACATTGCTGCTGATTCTCATAACCAGCCACAGGCTCCAAATAGGAAATGGCCAGTTAACCTGAGCATGCTGATAATTATCCTGGACCACCAAAAGCTCTAGTGTAATAAATAAATAAAAGAGCCATGAGGAAATGAAATCCAGTAAATGGGAGTGTGTCAGAAATCATCAATGAAAAGCAAAAGCCCAAAGGTTAATACTGACTAAGGACAAAGAAAAACATCACAAAGAACATTTAACACTGATCCAAACTATACTATAGGCTACAGGAGCACTTGGTCTTTTTTGTGCCATAGACCCCTTTGGCAGTCTGGATGCCCTGCTCAGAAGTTTTTAAGTGAATAAAATAAAATGTGTAAGATTACAAAGGAAGCTGGTTATATTGAAATACACTTATCAAAATATTTTAAAAACCAAAGTTCCGTCTACCCCAAGTTCAGAATTCTTGAATTCCAGATCATAAAAATTATGGTTAAAATGAGACCTTCAAGGCTTTACAGATACTTTCATTTTATAGTGGAGATGAAACTAATTTTCCCCATATTGTTTGATATCAGTAAAGAATGTTATACTTGGAAAACTTGGGGAAATCTTGAATTTCCACTTTGATCACAATATCTTGAAGCCTCAATTTGGTTATCCTGATGGGAGATTCTGTTATTTATCCGCTGTTTACTTCACTTTGCTTTTATCTTGTTTTTCATATTCTGAGCACCTAATGTATTATCTTAGCTGACTTTGTGACTAACCCATCTATAAAGAACACCTGATATCTGATTGTTTATCTTTGAGTGGAAGCTATAAAGGATAGCTTCCTGTCAAAAGCCATTCATATAAGCTTAAAGTGAATCTGATTTATCACACCTCCAAAATGAGCAACTTTCTCATATAGTACTCATCACGTGAATCAGAGATTGTACGGCAATGTGTACTGGCAATTTGTACAGAGATTGTACTGGCAACTGTGCTAATTTCTAGGATGAATGACAAATACAGTCTTTATAAACTAATAAGGTATGGCACTCTAGACAGTTCCAGATTTGGAAGTGTGTTTTATATGAAGCTTTGAGTAAACAAAATTGTCCAGTCTTGGAAGCTGACTGCGTTTCTTTGCTATGAGCTAGACGTAGTTGCCAATGATAGAAAATAAATTAGTTTTTTTTTTCCTTCTAGGAAAGAAACAAGTACATACTTGGTAGGGCCAGGCGAAATCACCTTTCTTTTAAGAAGGAGAAGGGGCCGCTGGAAAAAAAAAAAAAAGAGAGATGACAGAAGGGAATTCTGGGGAGAAAGACATGGGTACTCTTCCATTTGGGTGTTGTTTTATCAGTCATATCCGACTCTTTGTGACCCGTGTTTAGGGTTTTCTTGACAAAGATACTGGAGTGGTTTGCCATTTATTTCACCAGCTCATTTTACAGATGAGGAACTAAGGCAAATAGGGTTAAGCAACTTGTCCAGTTACTAAGTGTCTAAGGCTAGATTTGAACTCGGGAAGATGACACTTCCTGACAGTCCCAGCAGTCTCTCCACTTCACCACCTAGTTGCCCTAGAATCTCTTTCTACATAGGATCATAGTTCCCTTCGGGGGAGTGTATCTTAAATGTAATTTCTTTTCACTCCCCAGTAGTTTTTATGGTCTTGAAATATAGAGTTTCTTATTTGGGATGGCTTCTACTTTGCTAATATGATTTATGTGCTAGTATTACACTTTCAATTGTGATAATTTATATAAATTGTAGTACTTTTAACAAACTCAAAACTCCAGCCTGAGCTTTGCTGACTTTTTCTCCTGTCTTGGACTTAGTGGGGGAAAAAAAAAACAGGCAAAGGATGGAGAAAGGTGCAGATACAGAAACCATATAACTACAAACTGTTGAGGAAAAGGGACTGACCTTATTTTTCTGCTAGGGTAAGGAGAGAGCAGGCAACAGTAGGAAATGAGGCTTGCTGTTTCTTTTTCTTCCTTCAAAGAAGGAAGCTGCTAAAGGCTAGATTTTTATAGTTAATCCAGAGGCTAACCAGGAAAGGGAAAAGAATATTCTGAAAAAGAAACTGAGAAAATAAAAGAAATATTTCCTTTTTGTTTACAAAACTGGTGATTTATATGTCTAACAAAATTTTCCCACTCTAACAAGTTCTTATATTTGGTACATAAGATTATAGTAACTGAGTATCCTCCGTTTTATTTTTCCTAGTATTCTTCTGCCCATGGGGACAGTTGAGCTCAAAAACCCATAAAGGACTTTTCTTTTTCCCTTCATCTGCTCACTGCCTCTCTGTTTGTGTTTTCAGGCATGTGGCTGCCCTTTCTATTGGAAAGCTCCCATGTTCAGTGCTGCAGGGGGCGATAGGACGGGATTTGTGTCTGTACATTCGTTCATAGCCATGTGGCGAAAGTAAGTATGTGGGAACAGTTGGTCTCTTTTTGACAATTTCCTTTCTTTTCCACATTCAAATGTATATTACCCAACCATATTCTTCTGCTATGTTATTGCTTTCTCAGGGCAGGTAGGTGGCACAGTGGATAGAGTAGCAGACCTGAAGTCAGGAAGACTCGTCATATGAGGTCAAATAGAGTCTCAGACACTAGCTCTGTAACCCTGGGCAAGTCATTATACTCATTTTGACTCAGTTTCCTCATTTGTAAAATGAGCTGGAGAAGGAAATAGCAAACCACTTCATGGTGTCTTTTCCAAGAAAACCCCAAATGGGATCGCAAAGAGTCAAGACACGACTGAAATGACTGAACAGCAACAAAAAAGAGATCTTTTCCAATGTAATTCCTTATTATTTCAATCAATAAGGATCATAATTCATATTTATATAGTATTGTGAGCTTTGCAAAATGCTTTCCTCACAACAGACTGTGAGGTAGATATTACAAGTTTTGCGATCCCCATTTTAGAGATGATTTCACTTCACCATGCCACTTCAGATCCATGGGCTACCTATTTAATAACTAATAATTTCCTAATTTTTACTTTCAAACATATGCCCATGCATTGAGACATGTTTGACCAACAATACATAATTGAATAAAGACTCCTTCCAGTAAGGCAGATGCCCAAAAACTATCCCCTGAGGAGGAAAAAATGCCTCATTATCTAGGAATAAATCTAGTTGATATTATTATTTTAATTAAGTTCTAATCTGGATAACTAGAGATACTAATTTGTTGATATCTTGACCCTCCCAGATCTCTTATTTATATAATTTTTCTTTAAATGAAGATTTACATCACCCTTTTCTCCTCCTTCCTGACCTTGACTTATTTGTATGTTAATTCATTCAACAAATATGTATTAAGTGCCCACAATATGCTAAACATGGAGAATATAAAGCTTATAGATTACACGATTGGTTTCAGAGGTGTAAGGGACCTCAGAGTCTTTGCAGTCCGACTTATAACTGAAAAGAATCCCTGCTACAATGTATCTGGCAAGCTGACTTTGAGCCTTTGATTAAAGACTCCTAGTGAGGATAAATCTCTTTCCTATTGAGGCAGACCATTCCACATTAAAAAAGTCTATTCATGCCCTTTCCCAAGACAGATATTACACAGACTCTGATCTCTTTTAATCTAGAGAGTAATTCTAACACAAGAGAACATGAGGTCATTGCAAGGAAAAATGCTATGAGAAATTTGAGGTGGGAAAGATCACTTTCTTTTGGGGAGAGGCAAGGGGGAAGAGATAGGGGATCAGGAAATGCTTCATGAAAAAAAAATGGATCATGAATTGAGAGAGGGCCTTCAACTGATAAGAGATGGGGATAGAGGGATTACATTCCAGGAATGGGAAATAACAGAAGCAAAGTTATTAAGATGGGAGAGGATATAACAAAAACAGCCAATAGAATTCCAGGTGGGCTGAAATATTGTGAAATAATGAGATATGGCTGAATGGGTAAGTTAGGAGCAGATTATAGAGGATCTTGAATGTCAAGATCAATCATTAATGCTTTTTTCAGTAGGTGACAGGAAGCCATTCTCTTTTTTGAGAGGTGGGAGGTGAGGAGGAACAAAGGAATGGCATCTTTGAGTGGTACCTTGAAATAGGAGATAGAAGACAGAAAAACCAGATATGAGCCTTTTACATCTGTTTAGAGAAGGCAGGGGGTAAGGGATTTCCTGCCAAGTTGGCCACCTGAACAGGAAACAGGCCTCCCAGCTCCCATAAACCTACCTATTCCAACAAAACTCCGAAGTGTTCACTAGAGTGAATAATAATCAAGAAGTCCAAAGAGAAATTACAGTGATTTCTTCCATCCACTCCAGAGTTGCACCAAAAGTTAACCAAAAGCACAAGGGGCAGTAGGAAAGGTGGCATGCCAGCAAAGCCAACACAGGATTGCCTTCTAGACCAGGGCTTCTTAAACTTTTTCCACTCGTGACCCCTTCAGCACTTCTTAAACCGTGGGTCAAGACCCTATGTGGAGTTGGGACCCACAGTTTAAGAAGCACTATATCTAGACAGATCAGAGACATAGATAACCTGCAAGTCTCTATGGATAGAAACAATGGCTGAGCTCTTTCCAAAGGTACTTCTCTTAGGAAGCTCCAGCGTGAGGAGACCTTGAATACCCAGGGAGGGACAGCAAGCAGCATCCAGCTTGGTGCCAACAAATATGGTGCCACAGTGCCCAGAACAGTCCAAGCTGAAGGGCTTTCAGGCACCTAGCATTGCTGTCCTGAGATGCCAGAGAAGGCTCTGAAGATGCCAGCACTCTAAACCTCAAAGATCCAGAGGGCCTAAACCCTGGAAAGTAGAAGTCAACAAAAGAACCCAGAGAACCAAGGTCTAGACCATATCACCTAAAAATGCAGTGGGGATCAGAACCTGGCCCTGGCCCAGGAACTAAAACTGTATAAAGATGAGTAAATCAAAAACAACACTGTCCACTATAAAAAAAAAAAGTATTGCAAATATAGTGCCATAATAACTATAAGCAGAGATGCAAAGAAAAAGATCTTTCCACAAAGAAAAAGATCCTTCCGCTTGAATACCTAGAGGAAATGAGATAAGGAAAACTGAAATAAGAGCTCTGGAGGAAAGAATTAGAAGGAGAATAAGTAGCTTAGAAGTGTTAAACTCCACCCAAGTAATGGACTCCTTTAAAACAAGAAAAGAAACAACAGAGTTCAGTCACTCCATGAAGCAGCAAAAAAATATTGAAGTCAGAAGACTTAAAAAATGTAAATATATTATATATAATATACAATGATTTCAAAAACAACTGACCTGAAAAACAAATCAAAGAAAGTGAATTTAAGAATTGTCCCAATAGATAAGCCATCAAAGAATATGAATAAAAGAAAAATTACAAACTCTAAACAACCATATGAAAGAATGTTCCAAATCATTAATAATGAGAGAAATGCAAATCAAAACAACTGCAAGGCTTCACCTCACACCCTGCAAATAGGCAAAGATAACAAAAGATAGAAATAGTCAATGTTGCAGGAGTTATGGGAAGATAGGCACACTAGTATGCGTTGTTGGTGAAGCTATAAATCAATACAGCTGTTTTGGAAAGCACTTTGGAATTACACAAATAAAGTGACCAAAATATCCCTGTCTTTTGATCCTGAGATTCCATTACTAGGCCCTGAAGGAGGCCATTGATAAGAAGAAATTTCCTCTATGTACCAGAATGTTGATAGCTGCGCTTTTTGTGATAGCAAATAACTAGAAACATAGATGCCCCTTGATAGTGGAATGGTTAAGGTAATTGTAGTTGTTGAGTCATGTCTTACTCTTCATTACCCCATTTGGGGTTTTCTTGGCATATATACTAGAGTGGTTCAGTGTTTCCTTCTTCATCTCATTTTACAGATGAAGAAACTGAGTCAAAAAGAATTAAGTGACTTGTCCAGCTAGTAATTGTATAAAGCTGAATTTAAACTCAGGGAGTCTGCCTGACTCTGGGCCCAGCCCTCTATTCACTGCACCACTTAGTTGCCCCCAAAACCAATTATGATACATGAATGTAATGGAATAGTACTGTGCTATGTGTGATGAATATAGAGAAGATGTATAAGAACTGATACAGAGTGAAGTAAGCAGAACCAAGAAAACAACATACTAAAACAATGTAAATGGAAAGAATAACTCCCAAATTATCAAAATTCTGTGTTGAAAAATTATAAGGATCAAGCATGGCTTGAAAGGCACTCTTTCCTCACCCATTTACAGAGGTCCACAATTGTTGTACATTGCATGTATTTCCGGTCCTTTTTAATGTATTTATTAGTTAAGCTGTTTTTCTTTCCTTTTCTTTTCATTGTCTTTTAAAGATGTCATTTGTCTTATATGACGACTTTCTGAGAGGTGTAAGGAAATGATACTGGGAGAAATTATGGTGATGTTAAAAAATACATCAATAAGAACTTACGTTATTTTTTAAAAATCTAATAGTGTAGATACTGTTGTTCAATAAATCAGAAATGAAAACTATCCAGATTAAAACCAGAGTGTAAAGTAAAGCTAGAATACACCAATCACTTGAATGAAACTCCAAAAGGAAAAGTCCCAGGAATACCATGGCCAAAATCCAAACCTTTCACATCAAAGGAAAAAATACTGCAAACATGCAGAATCAGTCAAGATCACAAAAAAATTGGCAGCTTCTATTATGAACAAGAGAAAATCTTGGAATACAATATCCCAAAAGGCAAAAGAAGAATACAACTAAGAATAACTTTTCTTGCAAAGCTTAATATAATCTTATGTGGGAGAAAAATGAACTTTTAATGGAATATAGCACTTTAAAGCATTTCTGATGAAAAGAGCAGAGCTGAGAAGAAACTTTGAAATATAAAAACAAGATTCCAGAGAAATCTACAAAAGTAAATTTTTTTAAGCAGTTGGAAGTGAATAAGCATTTATTCAACACTTACTATGTGCTAGGCACTGTGCTAAGACCTGGACATAATGCTAATTGGGAGGAGCTTTATGATGACGTGCTAACATTCTAATAAGGGGAGAAAAAAACAATTGTCCCTTCCGGCTTTTAATGTCTTCATAGGTTTTTGAGGAAGTTAAATAATAAAAACACAGAGGTCCAGGGAGTAGGTTGGTTCTGTTCTGAGGGCTTGAAGCAGAACAAGAGAAGGGAAGGTTTAAAAAAAAAAGGAATGGAGGATGGCAGAGCCAAGATGGCACTGTGAAAGGAATGAAATATCAGAGCTCTCTCACAAGTTCTGTCAGATAAGTCTAAAAAAGTTAATCTGAGCAGATTTGAGAGAGTTAGAAGCCACTAGTAGACTGAGAGGGTCAGGAGTGCCTGGGCCCCTGCAAAGGCACCAGACCAAACCAACTGGGAACAGCAGAGGAATCCACACCAGTCTGGGAGGTCACCGGATGAGTGAAATGCTAGAGCAGAAACAGGCCCAGGGTGGAAGTACCGGCTATGGCCGAGATCAAGCTCCAGGCCTCTCAGCCCAGGACGGGAGTCTGTCAGAGCGCAGAGCCTGCGGCCACAAGAGCAGTTGTGCTGAAGGCCTCCAACTCACAGTCTAAAGGTTTGAAACTCTCCTTCTTGAACTTTGGGGAGCCATGATGTGCAGGTGAAACAGCTCTCATCCCTCCCTTTAATAAACCCAGAGAATACTACCTCAGGAGAAACAGAGAAGCCAGAAGGGGGGCTTCAGTAGCGAAAGAAGTTGGGGAGAGGCCCTTCCTGTGGTGGCATAAGGAAACTAGTGCAGGAGGAGAGGAGTCCCAGCAGGCCCCACCTCAGCAGAACAACAAGAGTTATGGAGCCCCAGGGGGGTGGAGCTAACTAACGTCAATGCCAGGACCCCAGACATGGCTTTGCACAGCTAGGGGAAATGGCAGACACTGGCACAGAAAACAGCTGAGACCACCCCTGCTGTAGAAAGTCCTGGGGAAGAGGAGACTCCCAGCAGGCAGACCAATCCTCCCTCACACCTCAAACCAGAAGCCATAGCACATAAAGCTAGATCCCAACACAAGAAACTTGGGGCAGAGGCCCCTGAGCCCCAGAAGCAGAGATCCACTTTAGAAACCAGAAGGGAATAAAAAAAACAGTAAGAAGCTTTCAAAGACCATTGATTCATATTATGGAGGCAGGGAAGATCAAAATGCCAGTTAAGAAGAGGACAGCATGGACACTGCACCCATACCTGAAACCTCAAAAAGGAAAGTGAACTGGTCTCCAAACCAAAAAGCATTCCTGGAAGAACTCAAGGAGGACTTTAAAAACCAAATTAGGGAGGTAAAAGGAAAAAAAGGAAAAAAATTCATGGAGGAAAACAAATCTGAAAAAGTAAAATCAGTGAATTGGTTAAGAATATAAATGGAGAAAATGTCTCATTGAAAAGTAAAATTAACAAAATGGAGAAGCAGATAGACAAGATAAAGGAAGAAAACAAAATATTAAAAGTTAGAATTGGGCAAGTAGAAGCTAATGAATCTATGAGACATCAAGAATCAATCAAACAAAATCTAAAGAATGAAAAAATAGATGAAAATGTGAAATATCTGATTGGAAAAACAACTGATCTGGAAAAATAGATCCAGGAGAGACAACCTAAGAATTATTGGTGTACCTAAAAGCTATGATGAAAAAAAAAAAATCCTGGACTGTATCTTCCATGAAATCCTTAAGGAAAATTGCCCAGAGGTCCTAGAACCAGAGGGTAAAATTGTCATCGAAAGAATCCACCAGCAGGGTGGAGCCAACATGGCAGATGGAAAGCAGGGACTCACCTAAAGTGCTGCCCCAGGTCCCTCCAAATACCTATAAAAACTGGCTCTGAACAAATTCTAGAACTGCAGAACCCACGAAATAGCAGAGGGAAGCGGGGCTCCAGGCCAGAACATCCCGAATGGTCACTGGGTAAGGTCTATCGCACAGAGCTGGGAGCAGAGCAGAGCCCAGCATGGGCTGCACCCAGACCAGCCAGACCAGAAGCCAGGCAGAACAGCCCATAGTGCCCTGAATCAGTGGGCTGTGGCAGTTACCAGACTTCTAACCCACAAACACCACAGACAACAGAGCAGGTTACTGGGAAAAAAAAAAACTGCTGGGAGAGAGTGAAAGGAGTTTGCGGTTGGCCACCACCCCTGGGGTGGTGGAGGTGGTTCAGCTCTAAGGCTGCTTCCAGAGCTACAGTTGCAGTTGCTTCTGGCCCCAGGCCCACCTGATGGGAGGAATTAACTGGCAGATCAGAGTGGGAGTGCAGAGCCTGCTTGGATATGAGTCATGGTCCAGTTTGGCAGTTCTTGGGGGAGGAGGAGTGCTGGTGTGGCAGAGCTTGCTGTGTAGAAATAGCTCTGAAAACAGGAGTGCAGCCCCTCAAGCTTGGGACAAAGTACTGTGTACTCCACAAGCAGTCATACCCTGATGGAAAACTCAAGGGTCAAGAAGTTGCCTGGGAACGTAAACAGGCAGCAAAAACAGTCTCAGATTCACACTCAGGCTTTGGAATCTTTCTTTGGTGACAAAGACCAAAACATACAGTCAGAAAAAGTAAACAAAGTCAAAGAGCCTACATCAAAAACTTCGAAGAAAAAACATGAATTGGTCTCAGGCCATGGAAGAGCTCAAAAAGGATTTGGAAATGCAAGTAAGAGAAGTAGAGGAAAAATTGGGAAGAGAAATGAGAGTGATACAAGAAAACCATGAAAAACAAGTCAATGACTTGCTAAAGGAGACCCAAAGGATACTGAATAAAATAACACCTTAAAAACTAGACTGACTCAAGTGGCAAAAGAGTTCCAAAAAGCCAATGAGGAGAAGACCCTTGAAAGGCAGAATTAGCCAAATAGAAAAGGAGGTCTGAAAGACCACTGAGAAAAATACTACCTTAAAAATGAGATTGGAGCAAGTGGAAGCTAGTGACTTTATGAGAAATCAAGATATTGTAAAACAGAACCAAAGGAATGAAAAAAATGGAAGACAATGTGAAATACCTCCTTGGAAAAACCCTGACCTGGAAAATAGATCCAGGAGAGATAATTTAAAAGTTATTGGACTACCTGAAAGCCATGGTCAAAAAAAAAAGAGCCTAGACATCATCTTTCAAGAAATTGTCAAGGAAAACTGCCCTGATATTCTAGAGCCACAGGGTAAAATAGAAATTGAAAGAATCCACTGATCGCCTCCTGAAAAAGATCACAAAAAGAAAGCCTCTAGGAATATTGTCACCAAATTCCAGAGCTCCCAGGTGAAGGAGAAAATACTGCAAGC
>CM053622.1:548467922-548483141 GCA_028646595.1 Phalanger gymnotis
TTCCTCCCACCAGGTGGGCCTGGGGCCAGAAGCAACTGCAGCTGAATTTCTAAAGCTGCCCCGCCTCCGTTGCCTCAGGGGCAGTGGCCAAACGGCAAACTCCGTCTCGTTCCACAGCTTTTCCCACTAACCTTCTCTGATGTCTTTGCTGTTTGTGGGTTGTGAGGTCTGGTACATGCCACAGCTCAGTAATTCAGCATGCTAGGGCACTCTCCGCTGCGCTCCTGGTCTCGTCGGTCCACAGTGTGCCGCGCCGCGTGCTGGGCTCTGCTTGGCTCAGCTCTGCTCCCCTCAGCTGGGAGCTGGGAGTTCCGTGCGGGACAGACCTTATCCCAAGACCATCCAGACTGTCCTGGGCTGGAGCCCTGCTTCCCTCTGCCACTTTGTGGGTTCTGCAGTTCTAGAATTGGTTCAGAGCCATTTTTTTATAGGTTTTTGGAGGGACTTGGTGGGGAGCTCCCGCCAGTTACTGCTTTCCAGTCGCCATCTTGGCTCTGCCCCCTGAATTCTACCGGAACTCAAAGTTTTAAAAGCAGATGTTCAAAAAAAAAAGTTGTTGCATGCAACTGAGAAATAAGATATATAGGCATATATTTTTATATGGATAGGGCATAGAAATCTATCTTGCCTTACAAGAAAGTAAGGGAAAAGGGGATGGGGGAGTGGGGTGACAGAAGAGAGGACTGACTGGGGAATGGGGCAATCAGAATATATGCCATCTTAGAGTGGGGGGAGGGTAGAAATGGGGAGAAATTTTGTAATTCAAAATTTTTTGGAAATCAGTGCTGAAAACTAAAAATATTAAATAAAATAAAAAACTTTTAAAAATAATAAAAAATTAAAAATTAAGAGAAAAAAAGAAAGAATCTACCAATCACCCCCTGAAAGAGACCCTAAATTGAAAACTGCAAGAAATATTGTAGTCAAATTCCAGAACTACTAGCTCAAGGAGAAAATACTGCAAGCAACTAGAAAGAAACAATGCAAATATCATGGAACTACAGTCAGGATCACGCAGGATCTTTCAGCTTCTAAATTAAATGACAGGAATATGATATTCTGAAAAGCAAAGGAGCTGGGACTACAACCAAGGATCAGCTACCCAGCAAAACTGAACATAATTTTCCAGGCAAGGAGATGGACATTCAGTGAAATAAGAGAATTCCAGACCTTCATGATGACTAGGCCAGAGCTCAATGGAAAATTTGATCTCCAAATACAAAACTCAAGAGAGACATAGAAAGGTAAATGGGGGGGGGAACCCCTGTTTAATCGATAAGGCTAATTAGTTACATCCTCATATAGGATTACGTGGTTGTATATATGTTTTCTATATATGTCAATCTTGATAATAGTATAGTTATTATGACAATTGAAAGGGATATTCATAGACCTTGAGTGACAGCATGAAATAACCGATATAATGATAAAAAATATATAATAGATATAAAGAGGTAGTTCTGGAAGAAGAGGTAATGAGGTAGTAGAAGACGGTGAATTACATCACATGCAGAGGCACAAAAACATATTATAGCAGAAAGAAAGAAGGGAGGTAGAAGAGTAATATTTCAGCTTTACTCTCATCAGATTTGGTTCAAGAAGAGAATAACATGCCTTGATAAGTATAGGAATCAAACTTGTCCTACAGGCAATAGGAGGGGAAAGGGGTAAGAAAATGGAGGGGGGTGGTTAGAAGGGAGGGAAGAAGTAGCAAGGGGAAAAAGGTAAGATAAGGGAGGGGACTCAAGAGGGAAGGTAAACTGAGGAAAACGGCAGTCAAAAGCAAAACTGTTGAGTAGTGGAAGGGAAAAGGGAAAAATAAAAGCATAAACAGGGGGGAAATAGGATGGAGAAAAAGATACAGATAGTAATCATAACTGGGAATGTGAATGGGATGAACTCTCCCATAAAACAAAGGCAGGTAGCAGAATGGATTAAAAACCATAAACCTGCAATATGCTGTTTACAAGAAACACATTTGAAACAGGGGGATACACACAGGGTAAAGGTAAAAGGCTGGAGTAAAATATATTGTGCTTCAGATAAAGTAAAAAAGCAGCGGTAGCAATCCTAATCTCAGACAAAGCAAAAGCAAAGATAGATCTAATTAAAAGAGATAAGGAAGGGCACTATATCCTGCTAAAAGGCATCATAAACAATGAAGCAATATTATTATTTAACATATATGTACCAAGTGGTGTAGCATGCAGATTCTTAGAGGAGAGGTTAAGGGAGTTAACGGGAAGAAATAGCAAAACTATGCTAGTGGGGGACCTCAACAACCCCCTCTCTGAGCTTGATAAATCTCACCTCAAAGTAAACAAGAAAGAAGTTAAGGACATGAATAGAATTTTAGAAAAGGCAGATAAGATAGACCTCTGGAGAAAACTGATTGAGGATAAAAAGGAATATACTTTTTTCCTCAGTGGTATATGGCACGTACTTAAAAATTAACTATGTACTAGGGCATAAAAACCTCACAATCCAGTGCAGAAAGGCAGAAGTAGTCAAAGCATCCTTTTTAGATCATGATGCAATAAAAATTGTTTGTAATAAAGAACCATTGAAAATAGCTTAAAATTAATTGGAAACTAAATAATCTAATTCTAAAGAATGAGTGGGCCAAAGAAGAAATCAGAGAAACAATTAATAACTTCATTCAAGAGAATGACAATAATGAGGCAACATACCAAAACTTATGGGATGCTGCAAAAGCAGTTATTAGGGGAAGTTTTATATCTCTAAATGCTTACATGAATAAAATAGGGAAAAAGGAGATCAGTGAATTGGGCGTGCAACTGAAAGAGCTAGAAAAAGAATGAATTGAAAATCCCTAATTAAATACCAAATTAGAAATACTGAAAATCAAAGGAGAGATTAATAAAATTGAACTCAAGAAAACTATTAAATTAATAAATAAGACCAAGATCAGGTTTTATGAAAAATCCAGTAAAATTGATAAACTTTTGGTCAATTTGATTGAAAAAAAGAATGAAGAATATCATGTTACCAGTATCAAAAACTAAAAGGGTGAATTCACCTCCAGTAAAGAGGAAATTAAAACAGTAATTAGGAATAATTTTGCCCTATTGTATGCCCATAAATTTGACAACTTGAGGGACATGGATGAATAGTTACAAAAATATAAATTGCCCAGGTTAACAGAAGAGGAAGTAAAATACCTAAATAACCCCATGTCAGAAAAAGAAATTAAGCTCCCTAGGAAATGAACTCCCTAGGAAACAATCTCCGTAGTCAGATGGTTTTACATGTGAATTTTATCAAACATTTAAAGAACAATTAATTCCCATACTTTATATACTATTTGGGAAAATAGGTGAAGAAGGAATCCTACCAAATTCTTTTTATGACACAAATACAGTAATAATACCTAAACCAGAAAGAGTCAAAACAGAGAAAGAAAATTATAGACCAATTTCCCTATTAATTATTAATATTGATGCAAAAATTTTAAATAAAATATTAGCAAAAAAATTGCAGCAGCTTATCACTAGAATAATTCTTTATTCCAGGAATGCAAGGCTGGTTCAATATTAGGAAAACTATCAACATAATCGATCATATCAATGGCAAAACTTGCAGAAATCATATGATCATCTCAATAGATGCAGAAAAAGCCTTTGACAAAATACAACACCCATTCCTATTAAAAACACTAGAAAGCATAGGAACAAGTGGAGCGTTCCTTAAAATTATAAATAGCATCTACCTAAAACCATCAACAAGCATTATTTGTAATGGGGATAAGCTAGATGCATTCCCAATAAGACCAGGGGTGAAACAAAGATGTCCATTATCACCCCTATTATTCAATGTGGTACTAGAAATGTTAGCTGTAGCAATAAGAAAAAAAAGAAATTGAAGGAATTAGAATAGGCAAAACAGAAACTAAATCATCACTTTTGTAGCTGATATGATGATTTACTTAGAGAATCCTAGAAAATCAAGTAAAAAACTACTTGAAATAATGAACAACTTTAGCAAAGCTGCAGAATATAAAATAAACCCACATAAATCCTTGGCATTCCTGTACATCACTAACAAAGCCCAATAGCAGGAGATAGAGAAATTCTATTTAAAGTAACTTGTAAACACTATAAAATATTTGGGAGTGTATCTGCCAAGACAAACCCAGAGCCTATATGAACATAATTACAAAATACTTTTCACACAAATAAAGTCAGATCTAAATAAATGGAAAAATATCAGTTGCTCATGGTTAGGCTAAGTTAATATAATAAAAATGAAAATTTTCCCTAAATTTATTTATTCAGTGCCATACCGATCAAACTACCAAAAAAATTAGTTTACACAGCTGGAAAAAATAATAACAAAATTCATCTGGCACAACAAGAGGTCTGGAATATCTAGGGAATTAATGAAAATAAATTCTAGGGAAGGTGGCCTAGCCATACCAGATATTAAATTGTACTATAAAGTAGCAATCATCAAAACTACCTGGTACTGGCTAAGAAACAGAGGCGTGGATCGGTGGAATAGGTTAGGTACATAAGACGCAGTAGTCAACGACTATATCTAACTTTGATAAACCCAAAGAATCCAGCTTCTGAGCTAAGAATTCACTATTTCACAAAAACTGCTGGGAAAATTGGAAAATGGTAGTGCAGAAACTGGGCATAAACCAATATCTTACCCCACATACCAAAATAAAGTCAAAATGGGTTCATGATTTAGGAATAAGGGCTGATACTACAAGCATTTTGGGAGAGCAAGGAATAGTTTACCTATCAGATTTATGGGAAAGCAAAGAATTCATGACCCAACAAGAGATAGAGAGCATTACAAAATGCAAAATGGAAAATTTTTTTATGTTAAATTGAAAAGGTTTTGTATTTTAAAAAAAAGCCAATGCAACAAAGATTAGGAGGGAAGCAGAAAATTGGGAGAAAATCTCTACAACTAGTGTCTCTGATAAAGGACTCATCTCTAAAATATACAGGGAACTGAGCCAAATATGTAGAAATATAAGTCATTCTCCAGTTGAGAAATGGTGAAAGGATATGAAGACAGTTTTCAGAGGAAGAAATTAAAGATATCTATAGGCATATTAAAAAATTCTCCAAATCACTGCTGATTAGAGAAATGCAAATCAGAACAACTCTTAGGTACCACATCTCTCCTGTCAGATTGGCTAACATGACAAAACAGGAAAATAATAAATGTTGGAGAGGATGTGGCAAAATTGAAACACTGTTACATTGTTGGTGGAGTTGTGAACTAATCCAACCATTCTGGAGAGCAATTTGGAACTATGCCCAAAGGGCTATAAAAATGTTCATACCCTTTGACCCAGCAATACCACTTCTAGGACTGTATCCCAAAGAGATCACACAAGTGGGAAAAGGACCCATATGTACAAAAATATTTATAGTGGCTCTTTTTATAGTAGCAAAGAATTGGAAATCAAGGGGATGCCCATCAATTGGAGAATGGCTGAACAAGTTGTGATATATGAATTTAATGCTATAAGAAATACATATAGCATATATTTATATATATAGCATATATATATGCTATAAGAAATGGGCAAGATGCAGACTTCATAATAACCTGGAAAAACCTACACGATATTATGCTGAGTTAGCAGAGCAGAACTAGAACATTATACACAACCATATATGTATATGGATTCTGTGATGACTAACTTTGATAGACTTCAGTCTCTCAGCAGTACAAGACCGAAGACAGCTCCTTATAGGACTCATGATGGAGAGAGCTGTCTACATCCAGAGAAAGAACTATGGAGTCTGAATGCAGATTGAGGCAAACTAATTGCTTTTTCTTTTCTCTTTTCTTTTTGTTTGTTTCTTTCTCATGATTCATTCCATTGGTCATAATTCTTCATTACATATAAATTTAATGCAAAATTATATGTACAAGATATATCAGATTCCATGACATCTTGGGGAGGTAGGGGGGAAGGGGAGCAAGAAAATCTGGAACTCAAAATCATGCAGAACTGAGTGTTATGAATTAAAAAATAAAAATATCTTAATTTAAAAAAAAGGAATATACCAGTATAGAAAGGAAGAAGGGGGCAAAAGTATAGCACAGGAGAGTTCAGGTGAAGATTACCAACACAAAACAGGGAGAGGAATTAACAAAGACTACTCACAGTCAAGGAAAAATCTTAGCATGTGGTCCTCTTGGTGGGCTCCAGACATGGAACTAAGCCGTGGGTCTTTGTACTCTATTCAGAGACACAGAGTCAAGGCACAAACTTATGTAGAATTTTAGACAACTAGGTGGCTGGCACCAATAAAAATACTGCCATGTCAATCATAGGAGAAGATAATTGTATAGTTCAGACCAGTGAAATAAGGGTATAAATGGGATTGAGGAGTGAAGGGCAGGGGCAGTAACCTTAACTCTTTAACCGTCCTAAGCAAGAGGCTTTTGAGGTGGAGTGCTTAAGCCCATTCTATGGGTTTATTAGCCTTGGCATACATGCATCCTGGGGTTCTGATCCCTACTGGTCAAGCCAATTTTCACTAATTCACAGTTAGCAATTCTCCCCTTTTAAAAAGACCATTATGAAGCTTATTAAAATGCATATAAGAAAATATAGAAAGAAGTTCAAAAGGAAGTATAGAAGGACAGTTATAAATATAATCTGTAGAATTAATTATATGCTTTTTGGGCAAGTGTGAAATGGACATTCTCAGTTCCATATAGAATTCTCTCTTCAGGGCCCGAAGTAGGGTGACTGCTATGTAGAAGAAATGAGGAGATATGAAGAAGGTAAAATGCAGAGCTAAAAATCAATGGGATTTAGTTCCTTATTGACCCAACCTTCTACATCACCCTACATATCTAAAGAAAACTAAGAGATTACAAGTTTAGGCCTTGTTGACTGGCAAAGTGGTGGTGTCATCAGTAATAATAGAGGAGTGAGGAGAAGATGTAGGTAACAGGGAATAAAATTATAAATTTTGCTTTAGACATATTTAATTTGAAGTACCAGAAAGCCATTCAAGTAGAGGTATCTAGCCACAATTTAGAATTATTAGATATATGGAACTCTGAACTCCTTTAAGGAATAATTGTTTCATTCATCATATTTTTATTCCTAGTACCTAGCACAGCACCTGGCACATAGTAAGCACTTAATAACTACTTAGGGATTGATTAATTAGACCTCTGAGGAAAGGAGTCATTGACATAAAGGTGGAGTGAATGAGTGAGATCATAAGGAGAGAAGTGTAGAGAAAGTAAGACGTCCATTCTTACCTCACTAAATCCCAGAAAGTCCAGACATCTTAATTGAATCAGTCAAAAGTAAATTAGGTGTTAATAAATCCTTAGTCAGTTTCAAAGGATCAAAGGGTTGGGGTCATTACTTTAAAGAAGTTGACACTGTACAAAAAATACCTTGTGTCTGCTTGAAGATCAAGCTATTTTACTCCTCTTGAGTTACATATGAAAACAACAGGCTAGTTTGTAGTTTTATTCATTGGAGTGGAAAAGGTATACAAATTTGGGAACTGAGAATTCCGGGCTCAAGAGAAAAAACTGCTCTTGGGGGGTTGGAGAAACCTCCATCTCTTTCTTCTCCCTTTACCATATTACTAGATGGGCCATACTACTAGGAAACTGCATTTGGCTGGGATTAGAGACATGCTGAGAACGAACAGGTCCCACCAAAAAAGGCAACTGAGTATCCAGAGATGAAATTGACCAAATCATAACTTCGTGAACTTTAAAAAATTGAAAGACCTGGAAATCCTCTTGGTAGCAGTGTCTGCCAAAGCTATTAGCATTGTTGCCCTGAGCCCTTAGTAGTGTCCCCAGAGCAGCCATGGCTGACAGCAGCATCTGTTTCCAGAACTGAGAGTCATCAGGGATCAACCAAGTAAATGAAAAAGGTAGTTTCAAGATTCTAAAAGTACACTAATCCTCCAGTAGAGGAATATACCTAAGGGGAAGTATGAAGTGAGGATTCCACAAAGAAAGAAAAAAACTTAGTAGCTAGGAACTATAAATTGCCCTTTGGTACACAGGTTCTTTGTCCCTGTGTCTTACTACCATTATATCATAATTTTGAGCCCGCTCTCCTCAGGGACCTTATGTATACCAGGGTAGGGTGTACTCCTGATTTGGGATGATTATTTTTTTTTTGTAACAGTTGTCTTTGTTATAATCTACTTAGTAAATACTCTTTGTAAAAATTAATTAGGCCTGGCTGATAATCATCAGTGATAGTATTTGAAAATCCTATGGCCCTCATGATTGCACCTAGAACCCTAAGGAGAGTAGTAATTAGCTACCGTTTGGGAACTTAGCTTCCATGTGAGTTGTAGAAGTAGCCCTAAAGGAAAAGAGGGCCAAAGTTAGAATCTTGAGAGAAACCAACCAATCAGAGGGAGAAGCCACAGGGGCATAATGTATTTCCAGTGTGAAAAGTAGTCCAGAGGTAAAATGAGCTTCCAGGCTGAAGAGATTTTTATGGCATGGTAGACAAAGTATTGTAAAGAGTTCTTTTAGAAGTACAGCCTGAAGTGCAACCCCCGAATAAATCCTAAGAACCTTTACTAATACTAAAATGGTGTCATAGAATCATAGAGTCTTAGAATTGGAAAACAGCTCATAAGTAAGAAAGTTTAACTTATACCCAATGAAAGCAAAATGATATAATCATGTAAAAGTGCTTTTGAAACCCTTAGATATGTCATATATTGTTATTATTAACATTAATACTACACATTTGCAGCCTGAAAATAGTATGAAATAACCACTTTTATGAAATTGGTCCCTGGACTATGCTTTGAAAAATACTATCTAACCTTCATTCCTAGTAATTAGGAGAGGATAAACAGTAATTAAAAATTTTTTCCAGGTTTTACATTTTGTTCCTGAAAAAACATGTTAAAAAAGTAAATGACAACAAAGCGTAATAAGTATCAGGTTTCTTGTAAAGGCCTCTTGCATCCTCACTTCTGAATTGTCCAATAGGCCTGGCTATTTGTCCAGGTTAGAAATTCGTAAATTACCAACAAAAAAAAAAATCAGACTCATAAAGTTGAAAGGGAACCTACAGGACATTGAGTCCAAACTTTACCTTAAAAATAATCCCCATACTATATCCCAACCAATGAGTACTTTCAAGTTCTGCTTGAATACATATAGTCATTAGGAAGGAATACACTACTGCCTCCAAAGCAACCCATTTTTATAGAACTTTTATTAGAAAGCATTTACATCAATCTTAAATATTCCCCTTTGCAACTTTAGTTCCCAGTTCAGCTCTCTGGAGCCAAACAGAACAGCTCTAATCCTTCTTCCAACATAACAGCTTCTTGAGCATTTGAAGACAGCTATCATGCCACCCCCACACCTTCTCTTTTCTAGGCCATACATCTTCTGTACCTTCAGCCTATCCTGATTTGGTGTGAGTTCAAGACCCTCAACTGTCCTGATCATCTTTCTCAGGATACAATCTAGTTAGCCAGTATTTTTCCTAAATACGGGTTTGGTAGAATTTAACACAATTCTTTAGAAAAAAGGTGAATGTAATGAGACTGTCATTTCCCTTATTCTAGATGGTATGATTCTATTAATCCAGGAAGGGAGGAAGGAAACAAGCATTTATTAAGCATTTGCTATGTGCCAGGCAGTGTGGTAAGTATTTTACAAATATATCATTTGATCTTCACAACAACCCTGAGAGGTAGTTGCTATTAGTATGCCCATTTTACAGTTGAGGAAACTGAAGCAGACAGAAATTAAGTGAACTGCCCAGAGACATTCAGTCTGAGGTTGAATTTGAACATGGGTTTCCTTACTCTAGGCCCAGTACTCTGTCCACTGAGCTATCTAGCTGCTTCCAGTACAGGTTAAGATAAAAATAGTTCTGTTGTTTTGTTTTTACTTACCATGTCACGCCACTGATGTACACTGAACTTGTATTACAATAAAAACTCAATATTATTTTCATATGATCTGTTTTCTAATCATGCCTTCCCCATTTTGTACTTGAACAGCTGATTTTTTTAACCTAACTATAGAATTTTATATTATCTATATTGCATATTCTGCTCATGCTTGTTGTTACATATGTCATACTCATCCTAAATACAACTTTTTTAAGCCTTTGTATTTCCTTAAGCATTTATCATCAGCCTCAGTCTCTCGTGACCTTTAGGACTGCTGCCACAGAGCACTACCACATTTTTTATTCATTCTGTTACATGTCCTTATTTTCCTCTGCTTTACATTTCTTTTCAAGTTGTTTCATTTGTTTCCTGTGCATCCATATTGATCTTTTAGACCACATTCCTTTTCTTCCTCTTAGAAACTGTGTTTTAATCATGAAAAAAATCTCATTTCTCTTGTGCTGACTTCCCCTATAGAATAAGCTATAGGAACCTACTTATCCTTTCTCTGGACTCTATAATCTGTTCTCCTAAGATGTAAAGTGCTTATTACACAAAATCCAGCTTTCCCCTCCATATCAATCACAAAATCTAAGATATAGTGGTCATTTCCTCCTAATGACCCTACTATTTCTACTCAGATTGGTGTTTTACCAGGGCAGGAGGAGAATAAAAATAGCCAAACCAAAGGTCTGATTTCAGCTTTCATGTGTTTCCAAAGTATTGTGTAACATTACCCAGTACCTCTCCCTGACTCCACCAGGCCTTTCCTTCAGGAACAGGGACAAGAAGCAAGCTCACCTAGCATAACTGATGTAAGCCATTGGCTTATCTAATAACCACTCCCTCTCACACTCATGAACCATATGTGGAATTGATAGAAGAAATAAGCTATGAAACCTGACCAAAATATATCTCCATATGCCAAAATAGTGATACAGAGAAAGGAGACCTGTGGCCTTCCAACCTCTCTCACCCCTGTCACTCAAGTCCTTCTCATACCGAGTAATCTATATACTCACTAGCTTTACTGCCATACTCAGACTCTCTCTGCACCAAGACTAGTGTCTAAACCCATCACCCTTTATACAAACTAGCCATTTACCTACTTCCTGGCATCCCTACCTTATTAGTGAGAGCTGTGAAAGGAACCTTCCCACACAAATAGTAGCACTTATCAGTATTTCTCCCTCCCATCCCGCTAGTCTTCCAATCTCCCAACACCATGATGTCCCCAGCTTGCATTTAAAACCCTTATTTGCTTCTTGGTTCATGATAGTCTTCCTAAATTCTGAATTAATCTCAATTCCTTTGACATTTTGCTTTTTTATTTTTAGTTTGTTCCTTCAGCCCAGACCTGCTCTTTTACTTAACTTCATTACCCATGTATACTCCCAATACTGCTGCCTATTGTGACCCTGACAGTTGATAAATTCTTGTTGCTCTGTACTTGTTTCAGTTCAGCTCTGGGTGTCAAGTCATGTAGGCCAGGTGAGTTTCAACCAGGTTTCAAGACCCTTAATTTTAGCTACCCAGATCTCTTGGAATTTGGAGTGCTCTTACAGTCTCCAGGTGAGGAGTCAGTAGATGAAGAAAAAGCAAAGACACAGAATCACAAATGGACCTGTAATGGTGATGGGAAGAGAAATATAGGTATTTACTACAGTATTGGAAAGCTGATAGTAAATCTCCAACAGACGGGTTGACTTTAGCTTACCAAAAGGTATTCTTTTGTCCACAGGGAATGCTTTGTTGGAACAAGAATTATGTGAGACTGTAATGCAGCGGTACCTATCCAATTTCTGATGAGTGAATACCATATTATGATTGGTTTGTTGAAATACCTTGTTTCAATTTTAAAATTAGGAGCATAAAAATAGAAATCCTCGTTTTCATTTAATGTAACTGGAGAAATGCTTATAGAGTTATGTGGAAGGAACTCTTATCCCCCAGTTAAGTTTTTTTAATTTTAAGAAAATCTGGAGAAAGCCTTTTTTTTTTAACTTTGACAAACAAGTTGTCCGATGTTATTGTTTATTATTGTTGTTGTTGTTGTTGTTGTTCCGCCCTCTAGTGGCAGAACATACCTTCTTAAACACCTCTGAATAAACAGCTAGAGTTCTTTAATGGAAAGAGGAGTGTATCTATTTTTGGAGAATAAACAGCTAAGCAGGTTTAAGTTACCAAACAAACTATCCTTTGAGGATTCGTGCATTTGCTTTTATCTTATTTTTTAAAATTGTACTCTGCATAAAGTGTTTTGTGCTACAAGTACAATAAATTAAAGCCCTAATTAAAATACAAACAACTATGGAAAATAATAAAACTGAATTAAAATGTCACATATATAAACGTTTAGGCTTGCATAATAGGTTTTATATCATCCTAAGTAATAATGATGTATAGGAGATTTCTTAAAAGAAGATATTCTAGTTTCTAATAGTTTTTCTCAGTCTTCATTCTTAACTTATCTGCTACGTTTGACAGTCAACCACTCTCCTCTCCTCCTAGATACTCTCTTCTTTTGTATTTCGTGACACTACTTTCTCCTAGTTCTTCTCCCTGTCTAAATTCTTCTACTCAGTCTCCTAACTGATTCATCATTCAGATTATGCCGCCTGATAGTGAATGTTCTCCACAGCGCTGTACTAGGGCTAATGGTGTGCAAGAGCCAGCTAGTGGGAGCCAGTTGTTAAGTTTGCAATGTGAGAATTAACTCCTCAGAAATCAGCAACCACTACAAGACAGTGCTTGATTTATTGTTTTGTTGATTGTCTAGACTTAAAGTGATAGAGATAATGTTAATAATGCAGTTTAAATTTAAAAGTATGCCCCAGGCACATACTTTCCCCCAGAGAACCAGGTGTTAAGCATTTACCAGCATGAGCTTGACTAGAGCCCCTTCTCTTCTCCTTCTTCATCTTTCATCAATTGAATTATAATCTCACTGAAGGTGACTCTAAAAATCCATATACCTAGCCCTAGTCTCTCCCTTAATCTTTATCCCTGGTCACCAGTTGCCTGTTAAACATTTCAAAATATATTTTCCAAACACCTTTCAAACTTAACTTGTCCAAGACATAACTCATTGTCTTTCCGTTCAAGCCTACCCTTCTTCGATAGTTCTCTATTTCTGTCATAGTCTCTCAGGTTTTTATTTTTGGTGTTACCCTCAACCCCTCACTCTCTCTCATCCTACATTTCAAATCAGTTGTCAAATCTTGCTGTTTCTACCTGCACAGTATCTCTCACATCACAGAACTACCACCCTCATTTAGGTCCTTATCTCTGTTGTATTGGCGTCTTAATTGGTCACTCTCCCTGAAGTCTCTCCTCATTTCAGTCTGTCTTCTGCATTGCCGCCAAAATTATTTTCCTTAAGTACAGACTTCACTCCCCTGCTCAATAAACTCCAATGGTTCCCCATGCCTTTACAGTATAATATAAATTTTTCTGTTTAGTTCTGAAAACCTTTCACAACCTAGCCCTAACCTATATTTCTATCATCACTACAAATGACTCCCTTTCTTGAACTCTGCTATCCAGCCAACTGACCTTCTCCCTATTCCTCACACCCAACACTCTGATCTCTCATTGCTGTGCCTTTTTACTTGCTGTCCCTCATGCCTGGGATGAACTCCTTTTTGGGAAGGCTTGACCCAAACTAGTGTCCTCCTAGTTTCATCTTGTCAGAAATAACCCTCTTGTGCCCCAAATAGACACAGTAAGTTAGACAGACTCAGGATGAGTGAAGCAGTTAAAATTTTATTAGGTTCCTGCGGGAGCAGGCATGGGACTCAAGATGAGCTCCCCTATACCCTATAAAAAGGGAGAGTAGGCCTTTTGTATCTGTTCTCGGCCACCAGTCCCCCTTAACTGACTCTGATTGGTGAGAGTCAGCATAGTCCCCAGACCTCCCAGAACACCTACTACATGTTCCCCTTAATATGTTCCCCCTCCCACCTCAGGTGAGGCATATTCACATAATGGTGCTAACCCCTCCTTAGGGGCATGTAAGTTAATATGTATAAACCTTATGAAGCAGGTAAAGATGGCCCTTAACCTTTGTCCTACTTTTGTCCCCTGGAGAACCCAGGCTATTTTCCAAAACTCTCTTCCCATGAGATACCTTTCTTTTATGGCCCCATCTGCTAATACGGAAACATAGCATTGGCCTAACCGGGAATGTTGACTGCATTCCTTGTTCAGATTACCTTTGTGGAAACAGAACTCATCCTGCTAACTCTTACAGTCTTCAGTGTTGGAATGAAATAAAGAACTGTAGTTCGTTCAACAGATAACAAAAGGAAGTTTACTTAGCCGTAGTATAAAAAGTATATTCGATAAGGACACTCCAAATCCCCTTCCTCTCTCAATGGAAATGTGTCTAGTCAGTAAGGCAGCATGTGACTAAACTAGGTTTTGGGGTATGCAAAGTCTAAAAGGCCTTCATATCATGTCAGGGGACATTTTTATATCTTTAGGTAACCAAAAAGCTATATCATTCTGGGCAGAGGGCTGGTGAATTTGAGTCAAGGGATGCACAATTTCAGCCTTATTCTCCTGGGCCAGTCAAGTCCCAGGGACAGCTCTTTTACCTTTTAGGGAAATATTTGCATGAGAGAAGGGATTAGGATATTACTCTCATCTCCCATCACCTCAGCTTCATAGAATCACTCTCTTCCTTTAAGGCACATCTCAAGCCCCGCCTTCTACATGAAGCCTTTCCTGATCCCCTAACTGCTAGTACCCTCCTTTCCGAACTACCCTATATTTAAATACTTCGGATTTATTCTCTTGATACTTACTCTACACATACTCATGTTCTTGTTGTCTTCCTCTCTCTTCCTTTTAAGAAGGGATTGTTTCATTATTTGCATTTGTATCCCCACTAGCACAAAAGTAGGCATGTAATACCTGTTGATTGATTTATTAAATTCTGTGATCTTCTGATCTATGAAGAATGTTAAAGGGAATGAACATCTTGCTTCCAGCAAGGAGGACAAATGGAATTTTCCCGTTAACTGCATAGAGTATTCCATGTTTGTGTTCCAGCCAAGTAACAACTGCATCTACACAAAGTTCAAGTTGGTCTTTCTCCAAGAAGATAAGATAAGAAGGCTTGGGGAGTCTAGGCCATCAGGAAGAATGAAATTTTCCTTTAAAAATGGGAAAAACTTCAAGCTATTTTTTTTACCCATATATGTTTTTTATTATTATTTAATATATTTAGTTTTCAGCATTGATTTTCACAAGAGTTTGAATTACAAATTTTCTCTCCATTTCTACCCTCCCCCCCACTCCA
>CM053622.1:548483641-548507864 GCA_028646595.1 Phalanger gymnotis
AGTGATCTTTTGGACCTCCTTTTCCATTTGGCTAATTCTGCCTTTCAAGGCATTCTTCTCCTCATTGGCTTTTTGGAGCTCTTTTGCCATTTGAGTTAGTCTATTTTTTAAGGTGTTGTTTTCTTCAGTATTTTTTTGGGTCTCCTTTAGCAAGTCATTGACTTGTTTTTCATGGTTTTCTCTCATCTTTCTCATTTCTCTTCCCAATTTTTCCTCTACTTCTCTAACTTGCTTTTCCAAATCCTTTTTGAGCTCTTCCATGGCCTGAGATCAGTTCATGTTTTTCTTGGAGGCTTTTGTTGTAGGCTCTTTGACTTTGTTGGCTTCTTCTGGCTGTATGTTTTGGTGTTCTTTGTCACCAAAGAAAGACTCCAAAGTCTGAGACTGAATCTGGGTGTGTTTTCGCTGCCTGGCCATGTTCCCAGCCATCTTACTTGACCCTTGAATATTCTGTCAGGGTATGACTGCTTGTAGAGTAAAGAGTACTATGTTCCAAGATTGAGGGGATGCAGTATTGTTTTCAGAGCTATTACAGCCAGCTCTGCCATACCATCACTCCTCTTTCCCCAAGAACCCCCAACCTGGACTGGACTCGGATCTTCAGCAGGCTCTACACTCCTGCTGTGATCCACCACTTAATTCCTTCCACCAGGTGGGCCTGGGGCCAGAAGCAACTGCAGATGTAGTTCTGTAGCTGCTTCACCTCCGCTGCCCCCAGGGGCTGTGGCTGAACTGCAAACTCTATGACCCTGTCCCCAGCAGCTTTTCCCACTAACCTACTCTGTTGTCTTTGGTGTTTGTGGGTCGAGAAGTCTGGTAACTGCCGCAGCTCACTGATTCAGGGTGCTAGGGCCCGCTCCACCCAGCTCCCAGCCTGGTTGGTCCTGCTGCTGCCTGCGCTGGGCTCTGCTCCGCTCCGCTCCCAGCTCCGTGTGTGATAGACCTCACCCAGCAACCATCCAGGATGTCCTGGTCTGGAGCCCTGCTTCCCTCTGCTATTTTGTGGGTTCTGCAGTTCTAGAATTGGTTCAGAGCCATTTTTTTAATACGTTTTTGGAGGGACTTGTTGGGGAGCTCATGCTAGTCCCTGCTTTCCAGCCGCCATCTTGACTCCGCCTCCCCATTTGTATTGTTTTAGTTATTGTATATATTGTTCCGTTGGTTCTCCTTACTTCACTCCAATACCAGTTCATACAGATCTTTTTTAAAAATTAATTCATTTTAAATTTAAATACAAAAACTTAAATATACAATAAGAAAAACATAAACAAATACAAAATAAGAAAAGAAAAAAGCATTGTCATGTGCACAGCAGAACATAAGAGAGGATTGAAAACATATAGCAATAAATTTCCATTTCAAGAAAGCCTATATAATATTAAATACTATGCATTGTGTTCAGAACTGTCCATCTTTTCTTTGCTTCCTTGTAAGTTTTCTTTTATTCCCTGCTGTGCACTCTTTACTCTGTTCTTTTTCACCCCTTTCCACCAGCCCCCTTAACTCCCCCACTTGCTCCCAAAAAGGAACAATTAAGCAATGATATATTTATACACACATACATGCATATATACATATACACACATGCAAACATACACATGTCTTTATATACATATACACACAAAGATATATATTCATATATATGTGTACACTTACATATACTTAGATATCTATAATCATACTTATATGTAGACATACACATTCATATGCATCTATGTAAGACTGTGCTATACTTGATTTGTCCTGTTTCTCTGGGGTGAATAACCTCTTCCTTCAAAAGTCTGAGTCTTTCCATATTTTCCTAAGTCTACCAATTTGTCATTTCCTATACTACAGCAATATTCCATCCTCATACTGTCTAGTTATTTTAAATAGTCTTAAATAATATTGATTAATATAGCTGACATATAGTGTACTTTCTCCATTTTCTCTTATGATTAAATCTATTTTAGCTTTAACTTTGTCTGAGATGATTACTACCCTTGTCTTTTTTTCCCCTAATACATTCTACTCCTGATCTTTATTTTATGTTTGTGTCTGTCTCTTATTTCTTATCTCTCCTGACTCTACTTTACTTTTGCCCACTACCTTGCCCTCCTATTATTTCACCTACTTCCCCTCCAAGGATCCCACCCTTGTCCTCACATTCCCATAGATCTAAACACTCTTCTATTACTCTGCCTCATCCTATCACCTCACCTTCCCCTCTAATAATCCCTCCCTTATCTTCTCCCCTTAAGCCTTTCCTTTCTTTCTAAATGTGGAAGACTTTTATATCCTTCTAGATATGTGTATTGTTCCTTCTTAAACCCATTCCCCATTAAAGTATAGTTCAGAACTACCAGTCCTCCTCCTCCATCTAATTCCTCTGTGTCAGTTCTTCCTCTTTCACTTCATTTTTATAAAATAATTCCTTTTTACCTGTTCCTACATGGCTTTACTTTTAAAAATCATATCATACTCAGGTCTACCCCAATCTTTCTTATGAACTGCCCAATTACTAATAACAATTTTAGACATATGTTTTACATTTCCTCATATAAAAGGCAAACAGTGTCCTTATTTAGTCTCTTGTAATTAGTCTCTGAAATGTACCTTATGTTTCTCTTGGATCTTATATGTTAGATCTTCTATTAAGTTCAGGTTTTTCTTTGTAAACAAAATCCTGAAAGTCTGACCATTAAATGTCCATTTTTTTCCCATTCAGGATTATACTTAACTTTGCTGGGTATGATACTTTCAGCTGCAAACCCAGTTTTTTGTTTCTTTGTTATATAGTGGTCCAAGACCTGTAGTTTTTTTTAGTGTCGCTGCTGTTAGGTCTTGTGTGATTCTAATTGTGGCACCGCCACACTTAAATTGCTTTTTTCTTGTTGTGCATAATATTTTATCCTTGAGCTGGGGGTTTTGGAATTTGACTATTATATTCCTGTAGGTTTTCATCATAGAATCTCTTCCAGGTGGTGATTGGTGGAGTTTTTCTATTTCTACTTTCCCCTCTTGTTCGAACACTTCAGGATAATTTTCTTTAATTATTTGTTGTATTATTGTATCAAGGTTCTTTCTTCGATTGCAGCTTTCAGGCAGTCCAATTATTTTTATGTTTTCTCTTCTTGATCTGTTCTCCAGATCAGGTGTTTTTCTTATGTTTCACATTCTCTTCTAGTTTTTCATTTTTTATATTTTGTTTTATTATTTCTTGGTCTCTTATAACTTTATTGGCTTCCCCTTGCCCAATTCTAATTTTCGAGGAGTCATTTTCTTCCTTAAGATTCTGGATCTCCTTTTCTAATTGGTTGACTTTCTTTTCATAATTTTCTTGTTTTTCTTGGATTGTTCTTATATTTAAAAAAAATTTTCCATAATCTCTCTCATTTGATTTTTAAAGTCTTTTTAAAGTTCTTTTTTGGGCAGATGACCATTTGATGTTACTCTCTGGGGTAGGATAGGCTTTTTTGCTTCAGTATCCTCCTCTGAAGATGAACCCCAGTCTTCTCTATTCCCATAGTAACTTTCTATGGTTGGATTCTTTCTCCTTTGCTCATTTTTTTAAAAAAAATATTATAGCAACTTATTTTTTGTAATTACCTCTGGTCCTGGGGGATGGTGAACAGTGCCTCTGGCCTCAGGTCCTCCTTCAGTTCTCCCCTCTGGCTTAGAAATGAAACCAAGAACTCTACCCTCCTGTAAGTACCCACAGCCAGCAGTGCTTCTGCCCCAATGCTTCTGCGCTCACTGCGTGTGTGCTGGTTCCTTTTTGCCCAGGGAGCACAGCAGCACAGCTGGTTCTGGGATTCCTTATTAGCAGAAGTTCCCTCAATCCTCCACAGCTTGGATGCCTGAATCTTGATACTGCCTGGGAAGTGAAAGTTCCTGGGGCTGGGGCTGGAGCTGAGGCTACCTCCCAACCCAGTTAAGCCCTAGCACTTGCAGCTTGCGGTTTCAGGCTGGAGATGTATACTCTTCATAGGGATCGAACCTTGGTCCTGGGATTTTTCTTCAGATCTTTTGCAATTGTCCCAGGAGACCCACTGTTCTGCCCCAACTGCTTTATGTTTGTCCTGAGGCACTATTTTATCTCGTTTGGAAAGTTGGGAATTTTCTGACCTACTGTGCCATATTCCCAGAAGCCTCTCCCTAGATCTTTCCATATTTCTCTGAATTCCTTACTTTTGTTATTTCCTATTGCACAATAATCTTCTTTAAACAAAAGTTTTAATCTAATGCTGAATATGTCAGTGATACAATAAAGGAGATTCTTTCAAGCACCTGTTGGATTGATGGCTTCTGAGGTCCCTCCTATGTAAGAGATTTTATGATTCTGAGACTGACCTGTCTACACTGTAAAGACATTATTCAGAATAGTAAGAAAACATAGTTGGAGATCCAGATTAGGTTAGGTTGAAGACAAATGCTGTGTAGATGCTGATTTGGTGGCTCTACTGTCACTGATGAAGAATAGTTTGTTATAAAGTTTTTGACACATCTTTTCTATTTTTGTCCATCTGTTGTCCTTTCAAGTCTAATCCTTAAAAACACTCCAGATGATCCTCCAATTATTAATATCAAGTAATAATTATGGCAATAAAATTGGGAGGTTTATGTTCACCAAAAGAGCAAGAAACTGTTATGATGGATGCAGAGGGCAGAGTATTCAATAAAGAGGAACTCACTGTAGAGGATGAGGTCCTCCAGATGCTTCTACTTGCAAATGACATTGAGCTGATTTTATTAAATCTAAAAACTGCTAAATGTGATCTGTAATTACCCAAAAGAGCTCAGCCTAACCTTCTGCACAGGAAAAAACAAGTGAATAAGAATGGCTACAGTTTTCACTACTCTACATATTTGAATGGACAGATCACAAAGGTAGCATTTTGAATAAATACTGAAGCTAGACAATGGTCTAGGAATACAACAGGAAAAAGAGAGCAGTGTTTTCAATGACCCTAAAATTTTCCCTGAATCACAGGCTCAGCTTTTTTCACATCAATATATTTCTGGTGATGCAATATGGGTGGTGAATCATGTAATACTACAGTCACCAAAAAGATGATGGAGAGGCATACAATGGACTGTGTGTAAGATGCAACTTATCATCAACAAAGAGCTATACCAGAGAATTATTATAAAGGATACTATCAGAGATGTTTCTGGCTAGAAAAAAGGTAGGTTGGTCACACATTGCTAAACTAGAGATAAGTAAAGGACAACTTTTGTATACCACGTAATTGTGGTGCTATAATTTCAAGAAATCTATAGGAAAGGCCCCTACCATGTTAGAAGTTTTATGGAAAATTATGGCCAAGAGGCACACAACATGAAGTATGGATAGATTATTATCTGCATTGAGGAATTTTCAACATTGATGAGGCAATAGCTCTATCAAAGCATAGCCTTCAAAACACCTTCCTTAAGGCAAAGGAGAGTATAATCATCCTTAGTCCAAGGTCAGCTGTATATACCAAAAGCATGTTTCTTATTTTTGTACATATATTTTAATTATAAATGTATTTTTCTTAGTTCAATTATTAATAGGATCCTTGATGTAATGGTTTCTTCTTTTCTCAATTAGTACCTCCCATTGTTCCTGCATATCTTTGGATTTCATAACATTTCGTAAAATAGCAATGTAATTTGTGAGTATTCAATCAATTTGGATGATGTTGACTTTTCATTGTGTAAACAAAGATATACATGTGGATGTACTATAGACTTCTGATAATGATGTGCTGTATCTGTTACAGATGCAGAAATGAACAAAATTATGTTAAGCTATGTTTGTATTATAGCCTAAGCTTAATTTAGCACATTTATTTACGATAATACATCCCACTTTACTTTTTAACGTAATATGAACAATTCCCTTATGTTTTTGATTTTCAGGTAGTTATCAACACTTATAGACAATAAGCAAGGCCATTCACTGACAGACTACAAGTGGGCATTACACTAAACCTATGGTCCCTTTGTTAAAATGCCCTAGTAACAATACGGACTTTATCTCAAAAAAGATTTTGATGCATTTTCCCTTAGGCCTAGAGAGGTGAACATCAAAACAAATCTTCCATTAAATAAAAATCTTCCAAGAAAATATGCTATTATATGAAATGCTCTTTAAATCTGAAAATAAGTCATTGACATACTTGCAAAAAGTTGCTTTTTCTTAGTTCTGTCAAAGTGATTTTGCCAGTCCAGGATCTGTTCACTGTATAGAATATTCTCTGAATAACCTATATCCAAAAATGAAAACAAGATAATATTAATACATGCTTAACTATTAAAGGATGTCCTGTGAATTAAACCAACTGAATGTTTTAGTTAATTAATTTTTCCAAAGTAATTTCTAGTCATATTAAATATGATACTATTGTACAGATCCTTCTGTTCCCAAATTACATATTTCTATCATACATATTACTGAGGGGATAAAGAATCCAATACTATTTACATGCTGAGCTTTCCCACATTATTATATGCATCAATGTCCTAGACTACCTATCATCCCTGTATTACCATGTATTACATATCTGAGTCATGAATGTAGGGAGGAAGATGAGTTAACAAGGACAAATCTACTTAGTAGTAGGTGGCAGTCTAGATGAGGGGGGCATTATTTAGCTATTATGCTTTATTGCTTTTGTGTTTTGAAGGCTTCTGGTCTTCAAGAGTAGCTTCATATGAGAATGTGGATTCCCTAATAAAAATTAAACATTTTAAGCAATGAGAGAGCTGGCCCAGGAAAACCTGGGTTCAAGTCCTGACTCTGACACATCCTGGCTGTGTGACCCTGGGCAAGTCACTTAACCCTTTAGTGCTGTGGGCAGCTCTCTAAGATTATAAATTGTAGGTAAGTTGCTAACCTACATTGGCTGAACTCATCCATGATTTATTCTATTAAAAAAAATCACAGGCCTAGTCTTTATCATGATCCTAAACAACATTGTAGTTATAATCAAGTCTTTTATTAGGAATCAGCAGATATAAAATACTGGCTAAGAGTTTGGGGATAAAGCATTGATTCAGAGGAAGGTTATTGGGGGTTGTATTTGTGGGTACAAGGAGGGTATAAAGAAGGTGGGAAGATAACCACACTTGCTTCAATTTTGTCTAGAGCAAAACTGTTATTCACTGAATCTACCTGATTCCCATTTGATTCAATAGAAGCAGTACCTTAACAATTGCAGGGAAAAGAACAGAAATTTAATTAGTTTTCTATTTGATTGGGCGCTATGATTTTTATTCTAGCAGCCAAAGGTCTAATATACAAATCTTGTACCCCAGGTCATTGTGGTATCAAGGAAGATCCTCTTTTTAGACAGGTATGAAATAAGGAGGAAGGTAAAGTTCAGTTGCTTAGAGAAGATGGTATAATCCCACAAAGCAAAACTCAAATATAAGATGCCCTCCAAATCTTAGGGCAGTTGTAAGCTATTAAAAGCTATTAAAGTTTAATACTGCTTTAGGAATTTTGTGACACAGTATACAATGTCAAAGTAGAAGAAAACTAAGAATGAGAAGATCTGACATGTGACTGAGGCACTCATAAGATTATTTATTTAAACCAGCTAGAGATGTCAAAAATGGGAAATGGATAAAAGAATAGCTATTGACACAGCTTGTAACCATTTCCTATATAGAACTTTAACTAATGTAAATCAATAACCATAACAAAGAGACTCAAATAGCCTAGAAATTTCCTTGCAAGCAAATACCTTCTGACAAGAAGATAAATACGGAAGCCAAGGGCAACACTGTATTAGAACAAAAACTAATTTGTAAAATCTTACCTAGAAAAACGGTAGATTATGAGCAGTACTTCAGTGGACCAACAAGCTCATCTGTTGTGGGTACTGCTTTCCATAATGAAGCTAAAATATACAACTATGTCTGCCAGTTCTGTGAAATTCTTGTCCACTTCCTCAAATAAATCCTCTACAAGGGTCCACCAAATATGCTAGGGGAGGAGCTTCTAAATCTATTGTCAACACATAGATACTGATAAAGTATTCAAACTGTCAGTTAGTTACCCCTCATGCTTACTAAGTGATCTACCTCTCTTTTTTTCTCTCTCGTCACTCATTTCCCTTACAACATTTTTGATGCCACTTCTGTGCAATTTCTCATCTGTAAAATGTTTTAGCCTCTTCACCAAACACCTCTCCATTATTTTTTTGGGTAACTAGTAACATTAATTCTTTAGAGATTGTGGAAATCTGTGATTTCACAACAATGCTGTCTAACTAGAAATATGATGATATTGGAAAGATGGACATTTGTTTCAGAGAAAAGCTTGAGTTTATTAAAAGCACTATGCATTTTACCAAATGCAATCTAGTCTACCTTTTTCCACCTATTCAATTATGGGATCACTTCATTATATAATGGCAATGTCTGTCCAAAGTTATATGCACTCATATGCACCCACTTTATGGACTGTCTATCCAATTACCTATTACAGAAAGAATAGTAGGTATTCTTCATCTACTCGTTTTTTCCTGTATGGACAATCAGACTAAACTCTTAAGTGATCATGAATCTTATTTAGGAGGCTCAGCAATATTTGATTAACAATATCATCTGTGAACAAGAGAATGTGGGTCAAGTACTAGACATCCTAATGATCATGGCAAACACTATTGGTAACACTTTTTTTTACCTCTGTTTTATGCCTCGCTTAATTAACAGTTATAGGGCTATTAATTAAAATAGCTATCTGAAATCTTTCAAGAAATCTTATATGATTTTAACAATATATACTTAAATGCATAATATATTTACATATATACGATATACTGTTGAGGAAGAGCATTTAAGAGGCAAATTTGTTTTATTAAATCAAATGATTTTTGAGGGAGGGTGTAGCCAATAAACATAAGCACAGTAGGATCTTGCATTCTGGACACTTTTTAGTTAATTTTATGAATCTAAAAGTGCAGTCTGTTATAGAATATTGCTTGCAAAAATGTGTATTTCCTTTTCATGTTTTCATCAGAGCAAGATGCTTTTACTGTTTGTATAGATTCTCATAAAAATTTGGTAGAGATGGGAAAATAAGCACATAGGTTAGAGGTTATTTCTATTTTTCAGTCACTAAATTTTGGGTAAAAATAAATGCTGAGATTTTTTCCCCACACCTTAGGTATCTCACCCTTTTTTAGCTACCTTCCTCAATGCCTGCAAAACTATACTGATCTCTTTTGTGTCTACTTGGGCTAGTTCTGCTATTTTCCCGCTTTCTAAAAATAGAATTTCTTCTTCTTTGTGTACCATATCCAGGACTGTGATATTAGATTCCCACTAGAGTGGTTCCTCAGACCTTTATGGTGAAAAAGTTGTACTTTAGGAGTCTATGATCATTTCCATTTTTCATTTGCTTGTTGTTGTCTTTCCAGTCTCATCCTTTATTTTGGGATGACTACCTAATTGGGTCTCTCCTGGAGCTTTCTTTAAACCTGATTATTATCAATAGCTACTCACTGTTTTATAAGCAGATAATGTTCATAATTTTTCGTTATACTGCTTTGTAAAATTTTACAAATGACTTTACATTCTAAATTGCTATTGCTCTTGCCCACTGTACTTGGCAAGGAGATCAAAGGTTTGCTGGCTGAGGTGGCTTCTAGGTCCTTTTGGCTTTCTTTTTATGGCAACTGAAAATCCAGAAAAATATTAGTAAAGACTGACCAATATATATCTACTTTTACTTTTCTCTTGAATCTTTATGAAAATAATCTACAAATATACTGAGGATTTTCTTGATGAAGTTATAAGAAGGGAGAAGGTAGACTTTTGTAAACAATACTGTATGGTAGATTACATTTTTATAGTCATACACATGCTTATATGGTGCAGAGAACATAAAGATTTTGTTGCGTTTATTGTCTGTTGATCATAAAAAAGCCTTTGATTCCTTAGTGCAAAATGCTACCATAAACGCTTCTTTAACAGAGGCCTCCAAGGTATATGTTAAAATCATACATGATTCCTTGGTAGATGTAACAAAAGAAATAAAAACCTTGATTATTAACTGAAGCATAAAATAGAGATGTATATTCTTGCTGAAGTCTAAATATTTTGAAGGGTTCTGTATAAAAGGTAGTTTTTTTGGCTAACATTGTACTAATAGCAAAGAGTCCTGGAATAATGCAGAACTTCCTAAATGAGATTCATAAGCACTCAAAAGAGTTTGGCCTAACTATTCATAGAGGAAAAAACAAGTATATGAATAATGTCTCTTGTTTCTAGGTGTTCTTAGCCTGTGGTCTGTGAACTTGTTTAAAAAAACTTTGATAATTATATTTCAATGTAATTGGTTTCCTTTGTAATCCTATGTATTTTATTTTGTGCTTTTAAAATTTTATTTCGAGAACGGTCCATATGCCTCCCCAGATTGTCAAAGGGATCCACAACATGAAAAAAATCAAGAGCCCATCTGGACTATGATATGCAGTTGGACAGATAACCCATAAAGCTGGACTGTTAGTGCACAGAGTAAATCTTGGTCAGTTATTGTAGCTGGACAGTGAATTGGGTCTAGAATTGAATAAGAAAAAGGTGGACTGGATGGAATTTGGAAAATTGTTTAGTTCTTTTAGTTACTTTATGCTTCTCTCTACTTTTTTAATAATAGTTATTATTTTTTTGATGATGCTATATGGCAACAAATAACAATTGATAGCATTTAAATAGTGCTTTAAAGTTTGCAAAGCTTTTTATATATTATTATTATTAATAGCTAATGTTTCTATAACATTCGCTATGTGCCAAGCACTTTAAAATGATTATCTCAATTGATCCTCCTAAGAACCCTGGGAGGGAGGCACTATTATTACCTCCATTTTACAGATGAGGGAACTAAGGATGACGCAAGTTAAATGACTTGCCTAGAATCACACAAGTAGTAAGGGTCTGAGGCTGGATTTGAACTCAGGTCTTCCTGCTTCCAGGCCTAGTGCTATGTCCACTCTGATAACTAGTTGCTGCTTCCTGGAATATTGCAATCTCTAAGGGATCAGAACAGTAGGTCACCTAAAGAGTAATTTAGAGATACATGGTGAGTGCATGGTAAACTGTAGAATGGTACTAATGAAGAATTAAGGAGAAATGGTGTAAAAAGTATCTGTGGAATTGTACAGCTGGAAAAGGAGATGGACCAGTCCTACAAGAAGAGTGAGGAATAATAAATGGATGGCCCATGTACTTGGCTGGTATCTTGGCAGCAGATTTAAAAGGATGTCTCTAATGTGCTGGGTGGATCCTCTTGGGGACTATTTGACATGGAGAAGACTTACACAGGATAAGAAGGCATACACAGTTTTTGATCAATTTGGTAAAAGGCAATGGCTACAAGAATTAGATCACAAATCTCTTGAAAAGTATAACAAAGACTGATATGCTCCCATTTTTAGTAGAAACTTTTAGTATAATACAACATCCTTCTTTTCAGACTTAATATGGGTTTTAGTTAGACTCTTCTTCATGCCACTTAGTTATATTATTGATTTTCATCATTTGGCAGTGGCACAGTAAACTTTAGGCCAGGCTTTTATCTTTCATATTTAGATTTTTCTAGACTATGTTTTCTCTGAGCAACATATTGTTGGATCCTGATCATTAGTCCATTCCATTACTCTTAAATTTTATTGAGGGAACTAACAGTTTCTTTAATATCTCAACTCCTATGAATTCCATCTCACCTATACTTCGTTTATTTACCAGGGTCTTTGCACTCTATACTTCATGATCATGACAAAACATAGAAAATTCTAAACTCTGGAGTTCTCTTTTCTTGTCTTTTCATTCCCTTATTTCTGTCATGCTTATTTTTGCCCTCATCATAACTTTATTCTTAAATTGCTCCATATTCTCCTAGTTGGTTAATCTTATTATGGTCTCACTTTCCCCTCTACTCGTTCTTGACCCAATTCTTTCATATGCCAATTCTTACTGAGACCTGGCTTCTCTGTGGCAACAATGCTTCCCTAGTCATTCTTCTCAGCACTGGCTATTTTCTCACAGCCTTGGACATGTTGGTCTCAGATGAGGAGTCAGATTACTCCTTGCTCCCCACTACCATTTTTACAATCTCCCTTTTGCTTCCATCACTCAGCAACCTCTCTTCATTTGAACTCAATAAAAACTTTCTACCCAATATAAATCATGGTGGCTAGTTGTATATCTCAAATTATCCCCTCTCTTTTCTTGGCAAGTTCAGTACCTGGTCCGCCATCTTTCTCTCCTCCCCACAATTCCTTCCTTTATACCACGGGATTCCAATATTCCTACTGAGCAACTAACTCCTTAAGTTCTTTCTTACTTCCTTAGTCTTCTTAAATCCTGTGACTTACTCCTTCATTCCTCTTCAGCTACATATAAGGGTGGTCACACAGTGGATTTCATCATTACCCATAAGTGTTTCGTTTCCTTTTAACTAGAAACTCTGACATTCCTTGTGCAACATCTATCATCTCCTCTCTCCCAATTGGCCATCAAAGTGTAAAGTCTTTATGACTTTCCAGCATCACCTCAGTCTACTTCTCTTGGTGTGCTCCACATTCCAGCCACACTGAGCTCTTCACCGTGTGCTGCGCTTGCTCTGTCTTCTTTGTACAAGGCATCAGCCACATCTAGAATCATCTCCACCTCTCACAGGCTCATTATGTTTGGTTCCATTTAGCCCTCACTCCTCCCCTCCTCCCCTCCCCCATTTCCCCCAGGGAGAGTTTGATCATTCCTGCCTAAAATTTTTCACGGTACTTTACCTAGACTTCTTTGTACTTATTTCATGTTCTCTTGTCTTAAAAATCATTTATGTACACTCTTTTCTACTATTAGAACAGTTTCTTGAGGATTTGGGTCTGTGCCGTATCTATTTTTTGTATTCTAGCGGCTAATACAACGCCTCACATGCTGCAAGTAGGTAACTGATATTTTTTGAACTGAATTGTGCTAGTGTTGTTAACCTTTTTCAACAGATGAGGAAATTAAGGCAAACAGAGGTTAAGTGATTTGCCTGTGGTTACAGAGCTGGTGGCATTCAAACTCAAGTCATCTGAATCCCAGTCCAGTATGTTTCCTACTATGCCAGTGGTTCCTAAACTTTTTAAGTATAAGGATCCCTTAAAAAAATTTTTTAAAGAAGCCCATATTATAGTAATTGTACTATTATTTGCTGATTAAGAAATTATGATTAAAAAACTAGTATGAATTCAGTAATGCTTTAAAATATTTGTCATAAGAGCATGTATATATTATTTGAAAAATCAAACACATACGTAAAATATTATTTATGGAGGTGTGTTTATGTATTTATATCAAGCTATTTAATGAGATGGGTTCCTGGAAATAACTCTAAATTCCTCCCCTTCCTTGCCCTTGCCTTGTACTCCTCAGCCCCCAGCTTCTGGGAATCACTTCTTTCTGTTTAGAGTCTCTGGCCACTGGGATCCTTCTTAACTCTTTTCTCAACCTTGTGAAGTCTTTTTTTTGACATTTAAAATATGTTTGACTATGAAGAATGTTTCTTTCCTACTATGAATTTCAAAATGATGTGGGCACTCTGCCACCTTCCTTCCTCTCCAAGATTTTCTTCACTTCTGCACTACTCACTGATTCTTCCCTCTTGGCTAGAATGAAATACAGAATAGGAATTTATCTATTGTTTCTATATTCTGAGAGATGAAACTGCCAGCAAGTCAAGGATTTTTTGGATGCTCTGTTTTTAAGAGAATTAAACTTCTAGGAGATGGTTGGATAGTTGAAATTTCCCATCATTGCTATAGCTTACTTCTGTGACCATTCTGTAATCTGCACCAGGGTAACACCATCCATGTTCTATATACAGCTAGGTGGTCTGTAGTATCTTTCTGCAATCACAGCACTTCTATTATCCTTTGTATTCTCAACACAAATACCATTATGCTCTCAGGCTCAGAATTACACATTTCTATGCAGTTGTTTCTCTTCTTGACATTCAGGACTATTACCTCCCTCCTTTATTCCTTATTTCTTAGACTTGTTTCTTTTGAACAAAGTATATCCTTGTATTCCTGTATTCTAAGAATGTCTAGTCTAAATAATATCTTTATTTGGTAGTTTACTAGGAATTCATAAAAGGGAAATTCTCAATTTTCTTTTGTTTCTATTAATGATTTTCTGCTTATTTTAGATTTTTTTGTTTTAGGTGGTACTTTAGGTGACTCCCCTCTGATTAATGAATAAAGTAAAAACTAGTAAAAATATTTTACTAATACGAAAAACAGAAGCTACTGAAAACAGGAGTACACAATGCCTGTGGGAAAAGGTTAAGCGGCACATAGTGAAATATTACTTCTGGAAGATATACCAACCACAGTTGCTAACTTCTATTAGAAGCATATGAGAGGGGAGTAGCAGCTTGAGGGATTGCAAGGAGATAGGCAGGCTTTTAGAGACCCTTCCCAAGAGTTCTTGTGATCGTGAAAAGAACTCTGGTGAACAGGTTTAGAAAAACCTAGCAAACCAGGAAACAAGACAAAGGGACTGCTGCTGCTGCAACTAACAGCTATATACTGTATTTGTGTTTTTATCTAAAAATCTCCATTTACAGTTTCTGCAAATGCAAGCTGGCCTTCCTGCTAGAGGAAATAGGTAAAATGGCTTATTAGAGAGAAAATGGTTCTTACTATGGAAAAAAAAATCTAGAAAGGTACCTAGAAAGAAAAAGATTCTGAGAGGAGGAAGGAAACCTGTGTCAATAAGGTGGGTGAGTGCAAGTACTTGGCAAAGTAAAGGAGGAGAGAAAAAAATATTCTTATAGTTATATAGCACATATCTAGTAGACCTTTGGAAAACAGATTCAAAACTTCAGAAAAAAAGAAAGGTGAGACTCTTAAAAGGGGATACAGCTCAAGAGGAATAATTTATTCTTAAAAAAATACAATTTTGGTTATGCAATGTTGAATAATCTCAATGAGAAAGAAAAGAGGAAGCCTCTAAATAAACAAATGTGTCTTCACAGGAAACTTTATAAGAACAGTGAACTAGGTGAAAAGCCTAAGGAGGTCTAGCCTATTGAGAAGATTAAAGAGAAATTTCATAGCTGTATTAAGATAGACGAAGCGATGCCACGGAAGGAAAATGAATAAGTTTCCTTTTTCTTTCTATGGAGAGCAGAGTTACTTAGTGCTATGTGGGTGGAAGTCATAGGGAGGTAGACTTTGACTTAATAAAAGAAAGAACCTTTTAAAATCTAGAACTGTTCAATAGTAGAATGGATTTTTTTTTTTGTGAAGTAGTGGTCTCTTCTTTAGAAAATATTTTAGCAGAGGCTGGATGATGATTTTTCAGGGACATGACAGAAAGGATTTCTATATCAGGTAGAACTAGATCAAATTCATTAGGGCATGCCTAAAATTTTCTAGAGACAAAAAATAAAAGCATTCTTGGCTCAGATATGGTTTTATATATGTGGAAAAGAACTGTGCATGCAAATAGAAGAGAAGCTAATTTATAACAGTTTAATCTAGATATCTCAAGTATATCTACCTAACTAATGAGAGAGGCAAGTGAACTTTTCAAACCTAAGGAGATTGTTTGGCAGGGAGATCAAGACTTTTTCCATTTGGGCAAATGTGGTCTACAAAACAGGACTAAAGCCATGTGCCTTTCTTAGCACTGTCCTCAGAGGTCACCTATTTTGTTTCTGAACTTGATATTTGTTTCTTTGTAATTAAAACTAAATGATTACTTAAATGCTACTTGTTTATATGTTTTATCATTTTGATAAATTGGGGATGGAGATCATGCTGGTCTTCATCAGTACATAGAAGATGCTTAATTCATTAAAAAATGAATCTATGTGAAAGTGAAAAGTGTAATAAAAATGTGCTATCAAGTACTGAATATGCATTTCTGCATGACTAGGGCCTGTACCTTGGATGACACTTACCCCTACTAATTTTTTCTTCTCTAACATTTAGTAATTAAATGAAATACAACCAACATTTCTTAAGCACCTACTAGGTGCAAGCCATTGTGCTAAACACTGGTGATATAAAGGTGAATAAGACCTTGTCCTTAAGAAGCTTATTGGGGATGATAATATATGTATACAAATGACTATAATAATAATAGAATATAAGTGCTTAGGAGAAGTACACAGGAAAAACCATGAGAGATAATGAAGAAAGAGAGATCACGTTTGGCTGGGAGGTACAGAGAAACCTTCATGGAGATGTTATTTGACTTTGTCAGAATGTTTTCTAGAAATTCTATTGAATAATTTCCTTTTTCTTGTTTAACAATCCTCAAGTTCAGTGAAGTATCAATATTTAGGGAGCAACATGAGATCTACCTCAAAGATGGGCAAAAATTGGTTAAGATTATTCACCGCAATTAATTTTGGGTGAGATTTCTCATTTTCATTGGCAATATTGGCAATTCGCACTGTAGATGAAACACCTTTCCAAGCACTGGGAAGATTTTAAATGGTAACAGAGATAAAGTAAATGATGAATTTAATAATATGCTATACTTTCTTCCCACTTAAAACATTTGTTATGTTTGTTACCCTTTTTTATAAGGACCTCAGAGGTTGAATTATAGGTTAATAATATTAAAAAAAACAAGAAGCCAACCTACCGTAGTGATATAGCGGGAATGGAATTCTGGAGCATCCTTAAGGAACGTGAGGCCAGGGTGTGTATCCACTACATCCTAAAACGAGCAAGCCAAGCAAAATGTAAAAAAAAGTCTTTTTCCTTATCATTTAGTAATCTAAGTTGCTAGTTGGTTTTTTGCTGATCAGCAGCATTTTCAAGATCTAAAGATGATTTTCATGTTTTATGGAGCCAGGGCCAGGTCACAGAATCATATTTAGGATTATAGCACCCTGACTTAGACTGGGAATGGACCTCGGAGGCCATCAAATCCAACCCCTCAGGATCACTCTGGGCTAATAACTGTCTGAGGCAGGGTTCAAGCCCTGGTTCTTCTGATTCCATGTCCAGCATTCTTTCCATTGTACCATACTACCTTTCTCATGTTAGTCCAACAGACTTTTACATAAACAATTAAAGATGAAGTCAGGAAGATTCCAACTATAATAATTATCCTCCCTAACCTTAGAGACACTAAGAAATCTTGAAAGAATAACTAAACTAAGCACTTAGACTTTTGTATGTGTCAAATTTTGTGAACTAGCTACTAGCCATTAAAGAGGAACAAAAACATAAATTTTGCTTACATTATCTTCTTTTTTTTTCCAAACAACAGTTTTGATTTTTGAACTTACTCCTATGGTCCTCAGTGAAGACTGTTAACACATCAAAAACTGATAAAATAATACTTGTATTTACTTTCTTATTCCCACCATCTACCTTACCTTTATATGCTACTTCTAATCTGTGGTAGGAATAGAAATAAAAAAATCGAGATGGTAAGAAATGTATATAAAATAAGAGTAAGGTTCTCTGAAGGAATGAAGATATTTGTGGAGCAGTTCTCTAGTAAGGTTGGACTGACTGTCTCTGAGAAGGCATATGTTGTTAAGGACCCTGGGAATTGTATTTTTGTTAAGCTAAAAAGAGAACTATTATCATGGGATCAGGACTGCAGTGTAGATCTCGTAGGACTGGAGTTTAAAGAACTCTCTTTAGACGAACAGGAGGAGAGTTGGCATGAGTGCACAGTGACAAGTAGATAGACAGCTTTCCTCTCATCTCTCACTAGAAAGCCCTTTAAACTCTTGGGGTACCAGAAGCTCTGCCCCCCAGTTCTGATAACAGTTCTGTCTTTCTAGTCTGACAGAAATACAACTCCCACAGTCTTTAACTTGGAGGAAGTTAGTCTAGCCTAGCCAAAAGAGCTTTGCATAGATGTGAAAAGTAAATTCAGTAACAAATACAGGAAGTAAACTAAATTTAAAAATTTTAAAAAGTAAATACAGAAAAAGCAAATTCTTTTCTGGTAGGGGTGAGGCAGACTCAGAGATTAAGAAAAGACTCATACAGAGGGTAGGGTGAAGATAAGCCTTGAAGGTGGCTATGGTTTCTAAAAAAGTGGAAATGAGGATAGTGCAATACAGGCCTGGGAGACGGCCTATGCGAAGACACACTAGCACGAGAGGACATGTGTCTAGCAAATCATTGCAAAGTCAAATGTAAATGATAATTTTCTATTCAGGATTATCCATCACTGCTTCCCTTCATTTTTACAGGTAACAGAGATTTCATTATTTTCAGGGCTGATTTTTCAGTATGTACCATTTGAAGCAGAGGCATTTTAGAGTCGCTGAAAGGCTACTTTATTAGCTGGGCAAAAGGAGGTTATGAGCTATCAATCTCTCCACCACCTGCCTTAAGCTTTCAATGTGCTGCTCCTAGTCTCTGGTGGTTTAGAAACCAAAATGCTAAGGTTGTGAGAAATATGTATAAAATAAGAGCAAAAGCACATAGGTCCCTTAGGAATGAATTGATGAGTTAAGTATATGGACTTTGTGAGAGTTATCTGGCCATTCTAAATTTTTTTTTTGCTTAACATCTGGTTGTTGGAAATCTATATGACTGCAGGTGGTGAAGCAGAGATTTACTATGTACACTCTGTATTTTTTAACCACCTTTCTATAGAAATGGAAACCATTTCCATGAGCAAGCAAAAAGTACCTGAAGTAAAGGAATAAAATCCTCTTGTTCTAGACAATTGCAGTTGGGTTTTGCTAGAAGATACACAAATTTAGATGCATCATCATGGCAGTTATACAGCAACCTGAAAAAGAAACAATGTAGGTCATTTCGTTCATCTGCTAAACTTAATGCTTTTGACAATTAGTAATTTTAGTTAAAGCTTGTGGGCCATTCATACCAAAAGCCAATCAATCAACAATCATCCCAACTAAGTGCTGAGGACACAAAGAAACCAAAAAAGTTCCTGTCCTTGAGGAGCTTGCCATCCAGTTGGGAGAAACACCAACTATGTATGTAGCTGCTATATTATTATTATTGTTATTTGGATGAAAAACTTTTGGAGTTTTTATTATACTGACAACTGAAATAAGTAGGTAAAACAGAGAGGATCTCTTATAACAGTCCACACAAGAGCAACACTTGGCTCCTTAAGTAAGGCCTGCATCTAGAACAACTAGAAATAAATGAATATGTCAGTAGCAGAAAGGTTTATAGAAAAGATGTTTGTATTTCAATGTGCAAGGTAACAGGAAGACTTAAAAAGATGAGTGGTTTCATCATTTCATCATCTGTTGGCACAAATTATAATCCTTACGAAGTCTTTAGGAGTTACAGTGAAAAATCAGAAAATATAGAAAAAAATCACCTAGAGTTCAGACTTGGCTGTTTCTCAGCAACAGAAACCATAGTCAAAAGGCTCCCACTTGAAGCCTTACTACATTTACAGAACCTTCCAGAGTTTGCATTTTGTTGCTATAGCCTTTGAGAAGCCAGTGCCACTACTTATCTGTGGTAAGGTATTAGTCTATACTAGAAACAGACTTCCAGTTGAAAGTATCCAGCAGTTAGGTGGAGATTCATGGTTAGCTCACAAGAGAAATTACTAATGGAGATGTAAATATCAAATTTTACATCAACAAGCTTCTGCCTAACTTAAGCACGAATATATTAACTTGAGAAAATAAGACATTTGCAGAGTTTCTTATATAGACCTAATGTTCTTTTTGACCTTTCTGCTACACAAGTCCCTCTACCACAACAAAGCAGTGATCCAGAAGAAGATAAACACTACCTTGTTAACAAGTAAGTATGGTCAAACAAAACAGATTCATATGTTGTCAGTTATCTGGAACGTATATCTCATTCTGTACCTTCAATCCGTAACTTCTTTGTAAAGATGATTTGTCATTGGTCTTTGGACGACATGGTTGTTTCTTGTACTGATCAGTGTTCTCAAGTCTTTAATTTCTTTTGAAATGTTGAACTTGCAGGAATTTTTTTTTTTACTGGTTCTGCTCACTTCAATCTGCATCAGTTCATACAAGTCTTTCTAGATTTCTCCCTGTCTCTCCCTTTTGCCATTTCTTAGGGAACAATATTACACTATATTCATAGGTCATAATTTGTCCAGCATTTCCCCACTCTGTTTCCACATCTTTGCTATAAAAATGATGCTGAAACTTTTTTTTTTTTTTTGCATATTAGGTCCTTTCCCTCTTTCTTTTCTTTCCTTAGTGTTTAAGCCTAGAAATGCTATTGCTGAGTCGAAGGGTATTCACAGTTACTGACCTTCAATGTATAGTTACAAACTGTTTTTCAAGGTGGTTGGGGGGTAGCTAAGTGGCACAGTGAGTAGAGCACCAGCCCTGGAGTCAGGAGTTCAAATCCGGCCTCAGACACCTGACACACTTACTAGCTGTGTGATCTTGGGCAAGTCACTTGATCCTAACTGCTCTGCCTCCCCCCGTCCAAAAAAAAAAAAAAAGATGGTTGGCGCAAATCACAGCTCAACCAATAGTACATTAGTATGCTTGTTTCCACACAGCCCTTCAAACAATTGTCATTTTACTTAAAATCATTTTTTTTCCAATCTGATGAGTGTGAGGTAGAACCTTAGCTTTGCTTTAATTTTCATTTCTCTTAACATTTGTAATTTGAAGCATAACTTGCCTTTTTAAAAAATGGCCTGATTATATCATCAAGAATGGCTCTTATTCTTTTTTTTTTGTTTGTTTTTTTGGCAGGGCAATTGGGGTTAAATGACTTGCCCAAGGTCACACAGCTAGTACGTGTCAAGTGTCTGAGGTCGCATTTGAACTCAGGTCCTCCTGACGCCAGGGCTGGTGCTCTACTCACCGCGCCACCTAGCTGCCCCGGCTCTTATTGTTATATGTTTGAATCGATTCCTTAAGTATCTCATCGGCTCCTATGGATTTAATTACCTTTTTTATACTGATTCTCACATGTATCTATCTGAAACTTTCTGCTGACCTCCAATATTGCATCTCCACCAGCCCCTCAGTAATCTTGAACTATATGCCCAGTAGACATCTTAAACTCCATGTCTAAAACAGAACTCATCAGATTTCCCCCAAACCCTTCCACCTCATCTTCTCCCCCCATCCCCTTCCCTATTGCTGTAGAGTACAACACCATCCTCCCAGTCCTTCAGGCTTACAACCTAAGAGTCATTCTGGAGTCTTCACCGTCACCCCCCATTATCCAATCTCTTGCTGTTGCCTGTTGATTTCATCTTTGCAACATCTCTCAAATATGCCCCCTTCTCTCCTCTGACACTGTCACCACTCTAGTGCAAGCTCTCATCACCTCAGTCCTGGACTACCGCAACAGCCTGCTGGTGGGTCTGCCTGCCTCAAGTCTATCCCTGCTCCTATCCATCTTTCATTCATCCACTAAAGAAATATTTCTAAATCATAAGTCTGATCATGTTTCTTCCCTACTCAATAAACTTGGGTGACTTCTTATTATCTCCAGACTTAAAATACAAAATGCTGTTTGGCATTCAAAGGCATTCATAACCTAGCCCCCTTCTACCTTTCTAGTCTTTTTCTTGTATCTTATTTCCTAAAACATACTCTTTGATCCAGTGGTACTGGCCTCTTGGCCGTTCCTTTAACAAGACATTCTATCTCTTGGTTCTGAGCATTATCTCTGGCTGTCCTCCATGCTTGGAACACTCTCTTTGTTCTTCTCTAACAACTGACCTTCCTGGACTCCTCTGAATCCCAGGTGGGATTTTACTATCTTCTACAAGAAGCCTTCCCCAACATGTCTTAATTCTAATGCCTTGCCTATCTTAACTATTTCCTATTTATCCTGTCTATAGATTGCTTTGTATATATGTGTATGTTGTTTTCCCCGTTAGATTCTAAGCTCCTTGAGGGCAAGGACTGCCTTTTTTTTTTTTTTGGCCTTTTTGTATGTCCCAGAGCTTAGCACAGTGCCTAGTACATAATAGGCACTTAGTATTTGTTGAATGAATAATTGATATGTCTCAAATATCAGACCTTTATCAAATAAGTTTCTCCGTTTAACTATTTACATTCTAACTTTAATGGCATTGACTTCATTCGTACAAAATATTTTCAATTTTATATAATCGAAGTTGTCCATTTTCTCTCGTGATCTTTTCTATTACTTATTTGGTCAAGAACTCTTCCCCATCCATAAATGGCCCCTCACTCACTCATTGAGACAGCAAGCAACATGATACTCATACAGGTGATATAATACAAAACCTATTTGTATATTAACCATATTGCAAAAAAAAAGGCAAGTAAAATAAAGATACTGAAAAGCAATATGGTTCAATCTGCACTCATAGTTAATCAGTTCTCTCTGGAGGTAGATTGCATTTTTCATCACGAGTCCTTTAGAATTATCTTGGATCACTGTATTGATAAGCCTAGCTAAGTCCTTCATTGTTGATCATTGCAATATTGCTGTTATTGTGTACAATATTCTACTCACTTCACTTTGCATCAGTTCATATATGTCTTTCTAGGTTTTTCTGAAACCACCCCTCTTGTCATTTCTTATAGCACAACAGTTTTCTATCACAATCAATATTCAGCTATTCCCCAATTGATGGACATCCCCTCAGTTTCTAATGCTTTCCTCCATAAAAAGAGCTGCCACAAATCTTTTTTGTGCATATGGGCTTTTTTCCTTTTATCCCTGTGGGGATACAGACCTAGTAATGGTATTGCTGGGACAAAGAGTAGGCACAGTTTTATAGCCCTTTGGGTATAATTCCAAATTGTTCTGTAGAATGGTTGGATCAGTTCATAACTCCACCAACTCGGCATTAGTAGTACCAAATAGGTTTAATGATTACTACTTTATAGAATAGTTTGAGATCTGGTACCGCTAGGATCTCTTCTACACTTTTTTGGTCATTATTTCCCTAAGATTCTTGGCCTTTTTTCTACATCAGAGCTGCACAACTTGGCAGTAGATAGGAGCCAAAATTAAAGTAGGCTAAACTTCTTTGGGCCACAGATAGGTCTTTAGTGGACCACTTTGCAAGCAAAGGTATAATTAAGGATTAAACTATTTCTCAAAAACACTTTATTGGGACATAATCCAGAAACTGCAATCAGCAATCACTTCTTTAACAAAGGTACCTTCAGTAAAAGACTTCCCAGTAGCATTTTCTTTAGAAATCTGAAAACTAACCTTAGTAGCTGCCTCGTTTCTGAGTTTACTTTCTTGAAAAACCACTGTTCCCCACTGAGATTTTTCAACAATTTGAACGCTTTGTTTTTTATTGGTGTCCAATTTGCTTAAGTCAGGATGTTTTGATTCACATTGGCGACAAAATTGTATTTCTTCAGAACATATATTATTTCTTGGCAAACAAGGCACAATATTTTCTGTCTCATATAAGTAAACAAGTATCTCTTTGTCTACTCCAGATTAAACACTCTATGTTCTGATTCGATCTTCTGTTTTATCACCCATTTTATAGTCACCCCAAAACTTTAATGTTAGAACCAAAAAATCGTCACAGCAACTGCTTACATACAAAGAAATACTGAACTGAGTATCAGACCTTGGAGACAGTGCCAGACACTCATGTAACTTGGGAAAGTGGCAGCAATGGAAGTCATGTTGTTGCTGCCCATCACATAGCGGGTGTCAGCTGCATTGGTGTGTGGCTACACTCACTTTGTCCCTGTCCAACGCCAGTAACGATCTAAAACACAGCAAAAAGATCAACTCTTGCTCTTCTCGGATGACACACTGGCAATGGTTGTCAAGGGCCACAAGACAAACAGGAGAGCATGCACAGAGGCAACCTACCCGCCAAGTTACAAGATGGGCACAACAGTGGCTAGTGGAAGGTGGGTTAAGCGGGGCATGGACAAAGCGCATGTTACACCTTTAATTTCTTTTACATCTTCTACATTTTTTGTGGGTTGCCTGAAGTCCTTTGGCGGGCCACAAGTGTACCATATGTTGTGCAGGCCTGTTCTAGAGAAACTGTTATTATTTTTCCTTACTTTATAAAGTAACCTTATCATAGTTTGATTGGTATGTGCTGAATAATTTATTGAGGTAGTATTGTCACTTTTTTATTATATTGGCTTTGACCCATCATGAGGAATTAATCTCTCTCCAATTGTTCAAGGCTGCCTTTATTTCTTTTTTTTTTTAAATTTAATTTTAATTTATTTTTGACATGTTTGGTTTTCAGCATTGATTTTCACAGGCGTTTGAATTACAAATTTTCTCCTCATTTCCTCCCCCCCCCC
>CM053622.1:548508364-548563393 GCA_028646595.1 Phalanger gymnotis
CGCCTGGCCATGTTCCCAGACAACTTACTTAACCCTTGAGTTTTTCAACGGGGTGTGACTAAAGAGTTCTATGTTCCAAGCTTGGGCAGATGTGCTGCTACACCAGCACTCCTCCTTCCCCAAGAACCCCCAACTAGGACTGGGCTTAAATCTTCAGCAGGCTCTTCACTCCTGCTCTGATCAGCCACTTAATTCCTCCCACCAGGTGGGCCTGGGGCCAGAAGCAACTGCAGCTGAATTTCTAAAGCTGCCCCGCCTCCGTTGCCCCAGGGGTGGTAGGCAAACCGCAAACTCAGTCCCGCAGCTTTTCCCACTAACCTTCTGTGTTGTCTTTGCTGTTTGTGGGTTGTGAGGTCTGGTACATGCCACAGCTCAGTAATTCAGCATGCTAGGGCACTCTCCGCTCCACTCCTGGTCTTGTCAGTCCACGGTCTGCCGCACCACGCCTCGCGCGCTGGGCTCTGCTGGGCTCAGCTCCGCCCCCCTCAGCTGGGAGCTGGGAGTTCCATGCGGGACAGACCTTACCCCGAGACCATCCAGGCTGTCCTGGGCTGGAGCCCTACTTCCCTCTGCCACTTTGTGGGTTCTGCAGTTCTAGAATTGGTTCAGAGCCATTTTTTTATAGGTTTTTGGAGGGACTTCGTGGGGAGCTCACTCCAGTTACTGCTTTCCAGTCGCCATCTTGGCTCCGCCCCCCCTATTAAATATAATCTTACTAGATTTAACTCATTGTTCCAATGTATCATCTGTTGTGATCATTATCCTCACCTCCCAGTTTTGTGCAGTCTGCAGATTTGATAAGCATGCTATATAAATCTTTATTCAGGTGAATTAAACAGCCCTTAAGCAATGTACTACAGATTTACTTCATTAAATCAATCACTGTTCCTTGGGTAGTAATTGACACTTCTAGACCTACCTAACTAGACTTCTACTCCACCCACAATTGTCCACCTTAACTTTGGTAGATTTGATCTCCCTGAGGCAGCTATTTCCCTCCCGTGGTACAAAGTCACCACATCACTCATTTTCATCAAGTACCACTGACTACACAGTATTTAACCAAGTTAATGAAACCAAGAGGAAGTAGTGGAGAGAAGTAACTAAACATAAAAGAAAGACATCCAGTCCCTCAAGATCTAATTATGGTAATAAGATATTTTATAATAAAAATATTTGTACAGAAGTCTAGAGAAATGCTTTGTGTGAAACCAGCCAAAGCTGGATTAAAGGTGATTAAAAGTTTTTGTTTAGTCAAGAGAATTCCTTAAGAGGATAATTCAGTATTTTGATGGATCCATGATTTCACTGATGTGATACTCCAAAGATCTGAATTACAATCTATCCAGACTTTCTCATATTTTTGAGAATGTTACACACGTCCTCCCGTAAATTTTCCAAAGGAGGTTAAATCAACAGCAGAAGAGGGACCTTCTTCTGTGTCTTTTGATTTTGTATGGATCTGTGTAGTTCACAAGCTCTTCATAAGTTATATCCCTAGCTCTTCTATAGAATCAACTCCATTTCCATTCACACATTTCTGATACTATCTCTATGAAGCTTCTTCTGCACAGCTCTTCACTGCCAGTATTTTGAAGCCTACTTTCCATGACTCTTTGGGTGACCTGCATCATTGAGACCTTGGTTTTCTATGACTTTTAGCCATGCAGCATTACTAGAAATATATAGATGTTTAAAAAGATGAGATTTATTTCAGGAAGGAGCCTGGAGCATTAAAAATAACTCTCTTGTCTACTCTTTGACCTGTGTAGCTATGAGGATGCAGACTACCTTCAAAATCAACATTTTGCCGATTTATTTGGTGAACATAAAGGAAGACTATTGCCAGTTTAACAGGTCATCCTCATTAAAGGTTTTACTTCACCATTGTGGTGTTAAGCCTTCCAAAATACAAGTAACTGTAGAACTTTGTAAAAGTGTTGAGTAACTTGCAGTGATTTTGAGAATTTCATTATAACAAGATGTTACAGTTGGCAAGAAACACAATACACTTCTACTATCACGGTTTGGTGAAAAGTATTTTTATCCTTTTTCCATTCTCTTTATTTGTGTGTAATCCATTGTCAAGTTTTGCTTTATCTCAGCTGAGGAACATGAGGACAACCAATCAGGAGATGGAACTGATAACTAATTTTTGTGGTGTAAGAATATGCCTAACATGCACATGTTGAAGTGAAACATTTTTCAGATGGATAATTTTTCATTTTAAAACACATTATCTTTAAATACATCTTAGTTTTCATCATGAATACTTTGTCTTAAACTTACCTCATTTCTTTTGCCTCTTTTCTTTCTAATTAGGATGTTGAGAATGATAGCCCTGAACCTTCTGATTGGGACAGATATGCTGCAGAGGAATATGAGATTCTTGTTGCAGAGGAATCTGCTAATGAACAGTTGCAAGAAGGGTAGGTGGAATTCTCCCTACGTTTCACAGTTTTTTCAACTATTTTTCAAAATGTGACCTCATGACAACTCCTACCTATTGTACAGAAGAGGACATTTTACAGATGGCCTTCTAGAGAGGCAGGGCATGCAAAATGTTTGGGGAGGCTGTCTGGATGGCAAGGAAGTAGGGAGTGAAGTCAAGAAGCATTTATTAAGCATCTCCTCTGTGAAGCATAGCTAGGGCCTGCCTTAAGTAGAAGGCCCTCTATTACCTTTTCTGCTTTATTTCCTCTTAGAAACCCAACCAGAATCTGAGACTCCCCCAATACTAACATAAAGAATTCCCTCCCACCGTGCTTCCCTACCCCTGAGGCTTATACTAATCCTGTGTCCATAATAAATTTTGGCAGATATTATGAGCTTAGATTTATGTAGCAGCAAAGAACACTCACCCTTCTCTGCTCTAATTAGGTTTTTGACTATATCAAAACAACAGTATAAATACTCTGAAATCTCCATTGTAACATTAGCAAATTCCCTGTGAGTTTAGACCATTTCCTAGGGTCTCTCCCTTCTACTAGGTCTCTATCTTCTTTGTAAGTCATTTACATGTTGTCTCCCCTTTTAGACTATTAACTCTTTGAATGTAGGGACTATTTTTCTTTTGCCTTTCTTTATATCTCCAGCACTTAGCACATTGCCTGGCATTGTGTAAGCCCTTAATAAATGCCTGTTGCCTTGAATTACTTTAATACTTAATCCCTCCAGGCACTCAGTTCACTATGTAATTTGTTTTATCTTACCTGAATGGGGACCTCACTGCTACATAGCAATCCTTTCTTGATTAATTCTCTATTACATTACCCAGAGTAGCTCTTCCACTATCTCCTGCCTTGAACTCTGTCCTGGGCCATCTTTTCTATATTCTCTTTCTTGACGATGCTGTCAGTTCTCATGAGTTCATCTGGGGGCGGGGCGGCAGGGGGCCTGGAGTCAGGAAGACCTAAGTTCAAATATAACCTCAGACACTTAACTAGCTGTGTGATCCTGGGCAAGTCACTTAACATTCTTTGCCTCAGTTTCCTCATCTGTCAAATGAACTGGAGAAGGAAGTGGCAAACCACTCCAGTATCTTTGCCCAGAAAACCCCAAATGGGGTCATGAAGATTTGGACGTGACTGAAACAACTGAACAACAACACATACATATACATACATATATACATATACATATACATATATATTATATATATGTGTATATATATACATATACATATACATATACATATACATATACATATACATATACATATACATATATACACACACATACGTGTGTATACTCCTAAAAATTTTCCAGGCATTCAGTCCCCAATCACCAAATGCCTGCTAGATAACTTCACCTGGATGTTGCCTAAATATTTGAAACTGAACACTACCAAACGGAACTAATTATCTCATCCTCTGAATCTACCTCCTCCACATTTCTTATTTCTGTTAAGGGCACGTCACCCATCCTTCTGTTTATCAACCTCTGTGACATCTCTGATTCCTCACTCTTTCTCATGCTGCATATCCATTCATATCCAATCTTAGCGATTCCATCTCCACAACATAACCTATCTCCTTCTCTCTACTCAGTCACCACCTAATTTATCTTCGCCTTTATTTTTGTAAAAGCCTGTGTGGTTTCCTGTCTTCCAGACTCTCCCTTTCCCATTCCATCCTCCACATAGCTGACAAATTGATATTCTTAAAACACAAGTCTGACCATTTCACCCCTTACTCAAGAGGTTCCCAATGGCTCCATATTGTCTGTAGGCTAAAATGTGAATGTTTTTGTTTGGCATATAAGGATTATTACAACCTGCCTCCTTTCTATCTTTCTAGATTTATTTCACATTCTTCCCCTTAATTCCTTCTACATTCTAAACAAACTGACATACATGCTTTCCCCCAAACTTACAGTTTCATCTCCCACCTTCATGTCTTTGTCTAGGCTATCTCCCATGTCAGAAATGTACTTCCTCCTTATCTTTACCTCTTAGAATCCTTAGCTACCTCAGTTCAGTTCAGTGCCGCTTCATGGAGGAAACCTTTCCTGATCTTCGTAGTTGTGAGTTGTGAGTGTATTATTCCTCAGTCAATAAGTATTTTTAATCTTCTACTTCCTATGTGCCAGATATTGTGCTAAGGACACAAATACAAAGAATGAAGCTAGTCACATTGAAGTTTACATTCTAATGGGGGAAATAACAAATAGGTATAAAAATATGTAATCTAAATATAAAGTCAAAAAATGTAATGTTGCAAAGTAGTTAAATACAACAAATGGATATAAAAATATATAATCTAAAATCAAAAATGCAGTACACAGTAGTTAAATACAACAAATAGATATGAAAATACATAATCTAAATATAAAATAAAAATGCAAATATACATATGAAGTAGTTAAATATAACAAATGGATATAAAAATATATCATCTAAATATGAAGTCAAAATGCAAATGAATACAAGGTACTTTGAGAGAACACAAACATAAACAATCAGGAAAGGCTTTATGCAGAAGATGGCATTTGAGCTACTTCTTAAATTCTTCAAAAAGGACTCTGAGGTAGAGATAAGAGAGTACATTCCAGTCATGGGGGGACAAATAGGAGATGGAGTGTTGTGTGTGGGGAACAGAAAAGTTGTCAGTTTGGCTGGATTACAGCAGGGAAATAATATCCAGTGAGGCTAGAAAGATAGGCTTTAAAAGCTAAACAGAGAAGTTTATGTTTTGTCATAGATGCAAAAGGAAGCCACTGGAGTTGGTTAAGTAAGAGTCATGGGTACAATGGCATCTAAGGACAGTTACTTTGGCAGCAGTATGTAGGGTAGGCTGGAGCAAGAAAAGATTTTTGACCAGTTAGGAGGCTGTTGCAATTATCTAGGCAAGAGGTGGTAAGGACCTACATTAAGGTGATAGATATGAGTGGACAGAACCGGACATCTTGGATGCAAGATATGTCATAGAGGTGGAAACAGCAAGATTTAGAAATGGATTGGTGTTGCAACAATCAGCTAGCAGCTACTGTAGGTATAAGACCCACCAACATCCAGCACACAGAAAGCTGCCAACACAGATTCTTTTGATCTCCTCTACTAAGGAAAGAAATGTTAAGGGGTTAACAATCTTACTTTAATCCAACATATATATATATATTTATGTATGTATACATATATCATTCACTTAGTTCAGGGGGAAAAGCCAGCACCCTGAACTTCAGAGCAAATACAAACAAATTACAAACGTTGACAGACCTTGTCTGATTCAAATCTCAATGCATAGTTACCAGGGTTTAACAAAGTCCTAACATCTGCGTTTACAAGCTGGAGGGCTCTTAACTACAGCTGCCCAGAGTCTCCACATCAACACACCTCAAAGAGTGAGAGCCCCAAACCTCTGTTCTCTCTTTTTATACACTCTTTAGCTGTCATCAAATGTCATCTGAGGGACCAGAACTCAGGCTCCTACTATTGGCTGTGGTCTTAGCAACTCCCCTTAGGACCCTGAGGGCTTCACGCTCACATAGGCTTAGCATCTAGTAGTTAGGGGTTTGGGCCTGGGGCTTTGCACCTAGTAAGGCTCAATCAAAGACACTTAATCATTCTAAAACAGTAAGAAAGTCCCACCTCAGTTACCAGTGCAATTGGATATGGGATGGGAGAAGATGAGAAGTCCAGGAAAATTCTTCAAACTACAAACTTGAGACACTGGAATGATGATGATGTTTTTGAGAGAAATAGGGAAGTTTGGAAGAGGATAAGATTTAAAGGAAAGGATAATGGGTTCAGTTTTAAACATGTTGCGTTTAAGATGTTTCCAGGATATCAAGTTTGAAATACCCAATAGGCAAATGATGAGGCAGGACCGAAGTTCAGGGGAGAGACTGGTGCTGGATATATGTCTGGAAATTATTTGGATGGAAATAATAATAAAACCTATGAGAGCTGATGAAATTACCACAAAAGAGAATATAGAACAGAGGTTCTTAACCTTTTTGTGCATCACAGCCTCTTCTGAGAATATTTTTAAATGCATGAAATACGAAGATTACAAATAAAATCAATGGAACTGAAATATAATTATCAACATACTTCTTAAAAACAAATTGATGAACTCAAGAATCCCTAATAGAGAGAAATAAGAGAAGAGGTCCCAGGATAGAATGTTGAGGAACAAACCATTGTCGGGGAGGAATGATGTGGATGATGAGCTACCAACAGAAACTTAGAGGGCATTGTTAGATAGGTAGAAAGTACACGGGGGGGGGGGGGGCAAGGGGGCATGGAGCCAAGATGCACAGTAAAAGCAGAGACTTGCTTAAGCTGTCCTCCAAATACCTTTAATAAATGACTAAACAAATTCTAGAGCAACAGAACCCACAAAAAAAACAGTGAAACAAATTTCCAGCCCAAGACAACCTAGATGGTCGATGGGAAAGGTCTGTTGCACCAGGCTGTGAGAGGAGCATAGTCTAGTGTGGGCCACCCCAGCAAAGACTGGACCCCAGCAAACCAGAGCAGGTCTCAGGGGACTGAATCATTGGCAGCTGATGTGGTTTCCAGACTTCCCAACCCACAAATGCCAAAGACAACTTAGATGGTCCATGGGAAAGGTCTGTTAGACCTGAGTGAGAGAGGAGCACAGACCAGGCTTGGCCCCAGTGCAGCCCTGGGGTGGTGGCAGCAGCTGCTTCCAGAACTCTCAGCCCACAAACAGTAAGAGAATCAAACAACTGATCAGAAGCAGATTACAGGGATCTCTTTACTGGCATTGAGGCAGGATTCTGTTGCTTTGCCCATACAGGGGTCTGGGTCACAGCCCTGGGGCAAGGAGCAGTACTGGCATAGCAGACCTTGTGGCAGCAATGGAGAGGGAACCCTCCTTCACAGTTCCAGGGCAGAAAAGAGTACCTGTGGTCACTTACTGAACAAAGCACAGGCCAAGAAAGGAGAAAACACTTTGATCATGCCACCGTGGAAGAACTGAAAATTTACAGGTTCCTAGAAGTATCTCTGAAAACAGCTACACAGAATCCCTGAAGCTTGGGACAGCATGCCCTCCACACTGGAAGCAGAGCCCTTTACTCTTTAAGAAAGAGTTAAAAAGTCAAGTAATTGGATGGGAAAATGAGCAAACAGTGGAAAAAAAAACTCAGACTACAGAATCTTACTTCGGTGACAAGGAAGATCAAAACATACACTCAGAAGAAAACCACAAAGTCAAAGCTCCTACATCCAGAGCCTCCAATAAAAATATAAATTGGTCACAGGCCATGGAAAAGCTCAAAAAGGAATTTGAAAATCAAGTAAGAGAAGTAGAGGAAAAATTGGGAAGAGAAATGAGAGTGATGCAAAAAAATCATAAAAAAACAAGTCAACAGCTTGCTAAAGGAAACTTTAAATACTGAAGAAAATAACACCTTGAAAAATAGACTAGTCCAAATGGCAAGAGGTACAAAAAGCCAATGAGGAGAAGAATGCCTTAAAAAGAAGTGGCCAAATGGAAAAGGAGGTCCAAAAGCTTACTGAAGAAAATAATTCCTTAAAAATTAGAATGCAGCAAGAAGCTAATGACTCTATGAGAAATCAAGAAATTGTAAAAACAAAACCAAAAGAATGAAAAAATAAAATACAATGTGAAATATCTCATTGGAAAAACAACTGACCTAGAAAATAGATGCAAGAGAGATCATTTTAAAAAAATGATAAAAAAAAAAAGAGCCTTGATAGCATCCTTCAAGAAATTATCAAGGAAAACTGCCCTGATATTCTAGAACTAGAGGGTAAAATAGAAATTGAAAGAATCCACCAGTCACCTCCTGAAAGAGATCCCAAAAGGAAAAGTCCAAGGAATACTGTAGCCAAATTCCAGAGTTCCTAGGTCAAGGAGAAAATATTGCAAGCAGTCAGTAAGAAACAATTCAAGTATTGTGGAACCACAATCAGGATAACATAAGATTTAGCTGAGAGATCAGAGGGCTTGGAATATGATATTCTGGACAAGGAGCTAGGATTAAAACCAAGGATCACCTACCCAGCAAAACTGAGTGTAATCAATGAGGGGGAGGAAATTGACATTTAGTGACATAGAAGAATTTCTTGAGAAGCCAGAGCTAAATAAAAAATTTGACTTTCAAATATAAGACTCAAGAGAAGCATGAAAAGATAAACAGGAAAGAGAAATCATAAGGGACTTATTAAAAGTTAAACTGTTTACATTCCTACATGGAAAGATGATATTTGTAACTCATGAGACCTTTCTCATTAGTGTAGTTGGAGGGAATACATACAAATACACATACACACACACACAAGAGGGCACAGGGTGAGTTGAATATGAAGGGTTGATATCTAAAAAATAAAATTAAGGGGTGAGGAATGTACTGGGAGAAGGAGAAAGGGAGAGGTAGAATGAGGCAAAAAAAAATCTTTTACAGTGGAGGGTAAGAGTTGGGGAGATGAGAGGGAATGAGTGAACCTTACTGTCACTGGATTTTGGCTTAAGGAGGGAGTAACATACAGTCAGTTGGGTATGGAAATCTATCTTACCCTACAGAAAAGTTGGGGGGGGGGCGTAATAGAAGGGAGGGCAGATTGGGGGAGGGGGTAATCAGAAGCAAACCTATTTGAGGAGGGACAGAGTCAAAGGAGATAATAGAATGAATAGAGGGCAGGTTAAGATGGAAGGAAATACAGCTAATCTATCACAACATGACTATTATGGAAGTGTTTTGCATTACTGCACATGTACAATCTATATTGTGGGGAGGGAGGAAGGGAGAGAATTTGGAACTCAGTTTTAAAAAATGAATGTTAAAAATTGTTTTTACATGCAACTGGGAAATAAAATATACATACAGGCAGTGGAATACAGAAAACTAGCTTACCCTATAGGAAAATGGGGGAGGGAGGATGGTAATCAGAATGCACACCATCATGGGGCAGGAGAGGGGAGAGATGGGGAGAAAATTTGGAACTCAAAATCTTGTGGAAGTGAATGTTGAAAACTAAAATAAATAAATTGAAAAAAATTAAAATTGAGGGGAGGGGGTAGTAAACCAGAAGACAGTAGTGTTACCAAAACTCAGAGAGTAGTCAGCAGTGCCCAATGCATCAGAAAGGTCAAAAAAGAAGAGGCCTGAGAAAAGATCATCAAATGTGGTGATTGAAATCATTGGCAACTTTGAAGAGAACAGCTTCAGGTGAGTGATGAGTTGGCATGTCAGATTACAAAGGGCTGAAAAGGGGAAAGGAAGTGGAGGCAGTAAGTGGAGACAATTTTTTCAAGGAGTTTGGCTGAGAAGGGGAGTAAAGATGTAGGACAGTAATATGAGGGGCTGGTATCTAATTCCCTCCAATGTAATATGAACTCCTTGCAGGCAGGCACTATTTTATTTCTGTATCCTCAGGGCTTTGCACATAGTACATGCTCAATAAATGCTTGTTTCATTGAATTGACTCTAATATGGCAATGCCTTCAAACACTGTGCATTGTTTAACCCATTCATACCTTTTCATCCTGTGAGACTCTTCTTTATGGCCTCTCATTCTCCACAGTCTACCCAGTGTGCTGGAGACATTCCTTTAAATTCTTAACATTGCATGACTCCTAAGGGAACACAGGGCTGTCTGTGGTTATCTTTTCCTACCTAATCCTTTTTCTGGTTGTCTTCTTCTTTAATGGGATCTTTTATACTGCTTTTCTTCATTGGTAATTTGCTGCAACCAATCATATGCACCCTAGATTTTTCCATTTGGACTTGTTAAACATTAAACAAACACTGCATTTAATGCCATTCTAACATTCCTGTATAAATAAACACTCCACTTCCATTTTTCTCAAGCAAAATTGTAACAAAATATTTACACAATTTTATTTTCAAGTGAAGTACATAAGAATAGGTATGTTTATCATAAGTTGGGAAACTAAGGTACAAAGAATCTGATTTTCCAAAAAGTCAATAGGGAAACTAGAATTTTAAATTGGGCATTTTAGTTTTCCTCTTATGTAAAATGACAGTTTTGATGAAATAGTATGTTGACCAGAACTGGAAGAGATCTTTTGAGATCAAATAAATTATATAATTCCTTGATTCTAGTTCAGGGAGTTTAGGCCACTAGCCTCTCCTGTAACATATGATTTAAATATTTAGGATTATATTTCAAAGTTAGCTATCTCTTTCTCTTGTTATTGTTTTCAAATGCCACTAATATCGATAGATCAGTGATCCTCAAATTGATAGCTATTCCACTAGCAGATTGTCTGATCTATTTCAAGCCAGATACTAAAAACTCATTTCTCACATATTCTTTCCTTTTAGTAATAACAAACTATCCATTAAAAGGTTACCTTGGATTCAAAAATACCATTTCATGAATGTAATTAAAACCTGAAATACATAGTGAGGTAATGAATAAAGAATATGCCTTCTGCTCATTATGTGTTGTGGTGTATTTGAGAAACATCCATTTTTTAAGACAGTGTCCAGAGATACATGTCACATTTCCTCGAATACAAGATGAAGTGTGAGATAAAATCAAGGATGAAAACATTTAATAATAGAGCATGAGATGACCCAGCAGTCACACTATTAAATATTTACCAGTAGAGGCCAGGAAACAAAGTTCCAATGAAACACCACCTTTCATTAGTAGTAAAGTTCAGAAACAAAGTAGGGGCCTGTGAACGGAATAATGGATGAAGAAACTGTAGGATCCAAAAGTAATGGTTGACAAGTGTAATCAATACAAAGAATCATAAAAAGGTTTGCATAGGGCAGTTCAGAAATTAGCAGAACAAGATACCCTGTACCTACAAAACTATAGATAAACTAGAACAGTCCCAAAGTCAACAAAACTTGCCCTGCCTCTTTTAAGCAGAGAAAGGGGCACTGCAGGGGCAAGATAGGTTGTCATTGTCAGAGTCACTGTGTCAACTGTTTTTGCTTGCTTTTGTTTCAAAGGGAGGAATGAATTTCATGCATGTGTGACATAGAAACAAAAGGCATCAATATAACCTTCTTAAAAACAGTAGATCAGGGGTTCCATAAGACACAGTAACAAAAGGGTAGATGATGACGATTTGGATGAAAGAAGCAGAAGCTACAATTTTTCTCACTAGGGAATAAACAAGTTGATTGTAGCCCCAGGGTCCTGTAATGACTGAACATTGTACTCAGTTCAGGAGGATAGAAGTGAAAAAGGAAGGGAGAGAAATAAAACATTTATTTATATAGCAGTGCCCAGGAACTATGCTAAATGCTTTTTTTTAAACAAATTTTTATTTCATTTGATCTAAAAACTCTGGGAGGTTAAGTGCTATTATTATCATCCCTGTTTTACAGATGAAGAAACTGAGGTAGACATTAAGTGACTTGTCCAGGGTCACACAGCTAATGAGGCCATATTTGAACTCAGGTCTTCCAGCTTCCAGGCCCAGAGCTCTGTGCATTATGGTGCCACCTAGCCGCCAGTGCTTTCAGCTTCCACAATTTGTCACCCAAACACATGATAGCTAGAAGTATATGTGACAAGGAGTTCTGTCTAGGCAGCAGCATTAGTAACTCATATGTAGACCCTCTAGCCAAACTGTAGCCTCATCCCAAGATGTGAGAGGTTGAAACATACCTAGATCATCTTCACCTGGAATACTTTGCCCACATCTAAGTCCTAAACAGCACAGCAGGCCCTATACTACTCATAGCATGCTGAGCTTTTTTTTTGGGGGGGGGGGGCGCAGGGCAATTGGGGCTAAGTGACTTGCCTAAAAGTCACGCAGCTAGTACATGTGTCAAGTGTCTGAGGCAGGATTTGAACTCAGGTCCTCCTGACTCCAGGGCTGGTGCTATACTCACTGTGCCACCTACCTGGCCCTGTGCTGAGCTTTTGATAGGGATTCCATAGTGTATTACAGCTTAATGTAATCACCATTGTCACCTGAAAATGAGAATGGCCCTTCTTTTGAGATTCCATTTTGCACTAACAAATCAAATGCTTTTTAACAGAATAGTTAACACCATGGAATCTTTTATTCTTTATACATTCATGGACAAAGGTCTCACAGATAAGAGTACCAAAAGTTAATCTATATAGATGACCTTAAAGTATGCAAAATGTTTAACAAGTTTTTGCCCCTTTTCCAGAATTCTGTGTTAGAGAAGCAGAATTGAGCCTATACTAAGACAGACTGTTTTGTATTTTTGTATCACAAGTTAAGTGATCAGACAACTGATGACAAGTCTCTCTGTGCTTAATGAGCCTGATCCTCAGAAAGCAGACAGCATCTGTTGCCAGAACCATACCTTCAGGCTTTCTATCATGGTAGAACCTGCCAGAGCTTAGCTTCTACTGGCCTTGACTCCAAGAACTTGATTCCAAGAACCTCCACACCACCATAGGTAATGGAGGACTTTTGTAGATGGGTTTTTTAAATTTAGGTTGAAAATAATCTACTTTCTAGAGCATTTTATAGTTTTCAGAATGCTTTCGTGTATATATTTCATTTGATCTTCATCTGGAGGTTTAAAACAGACCAGCTAAAATAGATGTCACAAAGCTTAAGCACAAATGCCTGTTGAAGGGCTTTCTGTAACAGCCTTATGGACTATTTTACTCACATGAAATAGGGGCAAGTCATATTTCATCTCTGATTAGACCTATTTGCTCATAGTGGCTGAAATAGGGGAACTATTATTCATTAAGGAAAACTACAAGACATCAGAACTCCACAGACTACTGTGTTTGGATGACAGGATCTGGAGACAGAGGCTAACTTTCTGGACAAAAAACAAGGAAAGACGTGATGGCTAATCAAGGGAGGCAATTCCTGCCCTGTTGTTGGGCAAGAACACTCTGAAAAAAGAGGCAGTAGCCTGATGTGTAGGATTTGGTCATTGGTATTGTACAGCCACAGAATATGTGACTTTGCCAACATGGGGTCAGAGGTTAGTGGACCTTTACAATAAGATTTTAGTACCAAGAAGTTTTACTGCCTGATATATGAGTTTTCCCAGGTAGTTACTTCCATACTGGTATATGATATTATGGGAAATTATACCTGTTTTCTGTATGGAGGTGAAGACTAATAGTATTTATTTTGAACTGGTTTATTTGTGGTTCCTATATGGTCTATGTATGTGTACTAGAATGGGGGCTTTTCCAGAGTTGAGTGAAATCCTGGTTCTATATAACTGTAAAAAAAACCTTGATCCTCTGGTTTCCAAACCATCAGATAGAAACAAACATAGGAACATACTGATAGAACAAGAAATGACAGCTAATGACCTCACATTGAGTGAAAAAGATAGAAAATTCAAATTCCCTTTCATATATTATATAAAGGCAAAATTAAGCTCATCCTGTGTCTGAGTTTGCAAAATCCTATCAATTCTAACTTCATTTCTCAAATAATATTCATCCCCCACTCATAGTTGCCCCCAAGTGTAGATCCTCCAAATTGGTCACCTCCCCACCACCAGTTCCTCCCTTTCCCCAAACCACACTTCCCAGAGCTGCCAGAACAATCTCCCTAAGGCACAGGTCTGACCAAGTTAGGACTATGCTTAAGGACCTCCAGGTAACACATGTACCTAGCATTTACAGCTTCCACAGTCTGATTTCAACCCACCACATAGCCTTATTTCATAATACTCCCTCTTCAGATTTCACGTTCTAGCCAAATTGGAATCCCAGTCATTCTTTGATGTCATTCTTCATTCTGCCATTTCATGCTTTCTCTACCATCTCCCTAACTAGAACAGACTCTCTCTGTATCCATCATCAATGCTTGTTGACATCTTTTTCCTTGAAGGTCAGTTGCTATTTCTTCCAGGATGTCTTCTCTACTCCTAGGCAAGCAAGCAAGCCAGCCTCACTAACAAAAGGCACCCAAAGGGGAGACAGAAGACAGCCCAAAATCAAACCACCACCACTATTTGGCCACTCTCTCCCCTCAGACTTTGGAGGAGACTGCCCAGGACCAAAAGCCCGAGAGCCTTGGGAATAGCAGTGCCTCCTAAAGCAGGAGACCTTGTAGCCCAGTGCTCAAAGCCATTGTTTAGGGGAACCACTGCTACGGAGAAGGCGCTGGCCATTCCAAACAACTGCCACACACAAGGCAGGAAAGCCAGCCTAGCCAAAAAACAATTATTTCCTTAAACTCTGCTGGGGACAGCCAAGGACCCTGAACCCAAGAATATTTCAAATAGCAATACTTTCAGCCCAGAGCCATCATCCTGGGAACCAATACACAGAGATGTATCCTGGCAAATGCTTTTGCAAGTGCTACAATCATAGCTACTCAAATCCCAGAAAAGAAAGTTCTTGCCAGCAGAATCAAGCGTCAGATAGTTCAACATCAGAAATCGTTATCACCGTAATAGTGGAAATGATGGAAAAGCATTACCATCTGCTTTGTCACAGCACCTCAAGGACCTCTCCATCTGACTTGCAGCTAAAGCTTCTACATGTTGTCTTCCCTAATAGAGTGGGAGCCCTTTGAGGGCAGGGGATGCCTTACTTTTCCTTTTTATATCCCCAATGCTTAGCAGTGTTCCTACCTACCTAGTAGTAAGCACTTAGTAAATGTTTTACTCATTCTGATCCCCAATAGTTAGAAAACCCCTCCCTCCTCAGATGTTTCTTGGTTGTTTGACCTCTCTATACTTCTCAGACTCTCATTAGTGTTGTACATACCTTTCTCCCTAAATTGTAAGCTCTTTGTTGCCTGACAGGGATTTTCATGTTCTTATCACTGACACCTAGGAAATACATTATACCCATTAGTCTATTCTGCCTCTTCACTTTTAAATAAAATCAGCAACAATCTCATGGAAAAACCATTGAACCAAGTGAAGAAAAACCAGTGAGCCAAGTCCCAGTCCCACTGCCACCTGCAAATTATGTGACTTTGAGAAAGTTACAGTTGCAACCCTAGGTCTCATTTCCTTTTCACAGCAAACTTCCAGAAAAAGATATTTATACTTGCCAAGTTTTTCACTTTTTCCAAGGCCAGCTTTGGAAGTTGGCTTTCTTCCCAAATAACAGAACTACTGTCTCCAACATTACCAGTGATCTCTTATTGCTAAACCCCAAGATCATTTCTCCATCCCCATTCTTCCTGACTCTCATTCTAAACACTCTGTATTCCCAGAGATTTCTTGATATTGTTCTGTTTTGGTTCTCTTCCTACTTCAGGCTGAACCATCTTGACATACTTTGTGGGCTCATCATTCATGCCCTGCCCCTTTTACACGGGTGTTTGCCAGGGCTCTGTCCTAGACCCTTTCCTCTTACTTCTTTATATTCTTTCACTAATTATCAATTCCCATAGATTCAACAATCATCTCTATGCAGGTAACTGAAATACATATCCAGCCCAGAGTTCCTGTCTTTCATCTTCCACTGCCTGAACACTATGCTGAGTTCTGTGCATACAAAGAAAGGCAAAAATAATCTCTCCCCTCAAATGGCTTACGTTCTCATGTCATTCTCAATATCAGGCGAAACACATTAATAACTAGACACATCCAAAATGTATGGAAAGCAGACAGGAAGATTAACAAATGAGGAAAAAGGAATCCTTCAGAAGGTAGATTTGAGAGAGTCCTGAAGGAAAGCAATGAAATGAAGAGTCAAAAGAGCAAAGCATAGACAAGATAAGGTATTCTGGGGCCATGGCGATGCTTTAAGATGGAAAGAGTAAGAACAGGCCAAGTTATGAAGAGCTCTAAGTGCTAAACTGATCCTGGAAATAACAGGGAGTCACTGGAATACAGAGAGACCATTTGAAAGGCCACTGAAGTAGTTAAGTGATATAGTGAATAAAGTGTTGGACTTGGAGGAAGACTTGAGTTCAAATCCTGCCTCAGACACTGTTTTTCTTCATCTGTAAAATGGGAGTTATAGCACCTACCTCATAAAGTTATTGAGAGAATCAAATAATGTACATATAAAATGCTTCACAAACCTTCTAGTACTATATATATATATATATATATATATAAATTCAATCTTGTATTGATCTTTTCACAAATAACACAGAAATGAAAAACTTTTTATATGCGATAAACTAAATTTACATAAAATGTGATTATTTTATGTTTATATTTAACTTGTATTTCTATACAAAAAAATATAATGTAAGATTTATACTTAAAAGGATCAGTAACCATCTTTCCAATTTTTTAGTCAGTGCCTACTGTATGCCAGGTACTGTGCTAAATGTTGGGGATACAAAGAAAGGCCAAAAAACAGTTCTTGCTTCATGATATAAACCAGATAAATCAGGGGTAGTCTCAGAAGGAAAGCAGTGACATTAAGGACTCAGAAAGTCTTCTTAACTTGCACAGATTTACAGACTAGGCAAGAAATGAATTAGGGCCTGAATCAAGATGGTAGCTATGTGAATAAAGAGAAGAGAAAATACTTCAGATGTTGTAAAGGTAGAAACAACATGGAGTAAGATAAGATTTGTCGGGGAAGATGAGGATGACACTAAGGTTCTGAGCTTAGATGACTGGAAGGATGATTCTACAGGGTGTTCCTAAAGTCTGGACACATAGGAAACGTGGAGTTACTGCATTGAGTTCACATGAATCTTGCAAAGCGCATCAACCTTTGCATCACAAATGATGGAAATCATGTTGAAGATGTTATTTGTTAATATTCCAATTAAATAAAACACTGTTGAAAATTTCATTCATTTCTTGAAAATATGCATTTTTGCCTATGTGTCTAGACTTTAGGAACAACCTGTATAATAGAAAAGCACACCCATCAGATTGGATAAGATTATAAAAAAGTAAAATGACAAATGCTGGAATTCCAGAAACAGGTATGCTGTATGCACTGTTGTTCAAATAATATATTGTCTGCATTCTGAAAAGTTCTTTGGAACTATGCCTTAAAAATTACTAACCTCTACATACATACAGATCCAACAACACAGTAACTAGGTCTATACTCGAAAAAGATAAAAAAAAAAAAGGGGGGGGGGGGAAGAACCCATACATATATATAATTATAGTAACTCTTTTTCATGGTGGAAAAGATAAGAGTGCCCACCAATCAGGGGGAATGGCTCAATAAATTATGGAATATGAATGTAATAGAATACTACTCTGTGTAAGAAATGATGACAGGGACAATTTCAGAAGTAACAATACTGTAAAGACAAAAAACTAAAAGATGTAAGAACTCAGATCAATGTAATGACTAGCCACAATTCTGGAGGTCTCGTGATAAAGAGGGGACATACTCAGGGTACAGACTGAGATTGTTTTGGACATAATGAAGGCATTTGTTTGCTTGACTGTGCATTTCAATTACAAGGGTTTTCTTTTTTTTCTTAATTGGAGAGGAGAAAAAAGAATTATGTCAAATCTAAGTTGGGAAGAGGTTAAGGTTTAGAGAAGATGAGTTCTGTTTTGAACATGTTGAGTTTGAGGTACTGGAAGGCAGCTGGTGATGTGTGACTAGCACGTGAGAGAAAATAGGACTAGATATATACATCCGAGAATTATCTCTGTAGAGATAATTGACTACATAAGAGCTGCTGAGCTTACCAAGTGAAATAGTATCAAGGGAAACGGGCATAAGACAGCCATGAAGGCCATAGTTACTAATTGTGACATGAAGAAGCAGCAAAGGAGACTGAGCAAGAGCAGTTGAGCAGCTGGAGAGCAGTGTTCCAAAAAACCAGAGAGAAGGTAATCCAGTGTCAAATGCTACACAGGTCAAGAAATAAAGATTGAGAAAATGTTATTAATTTGGCAATAAGAAATTACTAACCTTGGACAACAGTTTCAGTCGATGGAATCAGAAGCCAGACTGCAAGGGTTTGTTTATGACTGAAAGGAGAGATGCAGAGGCACATGTAGCTTCTACTACAAGTTTAGCCATTAACAATTCAATAAACATTAAGTACCAACACTGTTAAGTGCTGGGAAGGGGAGATGACTACTTATAGATTCAGGAGGTAGAAGGTTCTAGGAAGTTTATTGAGGTTTGGAGAGAAGGGAGAGACCTGGGCATGTTTGTAGACTTCAGGGAAAAGAAAAATGAATCAGGAGATTGATAATTAGATTAAGAGGTGAGGTTTATCAGGGTGTGGCAATTGGATAAGGGGGCAAAAAGCTGAGGGGATAAGAGGGGAAAAGAGTGTAACCACTGCAGGGTCAGTGGCTTCAAATAAACTGAGGGCTAGAGGTACTGGAAGTCAGTGTGAGGATGAGTTAGAAGACATAAGTATAGAATGAATAAGAGTTATGATCAAAACTTATCAACATGGAAATAAAACACTGCTGAGTAGCAGAGGATATGACCATCTGTGTAGTAGAGAGGTACTAAATCATGGGAATTAATCGGATTAAGGAAGTGGGAGATAGGAGTATTTGAAATACCAAGTATGTTTCATTCCATCTAGTAGGAGGGCAGGAGTTTGGATGAAAGAGTAAGCATGTTTAAGGCAGGCACTGAATCCATTAAAGAAAGAGGATTTTCTAGTGGCAATTTAACTGCCACCAGGATCTGAATTGGTTAGCAACTGGAGAGCACCTAGCACATAATGCCTGACACAGAAGCACAAATGCTTTACAGATTAACAAAATTTAATGCATTGCTAAAAATCTCACTCCCCACATAGAGTATAGGGCTAAAATCTGGTCTTCAGGTTAATTAACTCTGGGGATGTTTAACTTGGAGAAGAAAAGAGAGGACATGATAGCTAAGTATATGAAGAGTAAACCATGGAATCAAGATTTATTCACTTGGCTTAAGAAGGGAAAACTAGGAGTAATGGAAGAAGTTGTTAAAAAAAAAAATTTATTCTTGAGGTAAGGGAAAATATGCAACCAACAACAGTGTCCATAAATGAAATGGGATGTCTCAGAAGGTAGTCAGGTTTCCTCCTCACTGGATCCAGATCCTCAAGTAAAGGCTGGAAAACCACTTGTCAAGTGTGTTGGGTAGAGGATTCTGCTCAGGTAGAGGTTGGGCTAGGTGGTCTTGGAGTTTCTTCCCAACTCAAATTTTGTGATTCTGTGGAAAGAAATCAGGGGAAAGAGTCAAAGAAAGGCTCACATACAGAAACTGGCTCAGATACAAGAACCACCTGTGCAGTGCAAAGAAGAAAAAGCATGGTCGGGGTTTAACATGTAAAGTTAATCTTTAAAGAATTTGTTGAACTTTAGCCCGGGCCCTCAACCACCTTCAAGCTATATTTAATTGTCCACAGCTGGGGTCCCTTTCAATGGTGCCCACATTACAATACTGCACTCTGGCACCACACCCATTTTGCTGTCTCCCATACCAATACCCTATCCTAAATCACCCCCTTCTTGAGACCTTCCTTGGCCACAAAGCTAAGACAAAGTCACAAAAACCTAAGACTTGGACTACTGGAAATTCAAGTTTTCTTTCATCCCTTCCTGGCTAATTAGCAGCATTTGTATTGATCGTCTGTTGATTTCTCAATACTTCCTCCCACAGTACCCAAGAAAACTTCCTTACTCTCCCCTAGCCAGTTACATCACTTCTGGTATGACCATATTTCAGGAACATCAAGCAGAACTTTAATACAATATAATCAATGAAATAGATTTGCCTCTCAAGCCTTGTTGCCATTCTTCTTTTCAAGTGCTAACCACTCTTGACTTGCATTCTGTCCATCCATTTCCATCCTCTTTCTGTGCATTCCACCAAAGCTGGTTGTTCCTCAGTTCTTTGTGTGTGTATCCTCCTTTGGAGAATTAATTGCCTTCCACAGCTTTTGCACTGTATCTCTATGCAGCTAAGTTCTCCATTTGCCGCTTCATTTAAAATCTTTTTTAAATAATACTTAGATCTTTACCTCCACTTTTGAAGCTCATCCCCCAATTTATACTTGAATGTCTTACCATCACCCTAAACTCATCATGCTCCTTCTAGCCTTTCACCTCCTTTCCAATCCTTCCTCCACACAGTTGGGCAACATATTCCTAAAACATGTATCACACCTACTCAAAACCCTTTTTGTGGCTCCTTATATTATCTCTAGGAGTCTGGCCTGGCATGTGCCTTTTATTATTATGCATGTTGTCTCCCCCAGTAGCAAGTAAGCTTCTTGAGGGCGAGAACCATCTTTTTATTCCTAATACATAAACATTCAGTGAAAGGCACTGTAATTAAAGTGACATTGAGGCTGAAAACTAAACTCAAAACTTTCTCCATGAAAAAAAGCTTTCATTACTGCCAAAAGTATCATTACATTCCCAGTCACACAACAACCTGAAGTAAAACAAAAATCTTTGCCCCCTTATCTTAGTGATCACCAGGACCTATTAATTACTGCTTCCTAACTATTCCTGAAGAAATTTCTCCTACGTATGTTCCTTCCTTCCTACTTCCATGGCCAGCATCCTAGGTCAGTTTCTCAGTGCCTCACAGCTGGACTAGTCCCTAACTAGTCTTCCCTGCTGCATGAGTCCAGTCACCCTCCTGCCCAAAACCTTCAGTGAAACATGATTGCATAAGGATGAAGTCACACTTTTTTAGCCTGACACTCAACTTAAGCACAACCTTTCTTACCTCACACTAAACCCCCAAAGTGTCCACTTGATATCCTTAATATGTATTACCGCCTTTACATACACCATTCCTCATCCTTTTCCTAACAGGTCAGATATGTCTTTTGTAAAATTCTTACTTAACCTATAAGCATTCTGTATGCACCAGTACTAGTTTTAGGGCTTTTTTTAAACATGTAGCAAATTATCTCGTTGACACCACTGAAAATTGAGCATAGTTCCCATTGTTACCACTAGGTGGCAATAGTGATTGCCTCCTCCCACTGCAAAAGCATTTACAATCTAACCGCTAATTAGCATTCTTTCATGCACTTTTCACTACTAGCTCTTTAAAGCTGATGATGTAGCCACTAATAGCTATCATTGGCCACTTTAATTTCTTACTGGCACTTTAGCTTTTGAGAAAATTAGAAATATCTACTACTGTTAAAATCCAGCCAGGGATGTATATTGGAAGGTATACTAAGCAATAAGTCAGGTAGCTTAGAGGTTTCGAACTCTATGACCCTAGGGAAAGTTAGTAGTCTAGGACTCCATTCCTCATGTTAAAAAGGAGTTTAATGGGATGATCATGAGTTCTGATCCAGATTAACAAAGAACCTCACATTCAGCCTGCCTAACAGTCAATTGTTAATTATGTTCTATATACTTTCTTAACACCTATTTGAAGCACAAAGTGCAGAACACATACACAACACACCATGAAACCAGAAAACAACAGGTACAAACTCTGGCTGTCATATAACCAGCTATGTGATCTGAGACAATATCCCAGAATCTTAGTTTCAACAAGTAAAATGTGTTCCTTATTTATTACAAAGTTATTAGAAGTCAAATGAAAGTTACATGAATACTTAGTAAACTCTGAAGCAAAAACCATAATTATCAGAGAACATGATCTGATGTGTTATTTTCCCACCAAATTTGCATTGTGACTTATTTCACTATTTATACTAATAGTATCACAATGATCCACACACAAATTTAAAATACAACTTGTTTTTGTTCTTACAGCTCTTTTGAAGACTATGAAGCAGATGAACCTGTTCCTCCCTCTGAACTTGGAAACAAAGGGGACAAAATAGTCATCTCAAGCCTTTCGGAGAAAGGTGGAAAGCTTCACTCAGTAGATGAAGAGTAGCTGCCAATCCCAGTGAAGCCAGCACACATGTATCTTAAAGTTTATTTCCTCATGGAAAGGATGTTTTGTATACTGCCACTTAAAATCTTTCATGTCTGTAAATGTACAATTGCACTGGATTAACTTAAATTGGTTTTGTGCAATAGGTCTGAATGCACATTCTAGCTTGGGGCTTTTTCCAGTTTCCTTCACAGCTATCAATTGTCCTTAATGCTATAATCCATGGAAAATGAACAGAATTTACATCACCACTCCACTAAAAGATGTCAGTCAGTTGCATACCCTTTAATACATTAGGGCTGTGCTGTTCTGCACATTAAGTGCTCAAAAATATTAGGCAAATAATCTCCTAGCTTCACTGTGTCCCTCTAAACATAAGACATGTATGGTTCATTCACCAAAAAAAAAAAATCAAGGAATGAAAGGCATGAAAATTAAACCTGTGCAAAATGATTCAAATCGACTTGTCCCCTGGGTATATATAATATTTAAATATTTCAAAGTGATTTCTTTAAGTTATAAACATGGACTACACAGTACAAAGATCAGCTTACTCAGCTGTTGTAGTTTTATAATTAATAAGCCAAAAGGCTAAAGTTACTTCATCTTCAAGTGTTATGAACTGACTACTAGGAGTTATAGCTCTTCTTTCAAGCAAGGTAAATTTCTTTCCCCCAGGGTCATTTGATTGAATTAAAAGGAAGAAGTAAAAATCCTGATAGCACCTATAATTTCCAAAAAGGAAAAGTTTAAGAACAAGTACAGGAGTCTGACTCCTTAACTGAGAGAAATCTCAATTTATACACCTACAAACACAATTATGTCTGGAGAGAAAAATGGGAATTGTTGAATTAGAACCTACCAAATCTTGTTACCCAAAATGCCCTTACCCATTGTTTTCTTCAGTGAAAAGAAAAAAGCTGACTTTAAGACATGGGGAAATCGACTCCTACTTTTTTTACTTCCTTTCAACATGAATAAACTTTTTTTAATCACAACCCACTTATATAAATTTCTGGATTGGACATTCATAGGAAAATTGAATAGAAATTTAAATTCCTTTCATACAGAAAAGCACACCTGTGTTTGTTCCCTGTGGAGGCAGGAGGTAGTTGAAAATGTTTCACAAGAAATGCTCCATGAAACCACAATGCCACCAAATTCTACAATATCTAATAATGTTTTGTCTTACCTTGGAAGTAAACAATGGGTAGTAAATGCTGAAAACTTGCAAAATACACTTTAATATAAAGCCACAGGTAAATTTTTTTTAAAGATGATACTTTCTGTCCAAAGCATCTTTTGCCCCAAACTTTTTGCCAAAAATACTTAGTGGTAACCAAATTGTGTTCATTTTACCTACTCACTGCCCGCTCTTTTGGTGAAGGGTCAAATGAATAATGAAATAAAGCATAGGCAACAATAAGAAAAGTAACAAGACCCAAGGAAATTCAGAAAATGTATCTTTGAATAATCAACAATTCCTTATACTTACTTCAAAAGTGAGGATTCCAATTTCTTTAGTTGCTTTACCCTTCATTACTAGAAAGTGAACTTTCATTTAAGTTCAAAAGAGAAGAATTTTTGTTAATGTGATTTCTCCAAGAATCAACTCCAGAATAGAACTGACAAATCTGTAGAAAACACAAACCTGTGGCAAACTAAAAACCCTAGGATTAAGGCTTCTTTTCCTGACACAATTAATTGCATTTATCTATAATTCTCAATCTTTTTCCAGCAGAATACATTGTTTTTGATCTTGCATGGTATGATAAAGGCTAATACTGATTTTTCTAGAAATTAAAATGAATGTAGTATAGATGATTGGACATTCATAATGGCCTATACTGTTTCACTTAGACTCAGGAAAGAATAAAAACTCAGTTCTGTATTTTAAAATAATACGAGCTAGCCTTGTTTCTTGCCTTCATTTGGCCTATTTTGTTTGACTTTGCTTCTCTACGAAATTCCCCATGCTTTTAAATATCTAATTTATAGGCAATTTTGCATTTTATTCAATAAGTAAAAACTGCCGATGCCATTAAAAACAATAAAGGAAAACACTTTAAAATTTTTAAGAAACCTACAATTTATTCTGCTCTCAGGCTATTTTTTAAATAAATGTACTCAATATCTGAGAGCTTATTCAACATAAGAAATCTGTAGAACTGGGTAGTAAGTTTTGCTTGACTATCTGCTACAGAAATCATGCCGACAATATTCCAGAACTAGCAACACATCACAATTCCCCAATACATCTTAATTGATGATACTTTCAGTGTTATTTATTATGGTCTTAATACTATGCAACACAACATAAATTCAATAGCATAGCACCAATTGCTATGAGACAGACAAATACAATTTTATGGCTTTTTTCCATGCATTTTATCCCATTTCTTTGTATATCTGAGTAGTGTTTACAGTGGCTGAAGATATAATCAATTAAATTGAGTGATTTGTGCAGACTTGGAAAATTTGTTGGGAGGGGGAAGGGGAGGGGCGCATGGTTTTATCTTTGATTCACTTTATGTTTTTCCCCTTTTTGAAAACCAAATAAAGGTATATGCAGAGATGAATCTTGTTTATTACTAAAGTGACCCATAACACATCTGAATCAGAAGTAACTTTAGAAGTCATCTAAGTCTAACCTAAATGTGACATCCCCCTGACAAGTAGTCTATTAAAACATCTACTAATGGGGACTCAATCACTACCCTACCTAATGTGGGACAGGCTCTTCCTTTTTGGGATGGCTCTAAATATTTGAACATTTTTTCCCTTACATTTAGACAAAAATGTAGCTTCTAACTTTCATCCAGCTTTCATCTAACTGCCCCACTCTAGATCAAAACAAAATAAATCCTCTTCTATGTTAGCCAAGTGCAGCTATCACGTATGCATTGGCACTGTCCGCTTTTATGTCCTTTGCAAACATGGTAAGCATACCATCCAAGTTGCTAATGAAAAGGCTGACAAAAAAAGGCTGGTGACCACATCTTATGGTACTCCATGAAACATTCCTTCCTTCATCCTGATTCCTTCCTTAATCACAGGTCTTCTGGATTTTAAATCCACCTAACTTCCATCTGGCTAACAATCTCTGCATCTTGCCCACAAGGATATCATAAGATACTTTATCAATACCTTGCTGAAATTCAGTTACAGGTTGTGTTTACAGTATTCCCTTGACCGATTTAGTCTACCCAAATTACTACAAAGAATGAAAGAAAAAGAGAAAAGTCAGAATTGCACGACTTCTTTATGAATTCTTATCAGTACTTACTGATCACTATTCTTTTCCTTATGTGCTCACAAACGATTATTTTAATATAATCAATTTTAGAATTTTGCCAAGGATCAAACTCAGAATAAACAATCCAGTTTTTCCCCTTTTATAAAATATTATTTCTTTTTTCACCAGTACTAGTCACACCCAACAATTTATACAATGCTGCAATGCTATCTGCAAATTATCATTTATTTCATCGAACAAGTGTCTTACCTGTTAATTCTTTGTGATATTACTTAAAATACGTAGTTTTCACCCTTCCCCTCCATTTCCAGTTTAACGCTCTTTTGGTCACATACATCTCCATTCAAATACATTCTTCCTGACCCTCAATAACATGTACTCCATTCTGGGTTAAGTATTCATTCCTGTATCTAAAACCCTGCCCCAGAAATGTAAACAAATGCTATTTGCCCTGCAGACCACTGTTAATTTAAAATGAGTATGGTGCCCTAGATATCAAATTCTCTTAAATCTATCTCAGAAGTTTTAAAGTACAAAGTGCTATACATTCAGTACTGTAGTATTTTAAAACTATCAATTTCTAATTCTAAACCACTGCATTTTGGTATCTCTTTATGTGCAAAAACATGGAATATGCTTCTACCTGTTTTCATAAAATCCACTTTTCTTCAAGTTTTAAGGAGGCATTTTGCTACACAAAATTTCCTGTCTCTTTTAAACTTATGACTCCTACTAGCAAATCTACATAGGAATTTGAACTTAGGCTATCCAGCAAGATAGATTTTTAAACTACAAAAGTTCTGTCTCAAAGCATAAAAATAAAGGTTTGAGTTAATATTCCTCACAGGATATCAAAAAGAGAGTAAGATGTGACACTGTAAATAACTATGGCCGATAAAAGCAACTTAATTCTTCGGATCGTTTCAGATCTTCTTAGACAATTTCTGAGACAACTTGGACCTCTTCAGCTGTTTCTTTATCTTCCTTTTAAGCCACTAGTCACCAGTCTTAAATATTTACAGGATGTAGAAAAGCAACAAAATAGAACCATAAAAAAGGAACAAGATGTCATCAAATCATTGTTCCTAAAATTACATATTAGAAAACATTTGAGTGCATACCATCCCAAAGCCCTCAACATTCTACAACATGGAATTAGAAAACTAACATTTATTGATAGACTTAGGGCATAATACATATTTCAAAAAACGTGGCAGTGAGAATACCAGCATAAAAAAGGGAAATTTGTGTTAAAAACAACCTGAAATCATCATTTTCAACATTACACAACAATTAGAGATCTCATACTCATGGTTTCCACATTTTCTAAATTGCCACCATCCCATGCAGCAATAAATAGGAAACTAAGGTAATCACATTAAATCTGGGAAACAATCAGGTAGCTCTGAATTTAGAGTTGTAACATCAGCTGCATTAAGAAAACTTAGGGGCCTTGCAAAAATATCCCAATTAGTCCATTTCTAGCATTTTCTTTGCAATAATCATTTCTGGAATAAATAATAACTAATTTACATTTTAAGTTATAATCATCAACTCACAGAAGTAGTTTCTATGATATGGCAATTTTTGGTCAACACAAAATTATTACAAATTTTGACCAAATACATTTTTCATAAGACATTGCTAACACATGACTTAAATAAAATCTTGAGAAACTAGGGGTAGCAAATAAAGACAAGACGACTAAGAAGCATTTTCCACCATTTACTCTTGTTATCAAAAATAGTTCGACTCTTCTTGCAAAACAAAAACAAAATAGTACATACTGGACACATACATCACATTTTTCTTCCTATGGCTTTAGCCCCCCCCCACCCCACCAAAAAGAGACGAAAAAAAACCCAACAACAAACAACAACAACAACAGAAACAACTCTACCTGACCACATTCACAGAAAATGACACCAGGGTACACTACGAAACAGAAGGAGGTGTCATCTGCTCTGTGTCCAAAGGTTTTCCCTCGTTTCTTGGACTAGGTGAGTAACCATCATTGTACATGCTGTGTGCCAAATCAAAACATATCTTCAATATTGTGTCAGATCTCACTTGAGATGGTGGACGTAGTAGAAACTGGAAAATTTCTAGCAGTATTTTTCTTTACGTGTGCTGTCAAAACAGCAACTTTCCTTTTCATTTAAATCAGTAGGGCATTTCTTTACAATCTAGTCAGTCCTTGTTTTTGTTTGTGCTGTGCTCTTTGAAGCAACTGACTAGATTTCCCTTCAACAGAATGTTTGTGACTGTCTCCCGAATAGAATAGGAAAGGGAAGAGGTGGATTTAAACTGAAATGTATTTTGTGCTTTACATGCAAGAGCATTCTAAAGAAGATTCCCCTATTTTCAAACCTACCTAAAAAATACACAGGCTTCATATAAAGGTGTTTTTAAAGTTTCTATAAAGAAGCCTTCATAACCAAATAGCACCTTTTTAACTAAGAGCCATATTTAAAATAATGTAGTTGCAAGAAACTGTTACAAAAACCAAAAATGAAGAAGTGGCCTATGGCAGTAATATAATGTATAATAAATCTGGACAAGTTGTAGGGCATTATTCCAAAATTACTTTAAACAAATACCAATTTCTAAATGAACTATTGGTTTGTATATTTAGTCACCTAGTATATAGTCTAAATTCAATTGCCTTCAGAATAAAATGGCTCTTCTCCACTTCCTTATCTAGTCAATTAGAACACTGCTCAAAGTGAAGAACTTTGAGATTTTTTTAAAATCAGAAATTAATCAGACTTAACTAATACAGGGGCTCAACTTAGAAGAGCTTATAGCATTAACAGCTTAATGTTTGACGTCTAGCTGACAATTTCAGTTCTTTCACTTAGATTTCTTAAGCATTTCTAATGAGGGACAAATTTTCTCTTCCATAATACTGATTTATGAACTGCTACTTACACCATGTAGCCAATTTTCATGATCAGAAATGGTATGTCAGCACAAAGGGTTGGGCTGGATACATCAGCTTTTCAACAGGAGAAATCGATGGCTTTTTGGAAGCAACACAACCTCCCTCCCACCCACACCCACCCCCCTCAAAAAAACCAAGCTAATGGCTACTTTTCCACATAAAATTAGCACAATCTTGATGGACTGACTAGATACCACTTCCTTACATTTAATCAGAAACTTTGATTACGCACAAAGCATGACCAAAAACAATGAGGTTAATGTTATTTTCCTTGCCAAAGATCATTTTGTATAAATCAGTTGCATCAGCATTTGTTCTCAAACTATGAGGTTCTGTAAGAACTAAGGACATATAGTTGTAGGGTTACTCCTCCATTATCTGCAAACTATTTCCCCGACACTAACACATATAACTTAGCAATGAAAACACTTGATACAAGTGATCTATATGCAGGAGCTCCGGCAAGTTAAACCAACAGAACCATAGCTGCCTTAAAACTGTAGCTATTTTCCCAACAGAGGGGGGTGAGAAGACAGACTGACTTAACAGTCATATCTCATGTCTATAGCTTCATCCAAACTTTTATCATCATGTGTACTGGCAGCTAAAAACGTAGTTACTGGTGACCCTGTTACATTAATTACACTGGTGCTTGTGCTGGCATTGCGCACAGCAATGCTGGTCACATTAATGCCCAAAGTAAGCCTGGTCTGCTCCAAGGCCTTTTCTGGCACTGCAAATGCCTCCAGCTTCTTCTCACCATTGGCCATATATGAGTTTTGGCAGCCACGACATATACAGTCTAAGCAGGCTTTGCGGTTAGAGTAGCAAGGGCAGCGTTGGCCTCGGCAGGTAAGAACACTTGGATTTTGAGTAGCACGCCCACACTTACACCCTTTCTTCTCTTGTGGCTTTTTGTACACAGTCTTGGTAGGACTTCCTGGCATAACATTATTGCTAGGAATCTTTTCCTTTGTTGCTTTATCTTTTGTTTTCAGAAGACCTGGTTTGGCTTTAGGGTGAGATTTTTTGGGTCCATGTTCCAAATTCTTTTTCATGCTTTTATTAGATAAAAGTACAGTTTTGCTGATTTTGGGAGTAGTGCCTCCATTAGGAACAGTGGCTATAGGCTGAAGAGAGATTTTGCTCTCTCGTTTCACTGTTACAGGAGCTGATGCCCCCAGTGTTGGGCCCCGGATGATGCTAGAAATGGGAAGTGGCTGAACTTTTTCACTATCACTTTCTGACCTTGATCGTTTTCTATTTAACTTAGCGACCTTAGGTGTTGCTGCTGTACATGATATCCCATGAGGTGACGGACTGGTGGACATGAAAACATGGCTAAGAGGTTGGGAAGAGAGCTGCATAAAAGGTCCATTGGATACACTAGCTTCCAAGTTAGGCTGCAAATTAGAACAAACCACCTCTGTGTTTGAAACAGTTTCTAAGCTCCGGAGTACTTCCTCAACACTAAGTAATAAAGAGTCACCAGGTTTTATATCTTCACTGAAACTGCAGATATTGATGCCTGGACACAAGTCAGTAGAAACTGAGTCACAGACAGGTGGCAAGCTATTCGATATATCTTCAGTTTTTATGTCAACTCCAGTGTTACATACATCAATTGTATTTGAATGTTCAGGTGAAGGAATATTTATACCAAACTTATCTATTGAGAGCCCATTACAAGTGGGCAATCCATTGATAACAGAACTGCTGATATCAATATTGAGTGTGCTTTCCGGTACTGGGGATAAACTAGCTTGAGGATCATTAGTAGGTTCTGAAGTTGAAGGTAAAGGGGAATGTGTCAAACACAAAGCAAAGGATGAATCAGAGGGTTTTTCCATCTCCTCACAAAGCAAAGATCCATCTTTGAGCAATGCCAAAATATCAGCAGAACAATCAACTGCTTCGATTATGTCCCGTGCCAATGTGGTTTGTGTTATATATTCGCATAGTTTTTTGTAGCAGTTTACTAAGATGCTTAATTGTTTATTCTCCTCAAACTGTTCATAGTCCTTGCACCAGCTACATGACGGCTTCATCATCATTTTCTTGCCTTTACAAGTTTTGCAGACATAGTGTTGACATGTCGAGTTGGTGGGAGCAATAGGATCTTGCAGCAAATTTCCTAAAAGAAAAAAGGGAAGGAGGAAGACTTTAGCATAACAAAATCTAAATTTGCATGGGCTGGACATGAGCTGGAATTAAGGTGAGTTCCATTTACCTTGTCACATCTAAGATCACTTAAAGTTTACCAGACCAGGTTACAGTTAGAAAAAGAACACTTACTATGAAACCAAAACAATACTCAACAATTGGGAAATATCCTAGAGCAAAAGAAAATATATCAAGAATAAAGAAAAATATCCACTATCTATACTGCTGCCAACTTCCCCATGCCTTTATTTGAAAACCAGGATCTTTCTTGCTTTATGTGACTAAAATCTTTCTATCTGTACTATGACCCATCTTTGTGCCTCTTCTATACTCAAGGACTACTGAGGTAAAAGATGAAAAGATATCTCACAAACTGGAAGTAGATGAAATGGTTGAATAAATGTAACTTTAAGGTCTGTAATGGAATTCTCTCTACTGAGAAAAACTGCAAAATTAAGTTCTCTCTGTCCCTAGCATCACCAGTAGCAGTAGCATGAAAGGGGATGCCGTCAAAACGATATGAGCTTAAGTGTTTTTTGAAATGACCCACGAGAAAACTTCAGACTATCCTAAATTATTTCACATTATATAGCTGGAGACTTACTCCACAGAAAGGAGTCAGGACAAACTCTGCTTAAGTATGTGATAACGAATTTTTGTTGTTTTTCCAACAGAAAGAACTCTTAATATTTTGAGAATTATCATTACTGTTGAAATATGTACAACATTCATTTGGATATATAAATCCTGGTGTCTCTGCTTTAAAAATTTCTTTTCCTCACTTTTTCAGAGTAAACATTTTAAAAGGCATTGAGTGTCTACCTCCTCCTACATTTTCATAATATGGTTCTATTATATGCTTTGACACAGTATGAATCACAAGAATGAACTATATAGATTGATACTGACTACAACGTATTTAAACATAAAACCATATTCTATCAACACAATCAAGAAATGCATATAATATACAAACCAAAGCTATAAACAAAAATTTACAGATATTTTTATATTATCTACCATTCTGGATGAGCTGTGGTTCAAAGGAAAAAGGGAAAAGATAAGAACAAAAGAAGAAAAGCTCTACTTTAAAAGACAGGAATTAATTTTATGCCAATGTCTGTCCACCACAGAATGAAAAACCAAGGACTCTAGTCTCAGTTTTATTCACCCAAATGATGATAAAAAATACTAAAAAGTTAAAAGTAGTACTATTAAAAGGAACTGAGGTCAAATTTTTCAGACTGTGAACAAGAACCAACTATGATTACAACTCTGATATATAAAGTACAATAATTTGCCAACTTGCAGGTTACAAATTACAATGACCTATATATATACCCTAACATAAGAACCTGTCTTGAGATAGCTGCCCTGTAATTCCTACCTACAACAATTAGTCCTTGTGTATAGAAGAGGCAAAAATATGGTACATAGTATAGTTGGAAAGAATTCAGTCACTTAATAAAGATTCTGGTTTTCAAATAAAGGCAGGGGAAGTTGGTAGCAGTACATGATAGCGAGTATTTTTCCTCCAACCTTCTCCTCCAATGGGATGGCACATTCAGAACAAAAGAGATCCGGCACATGTATGCCCCAGATTAACATGTATTCTCATTTTATCTTTTGTTCTGTTTTCCATCAACATATTATAATGAGGCAATTTTAAGTGACTAACAAAGTAACTCCTTCAGGTTGAACAGATAATAAGTCAGGCAACTGATCAAGGGCCTAGTAATAAGTTATATTGGTTTAACAAGAATCTAGTATACTAAAAGTAGTTTTCATGGAGTACAAGTTATAAAAAGTCAGAAATAGATGTCTCTAAAATGATTACACATAAGTTATGTAAATAATATTTAATAGAGAAAAAAACAGTGATCTTGGAAAGACCAGTATATAGTAAATACATGTGTGTATGTATGTGTATGTGTATATATATGTTTCAATTTCCACTGTTGTACATTTAATGCCAATTTTCTGCTTAGAAACCTTCCCTAACTTCCTCACAACTGTCTAAAAAACTCTACCTAATGCCAGCCTGAGTCTGGCATTCAAGGCCTGTCACAACCTGATTCCCATGTACCTTTGTACCTTTAACTCACATTTTTCTCCTTCATATATTCTAGGCTCCAGCTAAACATACTTTCCTGACTTTGTCCCTGTGCTCAAACCACTCCCTACACCTCCAAATGATCATCCCCTACCATCTCTTCTCCCTCTTTTCCTTACTCTCTTATTCATATTCACGTATATTGCTATCTTCTTTCATCCTTCAAAGATCAACAGCCACCTCTTCCATGCAGTGTTCTCTGCTATATTACTCAATTGTCCATACTTATAAACACCTCCACTTAAAATACAACACTGAAAATTAAGCTTATCACTTCCCAAGCTTATCTGTCAATACTACAACCACTTCTAGGCAGTCCCTTCCTCATATACCTTGCATCCAATGGCAGAGTAATTATTCAAACTATTCCATCACATCACTCAACATTTCTAATGTAAAACCAACAGTGACTTTTGGGACCGTGATTTTTCTAGTCACTTTATAACAAAGTCACCATAATCTTTCCCCATCACTGTTTATTACTCCCAGATTCAAATCCTTTTCTTAGTAAATCACCTTACAATTTCCCTGTAAACTTCACACCATCAAAATCATCTCCTTAATTTTCTTTTTGTTGAAAAGCACTTAATTCGTATGAAAGTACCAGTAATTTCATGCCCATTTTACAAAACAACCAGTGTGTGTGTGTTTTAGGGGTAGGGAGAGGAGGAGATGGACACAGTCTGCCATGCAACACTCATGAAGTGCCAGTGCAACAGTATACTCTCCTTTCTCCACGGAGTAGGGGGCTCTGCAAGACAATTTGAAGTAGCCTTTCTTTTGGGAGCCTGTTCTCAAAAAAGGAACCACTTTCTATCTTATTTCCAGGTAAAGGGAAATGGGACTAGGGAGAAAACAAAATTCTAGTCAGAATTAAAAATTGGTCTTCAACTACCTTCCGTTTCCCTTTCTTTTACCATTTTCCCAGCTCTTAGCATTACCATTTCTCTGTATCCAACATGCAACTAGGTGGCACAATGTGCCAATCCTGGAGTCAGGAAGACCTGAGTTCAAATCCAGCCTCAGACACTTACTAGCTGTTTGCGATCCTGGGCAAGTCCCTTATGCCTGTCTACCTCAGGTCTTCATCTGTAAAATGAGCTGGAGAAAGAAATGGCAAACCACTCCAGTATCTTTGTCAAGAAAACCCCAAATGTGGGGTCACAAAGAGTCGGACACAACTTAACAAGTTCTAACTATAGTATGCCATCCAGATCTCTGCACCCAGCAAGTTGCTGATACACCAAAATTACCTTTTTACTGTTAATGATAATTATCACTACTTCACACTAAAGTGGGATTGACATCTACAACTCACTCTCCCAGGCACATTTGTTTAAAAGATCACTTCCAACATGTAGAACAAAATTTTTCACTTCATTAACAAACAAGATATGACAGTGTGCATGCATGCATGTATGTATGTGTATATATATATGTAAGTGTGTATATATACACATACACACACATATATATACGCTCTTTCTGATTTAAGTTTCTCAAACATACTATGAAGTTCTTGATTACATTTTTTTTGTGGTTACTTTTTTTTTTTTTTGCAGGAGGGAAGGCAGGGCAGTTCGGGTTAAGTGACTTGCCCAAGGTCACACAGCTAGTAAGTGTGTCAAGTGTCTGAGGGCAGATTTGAACTCAGGTCCTCCTGACTCCAGGGCCGGTGCTCTACTCACAGCACCACCTAGCTGCCCCTGAAGTTCTTGGAAATAGGGGTGCCTTATGTTTTTTAATTCCAGACACCCAGATACACAATTAATTATTGACAGAAAGGCATCATCATATAGGAGAAAAACATTGAACTGGTATCAGAAGACAGAAGTTTTGTTTTGACAGTTTTTTTAGCTAGGTCAGTTTGGACAAGTCACCTATTATGTCTCTAAACTTCAACTCAGTTTTTTTCATTTATGAAATAGGAATATATGCACTACTTACTGACTCTAGTGTGGTGGGGGATCAAGTGAAATATTGTCCATAAGGTGTTTTATTACCATAAAGTGCTATTTTAAAATTATTACAAAGAATACAACAAATTTTACAATTCTAAGTATTAAAATCTTAGTTTTGCATTTTATTTTGGATTAATATAGTGCCCCAAAATCTTTTAAACATACTGCATTTAAAATGAAAAGAATAAACAAGTTATATATTTTCCCCAACTATTTTAAATTGTGGTGCTTAACTCATTCTAAGACTTTTAAAAATAGAATCTTGACCCAGTTAAGAATATACCCTGGAAGTGCAAAAATCCCAAAGGGTTCCTTATTTAAATATATCATATCAGAATTGTATGTACCTGCAAAAAAATCAGTATCAATCTAAATGTCTAACAATAGGACTGTGGTTAAATAAATTGTGCTATTGTAAGAGTACTAAAATGTAATTAAAACAGACAAGTATGAGAAATACAAGGAAATATGGAAAGGTATTTATTATGTAATACAAAGCCAAAAAAGGAAAAAAAAAAAAAAAGCAGAACCAGAAGAATGAAATATACATTTTCTACCATCATGTAAAGAAGAAAAGAATGCTAGCAATAATGTTGCCCCAAAAAAAGAGGCTCATTGAAGCATTATTTTAAATGCACAAAAGAAAACAGAAGGAAATTTTAAAAGGAACACAAGCAGGGCAGATATGAAAGTAACATGTTAAACTTATGTATATGCACGTATACTTTAAAGAAAGCCATGAGTATTATAAAGTTATGATTTTACATAAAACCTATTCTGTTTTGGATATGAAAGTGTTCTTTTTTGAGGTCTGTTAATTTCAAATTTTTAAAAGGAAAAAATTTAAGTTGTATTGAAATGACAAGTTCCAAGTAATTTAGTAAGTTTATACTGATTTCTTTAATAATAACAAATTGCCTCAGGATTCTGAGAAAAATCAAAAAATTCTAGATACATGCTTCCAAAACATGATGCCTGAATATGGAATGATGAGGATGACAGATTTGTTGCACAAACCTGAATGGGCTCAGTAAAGTTATAAAAAAGAATCAGCTTAGCCTAGAAAATTGAGAAGAGGTGGTAGAAAGTCCTCCTGAAGACATGGCTTCCATATGATGCACAGACCTGGAGCTTCCCTAGTCCCTTTCTTCTGTGCCTCACTACAATAGCTAACACAGACAAAGATATATGCCATTGTACCTCTCATCTAGCATCTCTGGCAAAGAAGAGATGAAGAAATTTGTGAAGGAAAATAATGGGGCCAGAGCAAAATGAGAATAAAGAAACAAACAGAACCTCCAAGTACTTTCGTGTTAAAGTAAGAAGGGAATATTAAATTTAGGGTAGTAATTTTGAGAATCAGAAGATGAGAAGGAATATGCAAATATGTTTTGTGAATATTGGTAAAGATAGGAGGAAAAATGGTGTAAAATGAAAAAAACTTTACAGGAAAGGGAGGCAGAAAAGATTATAAAAGTAAAGCAAAATAAAGTCAAAGCACATAAAAATAGAACAGAATACATCATTCTAACCAAAGACAAATAATTTTAAAGTTACACAAAATTTATACCAATCAGCAGGATATCAGAACTTCAAAGGACTACACTGGACCCAAATGAAAAGGTGTTCGCTGTTAAAATTCCATCTTTCACCAACAGGTGGTGTGGCTTTTTTACATGTTATTAAACTTCCCTCATCATCTACTTCTACATTCCTGATCTCCAAAATGAAAGTTTTATTATTTAAAACACATCCACTTCAACCGAAAGGCCTAGTTTTCACTTTTAAAACGTACAGTGTGTTATTATATGATTGATAATTTGCCCACTAATTTCCACAATCTTCCTTGAATTCTCTGTTCTGTTAACTTAATTTTCTCTATAGTGAATATAAAACCTTCCTCTAAGAGATGTTGATTGTTATTTACATGTACTATTTCTACACTGGTCTTAAGAGAAGATTGCATTTTTCATACACACCCCTCACCGAAGTTCTCATTCCCTATTTTCTAGCTCCATATTCTTCCATCATTCAAGACACTAAGGATACCAATTTATCCCATTTTAACTTACTTCAGCACCAAAATTAAAACACAAGTGATCTCAGTAATATTGATGTCAGACCTCTAATCTTCATTAGTTACTCAATCAGCTACTTAATCTTTGGTAACGTTTTTCACAATACTATATATTGATTTGGGTTTAGGTGAGAGGAAAAAAAAAATCTTTAAAATCCAGAAAGCTAGCTCTAAAAGTAAAGCAATCTGTGAGCATTTTTAAGTTTTTTGTTTTTGTTTTTTTGGCAGGGCAGTTGAGGTTAAGTGACTTGCCCAAGGTCACACAGCTAGTACACGTGTCAAGTGTCTGAGGCCAAATTTGAACTCAGGTCCTCCTGACTCCAGGGCTGGTACTCTACTCACTGCATCACCTAGCTGCCCCATTTTTCAAAGTCTTAGTTTCAAGAGATTAAAAACTTTTTAGGGTAATCACATCGGCTATTTTTTCTTTCTTTTTTCAGACTTTAACCTAATTTATTTAAATTATTACCAATCATTAAATTACTTCACAAGGTTTATCAAGGGGACAACTCTCAAGTATGATGAGTAATTTTCTTTGGCACACTTCTTTGATTACTGCTGTGCCAAACCCTGTCCCTTCTCCACCGCCTAGAATTGCCGCCAAAAGCTTAGTGGAAGCTAAGAAGCTAATACATAGGAGCTCAATTTCTCCTAAATTAGTGGTTCCCTCAGTCCCCCCCACCAACTGGCAGGATATCAGGCAGTAACTGGCAGTAACTTAGCATTAGCCTCAATCTTCCCAAACACATACAACACAAGGAAAGTGGGGCCACAGTATCTTAGCAAACTCTTTTTAAGAGGATTTTACAAGTTTTTCCTGTATACTTCTTGCTACACATTCCTTTAAAGAGAAGAAAATAAAAAGAGATTAAGTACCACACACTGCCTACTGTGTGTCCAGGCACTATGCTAAACACGTTTTTTTTAAAGTTATATTTGATCCTCACAACAATCCTGCTAGGTAGGTGCTATTATCACTACTTTAGAGTTGAGGAAACTCAGGCAAACAGATTAAGTGACTTGCCCAGGATCACACAATAAATGTCTGAGGCCAAATTCGAACTCATGCCCCATCCTGACTGCAGGTCCATGGTCTATCCACTGTTCCACCAGCTACCCTCTGGTAAACTGCAATTTCCATATTTCCAATGTAAAAAAAAAGTAGGAGAAAGTATTTAATCATCTAAGTCTTCGTTGACCAGGAACCTTCATTAATTAAGATTTTTCTTCTTATACTAAAGAGTCCAGAGTTACACAGCTGAGTATTAGTCATCTATATCTGGTCCACCTCTACTAATAATTTTACCTGCCTCCAATAATTACTCAAAACTTATCAGTAAGGCTGCCCCACTGTTAAAAGAGCTAATACGTAAGCAACTGAAAAGTGCATTTACATTTAGCTTTTCCTATAGGCCCTAAGTACCATCTGGACTAGGGAAAGAGAGGCCCTTCCCCTCACAGCTCACACCTCAGCCATTGATATACAGTCACTGGAAAGCCAAGCCAAATGTGCCTTGGGAAATAAATGGAAAGGTGTTGTCTGCTACAGTTTGGTAGCTGGATGCTTTGTATTGCACAATTACTAGGTTTCTTCCTTTCTTTCATTCCATTAGAATGTAAGCCAATGGAGAACAAGGATTATTCCAGATTGTTTAATTCTTCATACTTGTACCCCCAGAGCCTAGTACAAAGTTTGGCAAAATGGCAGGTGCTAAAGACTGTGAGCCTCTTGAAAGTAAGAACTGTTTTGCCTTTCTTTGTAGCCCAGGCCCTTAGTCCAGTGTCTGGCACATGGTAGGTGCTTAATAAATGCTCACTGACTTACATACTTGTTGATTTCATCCTCATATAGATGTTCAATAATTCTTAATTTAACCCTCTGTTCTAGAAAAAATAAAGGGGATACTCATCTTTCTTCAAGGAGCCTCCATCTGAACTCAACTGAACCACAGTCAGCATCACAAGAAACCTAGCAGATTCTACCATACATAAGGAGGGCTTAGAAGACAATATTCCAAAAAGAAAGAGAGACCAAGCAAGACAGGAAATAACTTATCTTGCAAAGCTGAATGTGAGTATAGTCTGAAAGGTGGAAAAAAAAAAATGAACCTTTCATGGAAAGGAGTACTTCCAAGCACTTCTGGCAAAAAGACTGGAGCTGAGTTAGAACTCTGAAATGCAAACACAAGAGTCAAAAAGAAACCTAAAAAGGTAAATTTATTTGAACAACTTAAAAGGCTCTAAGATGAAATATTTCTAACATTCTACTAGGGGAGAAGAAAAAGAAGCATCTCTTCAGAATCTTAAAGTCTTCAAAGGGCACTAAAGGACTTAAAAAAAGGAAAACAGGATTTGAGCGTGGATTGGTTCTGTTCTGAAGGCTAAGAGTGGAGGACAGGTAAAAGGAATAAACTAGTGCGGAAAGGAGGAAAAAAGAGAGTAGAACTTGCTATTTATCATAATTGAGGTATAAGAATACACAAATTCAGAAGAAGGGGAACGAGCATGAGATAAACCTCACTATTACCAAATGGGAGAGAAACACACTTAAATACACATGCTGAAGAGGGGGAAAATTAAGAATATAATGCCAGAAAGAGAATAGTTATGTGGGGGAAAAAAAAAACTTTCAGTTCCTGAAGGAAGGGAGGAGTAATAAAGGGGGGAGGGGGAACAAAGAGAGGGGTGTGACTGGAATCTAAAGGAATGTTTATCAAATGGGAAATGGCCAAACAGAATGCTACTGAAGCATAAGAAATGACAGAAGATGTTTTTAGAGAATCCTGGCTAATATGAACTGATACGGAATAAAGTCAGCACAAAGAACTTAGGAACTCTGATCACTGTAAAGCTGAATTATGTCTCCAAAGGACCCAGAATAAAGCATCTTACCCATCTCCTAACAGACAGGTGAAGGACTCAAGGTGCAGAAAGAAACATATGTTTTTGGATATAGTCAGTGGGTAGGTTCATTTTGGCTCTTATTTGTTTCAAGGGAGATTTTGACTCCTTCATCTTTAACAGGGTTGGAGGATGGAGGTGTGGATAGTAACAGTGATAAACCAAAAAAAGAGATCCACTGAAACATTTTTTATACGTTTCAAGAAAAGGCAATTCAGATGAAAAGTCAAATATGGAATTATATACTATTTTTTAAACCAACAGTATAAATTAAATTCATAGTTTCATAAACTCTTTTTATGTTCTGTATAGATGCAGGTGCTCCTTTTTGTTGTTAAAGTTCAGAATAAATAATATTTTAAATGAAAAAATAAAGAAACCTAAGATAGAAGATGCCACAGGCATCCAACTGTGCGCAGTAAGTTCTAGTTATCAGGCCCTGACGGACTATATCAACATGGTGTTAAAACAATTTACAAATCTGACTACTGCTTACTGATATCTATGGTTTCTGAAAAATACCATGAAACAAGAAATGTACAGAAGGAAGAGGTACCTATAATGGATGTTAGCACTGGATCCTAAGTCAGAAGGCCTGGGTTTAGAAAAATTATGGAATCTCATAGTAAGAAGGGACCTCAGGAGGTATTTAGTCTGATCTAGACTGATAAAGACTTTCCCACATTTCTCAAGGAGTGATTATTCAGACTTTAAAAAGCCTTTTTTCTTTAGAAAATCTATCACTGCTAAGGATATTGTTTTCACTGATTTTTTGAGTCACCTACATTTTGATTCTTCTTAGATGGTACTGTTCCATGGCAGTCTTATTATATACCTCTATCTATGGAGGAGTTTGGTATAGTGTTTAGATTACAATATAAATACTAAATTTTTCTTTCCCTGATCCCTGGCCTAGCAAAATGGTGAAACCAATTACTGATCTTTCTATACTACAAGTAACTGAAGAGGAAAAAAAACGTAAAGTTACAAATAAACTTAAATCAGGGGCTACTAACTATAGCTCTCTTTTCAGAATATTTACAAAAACAAGTTCACAAACCTCAGGTTAAAAACCCCTGATAAATACACCTTACCAATTTTTCATAAATGCAAAAAAGCATGTAAAATATGCCCTCCTGCACAATTTTTAAAATTTATCTTTCATGTACATTAAGTAAAGAATAACAGTCCAAATGACTAGCTCTATTTAGAATTCCTTTTGTATTAATACTATAAACAAAGTTTGCCCTGTTAAAAACCACAAACACTGCAAGGACCCAGTATTACAAAAAACTCAAATGACTTACTTGAAATAGATGATTCTTAGAGAAACATGAGAATGAGAAACATGACTCAGTTCTTGTAACAGCATATTCATTTTGAATTACAAAAATGATGCACACTTTCACAGAGTTTAAATGACTAGGACCATCATACCCATAGGCATTCTTTGAGTGCTTTACTGACAGAATGTAAAAGAATTTTGTTGTTCAATCATGCTCGACTCTTCATGACTCCATGTGAGGTTTTCTTGGCAAAGATGCTGGAGTGGTTTGCCATTTCCTCCTCCAGTTCTTTTTATAAAGAAACTGAGGCAAAGGGGGTTAGAGCTGTACAGCTATTAAGTGTCTGAGGTCACATTTGAACTCAGAAAGATATATGTTCCTGACTCCAGGCCCAGCACCCTATCCACTGTGCCACCTAGCTACCCTATATCAAAGAATAACACCATCTACATACAAACGAGGAAGAATTAGGGTGATACTTAATTCTTCCTTGTATATTTAAAAAGGGCAGAAGGAATCAATGATATTGTAAACTACTTAAAAAAAATAGAAGCAGTGACAAAGGAGAAAGCAGACACTGCAAAGCCTGTCAGCTTGTAAAATAGGAAATTCAGACAGAATGGGCACTCCCACAGTCAAGTATTTGCTTTGCCAAAAGACAATGTTAAAGAACATCAAAACATCATGAGATATCACAATGGATATCCACTTATTACTGCAACACATCCCACTAAACTCGTTTCTTTAAAAGTAGCATCGTCAAGTTACACACATTAAAAAAAAATCTATACAATTTGTATAAAAAGTAAAATCTACTGAAGGCTGTCTTTAAGAAACTGCAACAAAATCATAAAGACTCACACAAAACATGAGATTCAAAAGTAATTATGCTTTTCAATTTTACTAAAAACAAAAAAAGCTCTCTCCAAAAACGTATGCTAAAGATCTTGAAATAACAAAAAGTATAAAAGAAATACTATAATTGAAGATGCCTTGAATTAAATTGCAGAACTTCCTGAATTCTCTGAAACCTGGTTTTTTTTAGTATCATAATTACAAAAGCACCCTTTTTGTCAGACATTCCTTTGCAAACGATCCATATTAAAACCCACTATTTCTGATAATTTTAGCATGTCATCTTACAGTACAGAAGTAAAAGACTATTAAGAAACGCGAAGAACTTTATCAGCAAAATACAGCCATTGATCTCTTAAGAATTAAAGGCAGAAATGCCATTTTCCCAAGGAAAGAAAGAATTTAGTGGCTTCTTTGCTTATGGGATTCTTCTTAATGACTTTTGATCTAAAAGTAGGTGGTGAATAGAATGCCTGTCCTAAATGGACTCAAAGTGGGACACCCACCTGATTTTTAAAAAACAGAAAACACAAGTGGTAACACTGCTATTACATATGACTGAATTACAATACAAAGTTGGGAGATGTTGGCAAGATAACTTTAAAACGCTGCAGAACTACTCTAGGTGTTTGATTCAGGAACAGTCTGAGATTCTATCAATAATAAGCTTTTGGCAACATGATGACAAAACCTTTACACAACACGCACACCCTCGGATTCCTTACCTGATTCATAAAAGAAACATTAAGTTTTTGGAAATACTATCCCGAAATATAAAGAAAGTGGGAAATGAGGTATCTAAACAAGATATGACAGACAAAAAAAATTACAAATTATGTTACACATTCACTGAATTTGAGAGGTTTCTTCTCTACAACTCATCTCATTTTCCACATTTAACACTGTGGTAAGCACTAAGTACAGAAAGCATAATAATCTGTGTAAATGTCTTAAAATTAAAGTTTGTTTCATTTTAAACAAAAATTAAACTTATTTGAAAAGAGATTACAGGACAAAGAGAAAAAGTAAAAACAAATAACTAGAATCTTTAGGGTACCTCAGATAACTGGGGGAATGACTGAACAAATTTTTATATATGAATGAAATAGAATATTAAAGCACTGGAAGAAAAGGAAAAAGAAGATTAGAGAATCATGGGTAGTATGAACTGACATAGAATAAAATGAGCAGAACCAGGACAAGTTATAAAAGGACAGCAAAATAAAGAAAAACAACTTTCAAAGACCAAAGAGCTCTAAACAATGCAGTGACCAACCATGTCTCCAAAGCATGTTACCCACCCTCCTAACAGAGAGAAGATGTACATAAGATGCAAAAAGACATACATTTTTGAACTTAGCCACTGTGTAAATTCATATTGCTTGATTACGCTCTTTTGTCAAAAGGATATTTTCTTTCAGTTTTTAATGGGAGAGCAGGGAAAGGAGGATAAAGTGAAGACCAGGGTTAGAAACAGTGATACTCATTTTTTTAAAAAAGAGAGTGCCATTAAATATTTTTTAAATGCACAAAAGACAACAGAAGTTCAGAAAGTAATGTACAGAATTTATTGTTTACTCTTCTTTCAAAAGAAATCAAGTGGTATAAAACTGAAGAAAAATGGTTTCATATACAATCCTATTTGTGCTCTTCTGTGTGTATGCAAATGGTCTTTTTTTAAAATTTGTTTATTTAATTTAATATATTTAGTTTTCGGCATTGGTTTCACAAGAGTTTGAATTATAAATTTTGCCCCCATTTCTACCCTCCCCCCTCACTCCAAGATGGCGTATATTCTGGTTGCCCTGTTCCCCAGTCTGCCCTCCCTTCTGTCACCCCACTCCCCTCCCATCCCCTTTTCCCTTCCTTTCTTGTAGGGCAAGATAAATTTCTACACCCCACTGCCTGTGTATCTTATTTCCTAGTTGCATGCAAAATCTTTTTGTTTGTTTTTGAACATCTGTTTTTAAAAACTTTGAGTTCCAAATTCTCTCCCCTCTTCCCTTCCCATCCACCCTCCCTAAGAAGGCAAGCAATTCAACATAGGCCACATGTGTATCATTATGTAAAACCCTTCCACAATACTCATGTTGTGAAAGATTAACTATGTTTTGATCCTTCCTAACCTATCCCCCTTTACTGAATTTTCTCCCTTGACATAAGTGTTTGTTTTTGATTTCCTACAGAACTGCTTTTTCTTTCCACTTTTATGTGAGATAATTTACTACATTCTATCTCTCTCTTTCTCCCTCTCTCAATATATTCCTCTCTCATCCCTTAATTTGATTTTCTTTAGATACCATCCCTTCATATTCAACTCACCCTGTACCCTCTGTCATATATATATACATATACATATACACACACATATACATACATATACATACACACAGACACACACACGTGTGTGTATACATACATATAATATATACACACACACACACACACACACACACATATATATGCATGCATATTCCCTTCAGCTACCCTGATACTGAGGTCTCATGAATCATACACATCATCTTTCCATGTAGGAATGTAAACAAAACAGTTCAACTTTAGTAAGTGTCTTGTGATTTCTTCTTCTTGTTTACCTTTTCATGCATCTCTTGATTCTTCTGTTTGAAAGTCAAATTTTCTATTCAGCTCTGGTCTTCTCCCTGAGAAAGCTTGAAAGTCCTCTATTTTATTGATAATCCATATTTTGCCTTGGAGCATGATACTCATTGTTTCTTTCTGGCTGCTTGCAGTATTTTCTCCCAGATCTGGGAGCTCTGGAATTTGGCAACAATATTCCTAGGAGCTTTCTTTTTGGGATTTGAGAAGGCGATCGGTGGATTCTCTCAATTTCTGTTTTACCCTCTGGCTCTAGAATATCAGGGCAGTTCTCCTTGATAATTTCTTGAAAGATAATTAGTCTAGGCTCTTTTTTTCATCATGGCTTTCAGGTGGTGCAATAATTTTAGAATTATCTCTCCTGGATCTATTTTCCAGGTCAGCGGTTTTTCCAATGAGATATTTCACATTGTCTTCCATTTTTTCATTCCTTTGGTTCTGTTTGATAATATCTTGATTTCTCATCAAGTCACTAGCTTCCACTTGCTGCAATCTAATTTTTAAGCTAGTATTTTCTTCAGTGGTCTTTTGGACCTTCTTTTCCATTTGGCTAATTCCGCCTTTCAAGGCACTCTTCTCCTCATTGCCTTTTTGGAGCTCTTTTGCCATTTGAGTTAGTCTATTTTTTTAAGGTGTTATTTTCTTCAGTATTTTTCTGGGTCTCCTTTAGCAAGTCATTGACTTGTTTTTTCATGGTTTTCTCACATCACTCTCATTTCTCTTCCTAATTTTTCCTCTACTTGTCTTACTTGCTTTTCCAAATCCTTTTTGAGCTCTTCAATGGACTGAGACCAATGCATATTTTTCTTGGAGGCTTTTGATGTATGATCTTTGACTTTGTTGACTTCTTCTGGCTGTGTATTTTGGTCGTCTTTGTCACCAAAGAAAGATTCCAAAGTCTAAGACTGAATTTGAGTCCATTTTCGCTGCCTTGCCATATTACTTGACCCTTGAGTTTTTCGTTGAGGTATGACTGCTTGTAAAGAGTACTTTGTTCCAAGCTTGAGGGATGCGCTGTTGTTTTCAGAACTATTTCTATACAGCCAGCTCTGCCACACCAGCACTCCTCCTTCCCCAAGAACTGCCAACCTCGACCTGACTCAGATCTTAAGCAGGCTCTGCACTCCTGCTCTGATCCACCACTGAATTCCTCCCACCAGGTGGGCCTGGGGCCAGAAGCAACTGCAGCTGTAGTTTTGTAGCTACACAACCTCCGCTACCCCCAGGGTGGGGGCCAAATTGCCAACTCTTTTTTTCACTCCCCGAAGCTTTTCCTACTAACCTTCTGTGTTATCTTTGGTGTTTGTGGGTTGAGAGGTCTGGTAACTGCCACAGCTCACTGATTCAGGGCGCTAGGGCCTGTTCTGCCCGGCTCCCTGTCTGGTTGGTCCTGCCGCTGCCCACACTGGGTTTCGCTCCCCTCTGCTCCCAGCTCCGTGTGTGATAGACCTCACCCAGCAACCACCCAGGCTGTCCTGGACTGGAGCCCTGCTTCCCTCTGCTATTCCATGGGTTCTACAGTTCCAGAATTTGTTCAGAGCCATTTTTTATAGGTTTTTGGAGGGACTTGGCGAGGAGTTCACCCAAGTCCCAGCTTTCCAGCTGCCATCTTGGCTCTGCCCCGCCCCCATACTCTTTTTGACAAAATAAAAATGGAAGCATAAATGTGTAATTGTCTGAATTACATACTTTTCAATTTTCTACCAAATATGATGTTATTTATATGTGCGTGATCAAATTGCTTGGTTCCCAGTTTCTTCATTTTAAAAATTAGGTCCCTGAACCAGATTAGCTTATTTCTATGGTTCCATCAAGTTCTAAAATTAAGCCTATGACTAGAGCCGGTAAAGAGTGCTTTAAAAAGTTATGTTAACTTTTTCCCAAGATTTCTACTTCTTTAAAAATATGATTCCCCATGGCTTTGAAATTTCAAGAAATTTTATACTGCTTAACATACCTTACCCATTTTATTTCCATATTCTAAATGAAGACTCTGCTACAGCCTAATTGGTCTACCCATAGAAAAGCAAATGAAATACCTCCCACTATACGGTCTCCATTTGCATACTTCCACTGAGTTAGTACCATTTCTGCCAAGCCCAGCTTCACTTCACCTCTTACGTGAGGTCTACCTCAACCTTAGGATCTTTCATGTACTTAACGCTAACAACTGATTTTAAATTTAACATGAGCTGCTTTAAATTGTTACTTATCATTTTAGGTAGATGTCATAACAGACAGTAAGCTTCCTGAAGCTAAACGCTACATATCAAACAACCTACTTTCCCAACAGTTCTAGCAGAGAATTTTGTATAAAAGCATTCGATATCTGCTGCTGTTCATTACTGCTCAATTTGGGTGGCAACTTCACTAAGGCTTCATCTAAATGGGACATAGTTCTTGGCTTTTAGAATGAAAATGTTAATAAAGCACACAGAATTTTATAGCTGGGGGCAAAGGAAATAGAGCAGTAGGTCAGGAGTCAAGAAGGTATCAGTTCAAATCACTCAAGAGACTTACTGTGGGACCCTGGACAAGTCACTAGTTGTGTGACCTTGGGCAAATCACTTGTGTTTGCTTCAGCTTCCTGTAAAAGGTGATATAATCACGAGACTTACCCCATCAGGGCTGTTGTAATGATAAAAAGAGTTAATTGTAAAATGCTTAGCATAGGGCCTTAGCACATAGTAGATCTAACTAAATGCTTATTGCCCTTCCCTTCCCTCCACCAATAGAACAAAAAGAAGGAACTACCAGGGGTTAATGTCATTCTTTTCACCTCACAAAAACTACAATTTATTTTCACCTTAAGTTGACACCCATTAAGAAGTCTCGAAACTACCACCGGATTTATACACAACCAACTAGCTAAAAATTGATGTGCACTGCCTGGAAAAGGTTCAATGCCAACAAATACCCCAATAAAAAAGAATGTTCTATACAGCTCTGATAAATTCTTTCAGCTAGAAGGGACTGTAGTAAACAAGAGATCAGGTAGTTCTCCTCGTGTGCAAATAAGGAAACTAATCCAAAGGTGTTATGCAACTTACCCCAAACCATAGTTAGTAGTAGAGCCAAAACTAGAACACAGATCACTAAAAATTATTAATCATTATAAAAAGTACTTTGTATAGTACTTTTACACTTGGCAAATAAATGTCATTTTATCCTTACAACACTGAGATAAGCGCTATTATTATCCTGATTTGTAAAGTGAAAAAACTGATGCTGAGAGAATTTAAATAACTTGGCCAGGGTCACCCAACTAGAAATGTCTGAGGCCAAATTTGAACAGGTCTTTCTTGCTCCAAGTCCAGCACTCTATCCACTGTGACATCTAGTTGCCACCACACCACCTAACTCTTTGCACATGACATGTAGTTTAGTATAGGTTCCTTGATCAGATCTTGACTTGAGGATAACTTCTGACCTCTAGAATCATAGATACAGAGTAGAAAGAGAATTTAAGATCCTCATCCACCCCCTTCATTTAATGAATGAGGAAACGAGAGCCCCAGAGAGGTTAAAGGATTTGCCTAAGGTCACGCCAAGTATTAAAAGGAAAACTTTGAACTATACCTGCTTCTTCTGCCTACTTCCAAAGGAGCAGCTTTACTTTGTTTCCACTTGGCAATAATAAAGAGAAGGGAAAAAACATTTCTATACTGCTTTTTACAAATATGATCTCATTTGTTCCTCACAAATTATGGTCTCTATGGCACTATCATGGTCTCCATTTTACAGCTGAGGAAACTGAGGAAGAAATGAAATGACGTGCTCAGGGTCGCAGAGCTAGTAAAGACTCAGCACTCTATTCATTGGGCCACTAACTGCCTCTTTGTACACTAGGAGGAAAGAGAAGAGAAGGGTGGAAAAATTAACTGACCTAGGTGGGGGTTCAAGTAGGAGACTACTTGACTACTACTAGAGAGGAAAGCATGGGGAAAGCAGGCAACATTCAAACTTTTCATCAGGTCTGAAAGAACATGGAAAGACAACACAGGGAATAGAAGGGAAAGGAGAAAAAGAACAGGGAGGAATAAGAGGGTAAATTAATAGGGGGATTAACTCTCACCAAACCAAACTCAACGTGGAGGGTGGATCTCAAAGGCAAATTCAAAAGGTGAGAATTATTAAAAAATTCTGATTGAGCTCTGGACAGAAAAGAGGTCAGGAGGTCAAAAGTAGACTTCATCAAACCTGGAGCACTGATGCTAAACATACTCCTTTCTCATCACCACCTTCTTCTTCTTCTTAGAAGAGAAAGCAGGAAAATACTGATCAAAGAAATGAACAACCATACCCAAGAGGTTCATGATGAAACATGCTACCAACCTCCCAAAAGAGAATAAACTCAGGGTGCAGATTGAGAAATATGGTTTTTAGGGAAACAGGAAAAGTTGTGTTTTGCTTCACTATGTGTTTGTTACAGGAGTTTGGTTTTTCTTTTCTTTTTTTTTTAAACTGGAGGAAAGAGGTGGGAAAACAGAAAAGTTATATGTACATAATTGAAAAAAATAAAATCAGGTCTTAAAAAAATGTGTAGGCTGATTGGCTAAAATTTCCCAGTTAAGTGGGAAAAAATCTTTACAGCATGTTTCTCTGACACAGATTTCATTTCTAAGACATTTCTAAGACTGGTTCTAAGAAATGACCCAAAATTTATAGCATGATCCCAACTGATTAAAGGACCAGTTTCTTATTCCACAGAGGATCAAAAAATACAAATATGCAATTTTCAACGGAAGAAATCCAAGCTATCAATAGTTTTACGTAAAAAAAAAAAACAACACTACAATTAGAGAATACAAATTAAATCAACTCTGAGGTTCCATCCTATACCCTTCAGGTTCATCAAAGCTGACAAATAAGGAAAATGACTTTTGGAAGGGCTGCAGGAAGACAGGCAAATTAATGCAGACTGATAAACTGGTCCTGCCATACTGGAAAACAATTTGAAACTATGCTCCAAGTTACTGTGTAAACTGGGCATATCCTTTGACAGTGATACTCCTCTAGGCCTAAGCTCCAAAAAGGTCAAAGAAAGAGGAAAAGGATTCTAATGTACAAAAATACTAATCGTTGCTCTTTTTATAGAGGTAAAAAAATTAAATTAAGGAGATGCCCATCAATCTGAACACGTTATGACAGATTACGTTATATTAATGCAATGAAACATTATCATACAATGACAAAAGGGATAGCTTCAAAGAAACCTTGGAAGACTTGTGCAAAGTGATGCAAAACGAAGCAAGCAGAAATGGGATATTAATTTATACAATAACAATTCTGTAAAGAAAAGCATCTAGGAAAGTCTTAAGAACTTTGATTACACATATTTCAGAGTATTGATGATTAAGTATAATGCCCACCTCCTCAAGAGAGGTAGGTAATGGATTCAAGATAGAAAATACATTTTGACATGGCCATTGAGGGAATCCCATTTTACCCAACTACGCACATTTACAAAGATTTTGTTTTTCCTTTTTTTCCCACCAATGGGAGATGGGGCAAAGTTGGGAATAAAATATTTGTTAATCTAAAAAAAATTTTAATATTGATTAAATTTTTAAAAGGTAACCACTAAGAAAATACATAGATTCACTATGAACAAGTCATGGCAAAATTGGCCTTTGAGGTTAGATTGGGAGGTCAGAATCCTGTGGATATTGAATAACTTGATTTATACAAGGTATTTACTCAAATTTCTCATATCACTGTAAGCAAAATAGAAAAAAGAGAGTTAAATGATAGAGTAACTAAATAATGCCCTAGAAGTACTAATTAATGAAAGGATTTCAACTTGGAAGGTTTTTGAGTGTAATTATCATAGGGTTTCATGTTAACTAAATACCATCCAAAAAAAATTTTTTTAAATAAATTTCAGGTTTCTGGTAGCACAAGCACAGAAGGGCTTTGTCCTTTTCAATAGAGGATATTTGCTCATCAAATTTGCAGATGAAGCTTTGAGGACTAAGGTATAACAATCAAAATTCATCACTGTAGATAGAGTCAAACACTTTATAATCTGCCTGCTGCCCCCCCCAACCCTCCCCCTCTAGCAAAATTATTCTTCAAAGATTCTGTATCCTAGTCACCAAATCAAATGGCCATTTTTTAACCCTGACTCCTGGACATCTTTTACTTCTCAACAGTATGAACTCCTGCAGAACCCTTCTTTTTGGTATTTTCTACTTCAGCTGCTGACTTTATGATACTGGCTTAGTTCTCTCTTCACCTTACCATTCTATCTCCCGTGCTGGCTTCTCATATTTTTCCCGTGGGTAAGTCCCCCAAGGCTTCTCTGGTCCTTATCCCTGTTTTCTTCTCTCTATATCCTCTCCTACTGAGTCAACTCAATATCTCTGTCCAGATTTCCAGATCTATGATTTAAACCCTGACCTTTCTTAAAATCTAAGACTTAGAAGATATCTTGGAGGTTTTCCAAGTTCCATAATTCTGTCTACAAAAAACATCTTTCCAAATAATAGATGCATCTTTCCAAACTCAAAATGTGAAGGTAGACAGAAATTAGTTTTCCTACAAAAATTACTTACCTTATGACATCACTATTTCCCTCTATGGAACCACCATTCACCCTTTCTCACATTTTCTTAACCCTATTTCTGATTCTTCACTCTCCTTTCCCTTTTATATCAAAGAGGTATGGACGTTTAATTGCTCTTATCTTCAAAATATCTCTTATATCTGTCCCCTCCATTACATTCTCATTGTCACCACCCTACTACAGGGCCTTCCTTATTACAACTTCTAATAAGTATTACCACCTCTACACACTCTCCTCTCTCCAATTCAGGCTTCATAATTTTCCTTATACAAAAATATGGTAATGTCAATCTTTTGCTCCCGTCTTCATTGTTTCCCAGTTGAATAAAATTCCAACTCTTTTGCCCTCCACAATCTCTTATCATCCTACCTTTGCAGTCTTATATGTACTCTAAATTCCAAACTAGGCTATGATCCACCTGAAAAGCAAGTTCTGTACAAGTCTTGCTGGAATGTTTGCCTTTCCCTTCTTTCCCCAGGGAAATTCTAGTCACCCTTAAAAGCCAAAAACAATTCAAAAGCAACTCTTCCATGAAATCTTCTCTGATTACCTTCATTCCTCAAAATCAGTAACTACCTTTGTCCCTGCTGGATCTCACTGTACCTTTTTTTTTTTACACCTCTCTCATGAACTTGCATATTATTTTATTATCAATTATCAACACTGGTGTCTTATCTCACTATTAAATACTGACCACATGAGGTCAGGAATCATCTCACTCAATATTATACCTCCTTCAGCGCCTATTGCATAATTCTTTGTACATAGTAGATGCTTAACAGATTTTTTTAAATGAATTAAAGATCAGTCCAAAGCTAGAAAAATTAAACAGAAATAAATGTGAAGTTCTAAATTAGGCCTAAAAAATAAAGCACATAAATATAGGATCACCTAGCTTAGAAAGAACCAGAAGGTATTAATTGACCATAAACTTAAACTAAGTGAATCATATAATATCACTGCTAAAAAAGAATTTTTAATGTAATTTTAAAATGCATTAATACGAATACATGCCCATTTAACCATGACAGGTAACACTCCTGCTGTATTCTTCAGGGACCAGACTACACCCAAAATAATCTTAGATTTAGGGATCTTTATTTCAATATTTTATCTAAGTTTGACAAGATGGTAAGTAAGAACACTGGAAAATATTTATATGAAGTATGGTTGAGATAATCATAGGTTTCATCTGGAAATGTGCAAACTTAAGTACATATGGCAGATATCCTCAAAATATCTGAAGTGCAAGAAGACATTTCACTTTCACAAAAGCAAGAAATGTTTAAACAATAATGAAACGTGCTGCCTGAATTAAGTAGTGAATTACCCATCACTAAACATATTTAAATAGTGACTATTCTTTTTCTTTTTTAAATGTTGGGAGGAAAGTTAGACCTCTAAATAACCTCTAAGGTCTTTTCAATATTTGGGGTTCTATGATTCTATAAATTCATCACAACTAAGAAATCACTTCTAAATTCATCCTAGCAATCAACCACTACCATTTAAGTGCCTGTTATATGTGGAGCACAGTGCTAGTTGATGGTCTGGTTTTTTTTTAAATCAAGTACATGAGTACAGGAAGAAGGGAGAGAAGAGATCTGGCTTGGTGAGAACAATGTGAGAAAAAAATGCCACAAGCACGCAACTATAAGTAACTTGCATCACAAGAAGTGCTATAGTTACAGTTGTCATCAAACAAAAAATAAAACCACCAAGGTTATCAATAAAGTTTCAGAACAATGGCACTCTAAAAGAATAAAGCTCACAAGCTTTGGAAACATTTTCAACCTACCCTTTAGCAACACATACACTATCATGTTATCAGTATTCTATTTTTCCTGAAAACATGACTGCTCTTAGCATTGAACTTAACAAAAAATGTTAATATCAGATTCATTCTAGAGTTCTCAATCACAAAAGTGCAAAAGACCAATTTTGCTACCAGTACATAAAATACCCTAGCCCCTGAAACTTATTCCTTAGAAAATATAACAACCTAGTTAAAATGGCATTTTTATCCACTTATTAATCATTGTAGAATCAGAGACTGAACTAGAAAGGGAAATCAGATGTCATCTAGTATAACCTCTTCATTTTACAAATGAGGAAATCAATGTGCAAGGAGAGTATCTTCTCCTAGTTCCACAGAGATGAATCCAGACTTGAACCCAGATTCTCTGATTCCATAGTCAATACAAATTCACTATACTAAATTACTGTCCCAAATGTTCAACTTGACTATATTTTCATCAAAATTCTACATAATTAAAGTGGAACATGGTACATTTAAAGTTTAGTTACTGAAGTATCAAAAGGGCTTCATTACACAGGATAAGTTAGAGTAGAAGAAAAGATGACAGGAAATGGTCAGATATGTATTAATTTAAAACCTTATTAGTTTCAATTCAGTAGAGTGAAAGAAATATTTGTGGAAGTAAAAAGGTATTTAAACAAGAGCTAGGTGGTGAAATGACCTGGAGTCACGAAGGCCTAAATTTAAATTCAGTCTCAAACACTTACTAACTGTGCGACCCTAGGCAAGTCACTTTAATGGTTTATCTCTGTTTCCTCACCTACTTCACAGGGTTGTTCTGAGGATAAAATGAAATAATGCTTGTAAAATATGTAGCAAACCTTAACATATTAACTATTATTATTACGCAGAAAATATAAGGATGACTTATGACAGCAAACAGGACAGCTACTGAAATAAATATAAAATGGGATGAGAAGGGTCAGAACTAAGATGGCAGAGTAAGCAGGAAGAAGTAGAGCCCGTTCTTTTTTCTTTCTCTTTCTTACGCACACATGCACACCCAAAAAAAAAGATCTAGAAACTTTTCTTATTGTGAAGTAAAAAAAATTTGTTAAATTAACAGTTCAAATGGCTAGGATTTAGCTCAGGGAAAGACTGTGCACCAAGGCAAGAGGAGGCCCCACATCTAGCACAGACAGACTTAAGGAACAGGTGCCATCAGGGAATTCTGTTGATCACTACTCATTTCCAAGCTGCAGTTCTGTCACTGTGAACCACCAGGGGTGGTTGCATAGACTTTGCCTTGAATCAGAACAATTTGGAAGCACTAAAAGCTTTCAGGTCCCCAACCCAAATTATCTCAGAGATCGAGAAATAACTCATGACTCAATATCCCAAGGAAGCAGCAGCAGAACCAACCCATAAGTCAAGAAGTAGACTAAAAGAATGAACAAACAATAAAAGGATCCCACCATAAAGAGTTATTATTGTGACAGGGATACCTAAGGCACAAACTCAGAAAAGAGTGGTGTGAAAGCATTCAAAAACAATGCCTGAAAGGAAAACATGCCATGGATACAAATTCACCTAGAATTGCTGGAAGAGATGAAGTAAGAATTTTTAAGTGTCCATAAATGAAAGGAGTGGGAAAAATAGGAAAAGAAATTAGAGATATGAAAGAAACAATTGGAAAGGGAATTAACAGTTTGAGACAAGAGATATAATTAGAACGGACCAAACAGAAGTTAATGATTAAATAGAAGAAAATGTAAGGTTTTCTCAAATCAGAAACCAACTTCAAAAACAGATCAAGGAGAAAGAATTTAAGAATCGCTGGACTATCTTAAAGTCATAACCAAAAGAACAGAGGCATCACATTTCAAGAAATCTTAAACTAGCCCAGATCTCTTACAGCAAAGTAAAATGCAGAAAGAATCTAAATCACCTCCTCAAAGAAACTCCAAAATAAAAACTCCTAGGAACATATGTCAAAATCCAGAAGTTTGGGAGGCGAAGCCAAGATGGCAGCTGGAAAACAGGGATTAAGCTTAAGCTCTCTCCCAAATCCCTCCAAACACCTGTAAAAAATGGCTCTGAACAAATTCTAGAGCTACAGAACCCACAAAACAACAGAGGGAAACAAGTCTCCAGCTTGGATGGTTGCTGGGAACTGTCTATTGCATGGTGCTGGGAGTGGAGCTCAGCCCAGCTTGAGCCATGCAAGGACAGACCAGACCAGGAGTCAAGCGGAGCAGGTGTTAGAGCCCTGAATAGTAGCAGTTACCAAACTTCTCAACCCATAAACACCAAGGATAACTGAGCAGGTTAGTGGGAAAACTGCTGGATCTAGGGGAGAGAAATT
>CM053622.1:548563493-548592238 GCA_028646595.1 Phalanger gymnotis
CTACAAGCAGTCATACCCCAACAAAAAGCTCAAGGGTCAAGTAGTTGGCTGGGAACATGGCTAGGCAGTGAAAAATGGACTCAGACTATAGAATCTTTTTTGGTGACAAAGATGATCAAAATATACGGTCAGAAGAAGTCAACAGTCAAAGAGCCTACATCAAAAGCCTCCAAGAAAAATATGAATTGGTCTCAGTCTATGGAAGAGCTCAGAAAGATATGGAAAAGCAAGTAAGAGAAGTAGAGGAAAAATTGGGAAGAAAAATGAGTGATGCGAGAAAACCATGAAAAACAAGTCAATGACTTGCTAAAGGAGACCCAAAAAAATACTGAAGAAAACAACACCTTAAAAAATACACTAACCCAAATGTCAAAAGAGCTCCAAAAAGCCAATGAGGAGAAGAGTGCCTTGAAAGGCAGAATTAGCCAAATGGAAAAGCAGGTCCAAAAGACCACTGAAGAAAATACTACCTTAAAAATGAGACTGGAGCAAGTGGAAGCTAGTGACTTGATGAGAAATCAAGATATTATCAAACAGAACCAAAGGAATGAAAAAATGGAAGACAATGTGAAAAATCTCACTGACCTGGAAATAACCACTGACCTGGAAAACAGATCCAGGAGAGATAATTTAAAAATTATTGGACTACCTGAAAGCCATGATCAAAAAAAGAGCCTAGACATCATCTTTCAAGAAATTATCAAGGAAAACTGCCCTGATATTCTAGAGCCAGAAGGTAAAATAGAAATTGAAAGAATCTACCAATCGCCTCTTGAAAAAGATCCCAAAAAGAAAACACCTAGGAATATTGTCACCAAATTCCAGAGTTCCCGGGTAATGGAGAAAATATTGCAAGCAGCCAAAAAGAAACAATTTGAGTACTGTGGAAATACAATCAGAATAACATAATATCTAGCAGCTCCTACATTAAGGGATCAAATGGCTTGGAATATGATATTCCAGAGGTCAAAGGAGCTAGGATTAAAACCAAGAATCACTTATCCAGCAAAACTGAGTATCATGCTCCAAGGCAAAATATAGACTTTCAATAAAATAGAGGACTTTCAAGCTTTCTCAGTGACAAGACCAGAGCTGAATAGAAAATTTGACTTTCAAATACACGAATCAAGAGAAGCACGAAAAGGTAAACAGGAAAGAGAAATCATAAGGGACTTACTAAAGCTTAACTGTTTTGTTTACATTCCTACATGGAAAGATGATATTTGTAATTCATGAGACTTTTCTCAGTATTAGGGTAGCTGAAGGGAATATACATATATATAGACAGAGGGCACAGGGTGAGCTGAATATGAAGGGATGGTACCTAAAAAAATAAAATTAAATTAAGGGGTGAGAGGAATATATTGGGAGAAAAAGGGAGAGAGAGAATGGGGTAAATTATCTCACATAAAAGTGCCAAGAAAAAGCAGTTCTATTGGGAAGAGGAGGCAGGTAAAAGGGAATATGTGAATCTTGCTCTCATCATATTTGACTTAAGGAAGGAATAACATACACACTCAAATGCGTATCTTACCCCACATGAAAGTAGGGAGAAGGGAATAAGAGGGGGGGATGATAGAAGGGAGGGCAGATTAGGGGAAGAGGTAGTCAAAAGCAACCACTTTTGAAAAGGGACAGGGTCAAAGGAGAAAACTGAATGAATAAAGAGGGACAAGATAGGATGGAGGGAAAATAGAGTTAATCTTTCACAACATGACTGTTATGGAAGTGTTTTGCATAATGATACATGTGTGGCCTATGTTGAATTACTTGCCTTCTCAAGGAGGGTGGGTGGAGAGGGAAGAAGGGAGAGAATTTGAAACTCAAATTTCTAAAAACAAATGCTCAAAAAGAGTTGTTTTTACATGCTGGGAAATAAGATATACGGGCAATGGGGTATAGAAATCTAACTTGCCCTACAAGAAAGTAAAGGGAAAGGGGATGGGGGGGGGGGGGGCGGTGCAGAGTGGTGGGGTGATAGAAGGGAGGGCAGACTAGAGAACGGGACAATCAGAATATATACCATCTTGGAGTGGAGGGGGAGGGTAGAAATGGGGAGAAAATTTATAACTCAAAATCTTGTGGAAATCAATGTTGAAAACTAAAAATATTAAATAATAAAAATATGAAAAAAACAATAAAACAAAATCCAGAACTTCCACTTCAAAAAAAAAAACAATGCAAGCAATCAGAAGGAAAGAATTCAATACCAAAGAGTCATAGTCAGAATCACACAAGATACAGCACTTTCCACTCTAAAGAAAGCATGAGACGCAATATTCCAGAAGGTGAAAGATAAGCTTACAACCAAGAACTTACCCAGAAAAACAGAATATATTCCTACAAGAGGGGAAAAAAATGGAACTGTGACTTCCAAGCATTCTTGATGAAAAGACCAGAGCTGAGTAGAAACTCTGAAATACAAATACAGGAGTCAAGAGAAACATAAAAAGGTAAATACAAACAAGCAATAAGGGGCAAAACGAAGATGAACTGTTCACATTCCAATATGAGAAGATGATTTATATGTCCATTCAAAACTCTATCATCATTAAAGATAATAAAGCAAATCTTTTAAGAGAGGCCAGGCAGTGTTTTTCATATGTTGATTTTCAAAGAAAGGGAAGGGAAATGGAATACACTATGGGGGAAAAGACGAGGAAAGGTGGGGAAAATTAACTCACATAATTTGGGGGTTCCAGTAGAAGACTATAAAAACGAAGAAGGGGTGGGGAAAGCAGACGACTCTTGAACCTCACTTTCATTTAATGTGGTCAAAAAAAATACACTAACACTAAAGGGGAATAGGAGGGAAAGAGAAGGGAAGAGGTCATAAGAGAGAAGATAAATTAGGGGAGGAATTAGCCCTAAGCAAAACAAACTCTAAATAAGGATGTACAACAGTATTTACCATTCTTTTTGTGGTTGAAAAGAAATGGAAACAGAATGGGAATTGGGGAATGGCTGAACAAGTTATGGTATATAAAGGAAATGGAATACTATAATATTCCAAGAAATGATGAAAAGGATGGTTTCAGAAGATTTGTACGAATTGATACAGTTAAATAAGCAGAACCAGAAGAACAATTTATACAATGAGAGCAATATTATGAAGATGAAAAACTTTGAAAAACTTAGGTACTCTGATAAGTGTAATGGCCAACTATGATTCCAGAACACTAATGAGGAAACGTGCCACCACTCCTCCTGATAAGAGACGTGGAAGACAGTGCAAAATGAAACTTTTTTTGTTGACACAGCTAATGCATTAATTTCTGTTTGACTGTACATTTTTGTGACAGGGGTTTTGTGTTTCTTCAACTGGACGAAAGGGGGTACAGTAGTGGGAGAGAATGAAAGTGAATTTTACTGATTAAAAAAATAAATTTTTTTTAAAAAGGATGAGAAGTTGAAATGAATATACGAGAATGAAAGAACAAATGAAAAACGACCATAGATACTAAAAAGTACTATATCAGAGGACTCATGGAAACAGACTTAATCAACCAAGATAACACTAGGTAGCTGAGAATGGAGCCCTTAGAAATATGCTAGTAAAAGAAGGAATACAAGACAGACTAAATAAGTATTGACATACAGTTAAAAACAAGCAATAGATGTACTGTACAAATACTGCACAATCACAAGAGAGAAAATGAAGATGATGTCTATTCTGACAAGCCAAGGGAATGACAGGAAAAACAGAGACAGAATTAGCCTAAGGTCCACAGACACAAAGCAAAGCAATAGCAACTATACAAATTTTGTACTGCATGTTAAACAGAGCACAAAATAATTTCAGGAAGTTTTTTTTTAAATTGAAAACTAGCTTCCTTAGATTAAATTATCATTTTCTAACCACTATTTTTCTTCAACCTACTGTCACTCACCACACTATATACATTTTCTCACATATTTCTGTTTCCCTAATACTCATTCATTCAGCAAACATTTACTGAGCACTCCTTACAAAGTCTACTATGTATCGCTCTCAATCCCCCAGGATACTGGACAAATTCTCCTTGCATCTCCTCTCCTAGCTGCATACCCTCCTCATCTCCCATGTCATTTGACTTGAGCTAGACTGGTAAAAAGCAACCAGAAAAATGAAAGTCACAAAGAAAAGTGACTACTTGCCCCTACCATTCTACTGAAATCACACCAAAGTCCTAATCATCAAATACTATTTGTCTTTCAGTTCTTATTCTCTTTAGCCTCTCTCTACAGTTTTTCATGTTGTTCAACAATGGATCCTGAATGAAACTCTCTCCACCACTGGCTTCTTGGGACATTACATTATGCCATCTATTCTACCACTAAGATAGGACCACTACCTCTATTTCCTTCATTTTCTATTCCTGCACTGAAATGTGTGAGCATATAACCAAAATTAGGTCTTCAGCACCTCCATCTCTCTCAGGAACTGAACATGGAATAGGGAAGAGAACTGATTCAGAAGTCAAGAAATCAGTGTTCAAATCCTGCCTCAGACCTTTTATATAGTGAGTGAAAATTCACAAGTCACAAAGTGCCTTAGTTTTAGCATCTGCAAAATGTGGCTAATAATACTTGCACTACCTACTTCTCACAAGAACTGTGAGGAAACCACTTTATAATCGTTAGTTTTACATAAATGAGTCACATTATACCTTAAAAAATTATCTTTGTAAAAAGATAATTTCCAACTCAACATCTCCAACCCTGCCCTCACCCCTAAATACCAGCATCACACAGAACCAAAGATGGAAAGTTGAAAGGAGGCAATCTATTCCAAGGGTTGGAAACTCCTTTTGTACTGGCTGTGGGATTAAGAATGGTTTTTATTTTTTAAATAGAGTAAAATTTTATTTAAAAATGTAAAAACCATTCTTAGCTCCCAGCCAAAACAAAAACAGGTGGCAGGGCAATCTGCCAATCTCTGATCTAATCCAATACCCTAAAATTTACAAATGAAGGTAAAAAAGATTAGGGTAAGAAGCAGTATTTTAACCCAGACACACTGGTACTACAACAGAGGTTCTTAGCCTGGGGTCCATGAATTGGGTTTTTTTTTCAATATTTTGAGACCTATGTATCAGTTTCCCGTGTAATCTTATGTACTATATTTTACGAACTCAAGCTTTATCGCACTGTCAAAGGGGTCTGACAAAAAGGTTAAGAGTATCTGCACTAGAGATGTTACCTCCCTCTAACATGCTGTTGCCTCCCCATATTTATAACTGTTTGCTAGGTAACTCTAGTTGGAAATCCATCATTTCACCCTCAACTTACATAAAAGCAAATTCAATCTTTTTTTTTCCCATTCTGCCAAACACTGCTTCTGTTGCTAATAGTACCATTTTTCACCTAATCATGAACCTTTAAGTCATCTTTGATTCCTTCCAATTCCTAGTCTTCGACATCTAATGAGTTTTAAAAGTCCTAACAGTTCTTTCTTGGAAATATTTTCTGCATCCTCGTTCCCATAACTAGTACCTAGCCCAGAGCCCTTATTCCACACTCTAGCATAGTGCCAGTAAATGAAAAGCACTTCATAAAAATGCTTACTGACCAATTACAAAAAAGTCCTAAGTTATTTTCCTGCCTTAAAAAGTCTTTCCCCACTCCAATTCATCCAGTACTTTGTCACCAAATTAAATCCTCCAAAACAGGACTTTAATCTTGTCATTGTCTTTAACTTCAATGACTTCTCAAAGCCCTGTACAATAAAATGCAAATTACTTATCTTGACATTCAGGACTCTACAATGTAACCCTAATTCACCTTTCCGTAGTCTTTCCAACCCCTTCCAAATAGGAAGAAGCCCCCAATTCTAACCAAATTGTCCCACCCAAATACCTCTTCATCTTTTCCCATTTGTGATGCCTTAGCTTGGCTTCCTACTCTTTAGTCTTTTTTCATGGTACAGTTTATAAATCCCATCTCCTTCAAGAAGCCTTAGCAAACCACTCCAGCTTTAAGTAATTTCTCCCTCCTCTGAATACTCTGTCTATAAAACTCACATGATAACCTTGTACTGTTTTATGACATCTCTACAATCTTGAGCTGTTATTTGACTTACTATTATTCATCCTTTAATTTTTTCTGTTGTATGTAAGCTCCCGGAGAGCAGGAACTATAGATCTCAACAATTTTTTTTAAACGTCTCCTCAGAATCCAACAGCATGCCCAACACATAGTGGACATTCTAGAAATCTTTTTTTTTTTTTAATTTTCGTAAATCGTAGACCAAGGGAAAGTTCTTGAGGGAAAGAAATATCAACTACAACATGCATACAAATACTAGTTGCCAAAATAAACTGAAATCTTGCAGTTCCTGATCCAACTCCTATAAAATTCTTCCAACTTGTGAATGCCAATGTCCGAAGCTAAAAAAAGCACCTGCTTCAACCCTACCTTCATTTCATCCCAAACCTAAACACCTCAAATCTCCAGCTGCCTGAGACATTTCCACCTGTACCAACCATTCAATAAGCATTTATTAAGCAATCAATAGTCAACATATATTTATTAAATCTTTAGTGGCTCAGGCACAGTGCTAAGTGCAGGCAATGTAAAGAAAGGCAAAAGATATAATCCCTGCCTTCTGCAAACTCATAAATAAAAAACCAAAACAGTCCCTGACCTCAAGAACTTACTTTCTCATCTCAGTCATCTCCATAGAGCTGCCAAAATGAGTAATTTCTAAAGCACAGGCCCGACCAAGTAACTCCCCTGGTAAAGAAGATTCAGGGGATTCCTTACTGCAGCTATGAAAAACTGCAAACTTCTCTACTTCGTATGTACTGCCCTGTACAATCTGGCTCTACCCCATCTTGAGAGGCAGATTACATATTTAACCCTCTCCCTCTCCCCTCACCCCATGCTCTACTATCCTGCTAAATGGCTTTCTTGTTCCTCATACATGTCTTACACTTCCAATGCCTTTGCTTGTTGTTGTTCAGTCATATCTGACTCTTCAGGACCCTGTGGACCACAGCACAGGGTTTTCTTGGTTTGCCATTTGCTTCTCCAATGGAGTAAGGCAGTCAGGTTAAGTGACTTGCCCAGGGTCACACAACTAACAAGTATCTGAAGCTAAATTTGAACTCAGGTCTTCCCGACTCCAGACCCAGCACTATATCCCACTGGTCCTCCCAGCTGCCTTTGCACACACAGACTATTAGTCATATCTGGAATTCTCTGCCTCTTCACGCTCTATCTTTTGGAAACATGAGTTCTCTTCAAGGCTGAGTTCAAGCTCCATCTCTTTAAGAGGTTTTCCTGATTCCCCCAGTCTGTTAGTGTATACTACAAAATCATTGTTTATATAAATGTGTGTATATACACACATACATACATAAAAATGCCATCTTTATCTACCTTAACTGTAAACTTGTATTATCTTCCCTGCCCAATAGAATATAAACTTCTTAAAGACACTATCATTTTTTGGGTTTATAAGCCTGGCACATACTAGTCAAGATAATTAACACCTACTCCAAACAGGCCCATTATTAATAATTATTCATTGGGGGGAAAAAACAAGCTTTTACTCTACTCTAAATTGCCCAATTTCTTAACTTAAATTTAAAGTATTCAAAAGTAAATAATGTTTCGTATGTTGAGTTCAATCAAAACATTTTAAAAATTTTAATGCTTTAAAAAAAAAGGTATGATTGTGATTTTAGGAAAAAATTTTAAGTACATTGGGGAAAGGTATCAAATTTCAAATGAAATTATGGATGTGAAAGTGGTAAGAATAAAATGCTAAATAAAATATGTTTCTACTAAGGTACTACATTAAATAAAAACAAAAGCTATTTTCCAATAAATGGGTGAAATGAGTCAATATTTGTCAAAAGAATCATGTTATAAACAGCTATATGAATGAATGCCCTAAATCACTAATAAGAGAAATACAAATCAAAACAACCTGAGACTTCACCTAATACCCAACAGAGAGGTAAAAAAATGGGAAGTGTCAATGATGAAGGAAGTATGAAAGATAGTTACACTATTGCTGAAGGAGCTGTGAATTCATGCAGCTATTCTAGAAAGCAATCTGGAATTATGTAAGAAAGTGACTAAAAGATCTATATCTCTTGGCCAAGGAGGAAGAGAAAGAGATCATTTAGTGTCTATTTGGTGCCAGACACTGGGCTAAATACTTTTTACAAATATTCATAATTCTGCAAGGTAGGTGTTTTTTACAGCTGAGGAAACTGAGGCAGACAGAAGTGGAGTAACTTGCCTAGGGTCACCCAACTACTGATCAGTGTCTGAGAACAAATTTGAACTCACAACTTCCTGATTCCAGGCCTAGCACACTATCCACTGTTGCACTTAGCTACCTCCAGAATCCTAATCTCTAGCACTGCTACAAGGCAACATGATAAGGCATGATGACAAGGAAGTCAATGATAAAAAGAAAGGACTATTACACCAAAATATTTATAGCAGCATTTTCTGTGGTAGCAAAGAATTGCGGGGGGGGGGGGGGGGGGGGGGACAGATGCCTATCAATTGAGGGATGGCTAAACAAAATGTGGCACAATGGATAAGAATGGTGCTTATGTGAACTGAAACACAGATAATAAACAGAACCCAGGAAAACAACATACACTCTAATTACAATGTGAATAGAAAAGATAAAAATGAAATCTGAAAACCATTTCAAAATTGAAATGAACAAATTTAGCCCCAAGCAGAGAAACGAAGCAACATTTCCTCCTACTCTTATGCATAAATGGAGAACCGTGGAGAACCATAGGCACAGAATATTAAATACATAATGTCTGGTTTGTGCAACTTTTTTTCCCCTTTCTTCCTTTATTGTAAGTTATGGTACTCTAGGAGAGAGACTCTCTGGGGAGAGGGATGGAGAATACAGGAGAAAATAAAAGATAGTTTTTAAAAAAATATCAATACAAACATATAAGCTGGGTACGGTGGTACACACTGTGATCTCTGCTACCGAAGATACCAAAACTTGAGTTTGGAAGTTCTGAACTTCGATGTGCTAAGCAGATCAGATGTCTGCATTAAATTGGTATCAATATGGTGAGACCTCACAGGGGAGGGGGGGCGGGGGGCATCAACTAGACCAGGTCAAAATTCCCATGCTGATCAGCAGCAGGGTCAACTGGTGAGTGATTACTGCACTTCTAGCCTGGGTAAGCTAGGGAGTCCCAGTCAAAAATCTGAGGCAGCTAGGTGTCACAGAATAGAGCTCTGGGCCTGGAGTCAGAAGACCTGAGTTCAAATACAGACTAATTAGCTTTGTGAAGCTGGGCAAGTAAGAACTTGGATTTCTCTCAGTTTCCTCAACTGTAAAATGAAAATAGTAATAGTACCTATCTCCCAGGATTGTTATGATGACCAAATTACATATCCATAAAGTACTTAGCACAGTGCTTGGCACACAGCAGGTGCTACACATAAAAGCTAGCTATTATTTTATACGGACTGGCCTGGCTAAGTCACTGTTAACTTCTCAGGGCCCCAGGAGAGTTCTAATATTAGAAGATGCAGAATAACTACCAATATGTATTGGATAAGGGAACTTTCCTCAACGGGAGTTCCCTACAACAACCAAATCACAGGTCAGAACAAAAAACTCAACCTTTTAAAAGACTCAGTGGCTTTAAGCAAGCCACTCTGGTTAATAAGCTTGAACTATGAATTGGACGACTCCTGAACTTCCAGGAACTAGATGTGGTTGAATCAGTCACAAAATTAATTCTCTTCTTAAATGGGGATGGACTGTGGGAGGAAAGACGAAGTTCAGGAAGTCCACAGAATTTTACAGTTAGCAAGGGCCTTAGAGACAGATCATCTAGCCAAAACCTAAAATTTTACGAATAAAGGAAACTCAGACCTAGGGATGCTCAAAAACTTGCCACACAATTTAGTGGCAATGTAAAGACTAGAACCCAGAACTTCTGTCTCCCAATCCAGAGTTCTTTACACTGTTCCTAATATCACACTACGACTTATTTTCTCTTTAGTAAATGTTTTAGTGGAAAATTAGGAAATTTTTCATTACATATTTCTCACAATAATACTGCTTAACATCTGTATAATGCTTTTAATTTTGCAAGAGATCTGACACATTACACCATTTGATACTGACATCATTCAAGCAAAATTCTGTATACAATTTTCATGGAACTGGAAAAGAGATACAAAAGTTTTCTTTTCTCAAATATCAGTTCTGATCTTGATGCTTCAAAGGATGCTAATTATACTCCCCATGGGATCATTGTTATTTTCCCATATGACATACATAGGAATTATTCATGCACTTCACCTTACTATATTCTGCCCAAGAAATTATAAATTAAATGAAGATTTTCAAAACTCTAGAACCTCAAAAGCCATCTAAGCCATCCCCACCCCTTCATTTTACAGATGAGGCAAATAAGTCCCTGGACAATGACTTAAATAAGTCTGTTAAGTTTTCCTCCAATGTTCTGCTACCTTACGTTTTTCTCCCCTCTAGATCTGGAGCAGAAGCAGGAAAACTCCAGTTAGAGGCTTAGCAGTCCAGGACAATATTGCTTTGGTCACAGTTACCGCATTGTAAAAAAAAATTTCTCCCAGGGTCATACTTAAACCTCTTAAAATTCAGGAATAAAGAGCCATTAAAGACCTAGGAAAATTGCTAATCAGCTGTATTTCAAAGAGCAGGGCTAACACCAAAGTTCAATTTCAATTAGAAACTGAGTATATGTGAGTGGTATTTACCCAATACATCAAAAGCAGAAGTTCTTTTTAGCTCTCAGCCACTTCTGAAACACTTCACATATTCACCAACCCATCTCTTACTTGCCCTCACTTATCTCACAACAACTATGGACAAGGCATTGTATTCAGTACTATGAATTTTGTAAAGACTTAAAAGGTAGAGTCCTCCAGGACCTTAATTGAGACAGGGGAGATAAAACACAGTATCATAAACAACTAAAATACAAGGTAATAAGTGATCAGTGCTATATTTCTATTATTGAGTGCTAGAGGACAAAAACTATCTATCCAAGTTCAGGAAAGGAAAATTTCAGAGTCAATGAGTTGTGTGTGATTTTGAGAAGGTAAGATAGGAGGGTATTTCAAACAAAGAGCAAGGCTGGAAGATAAAAGGCATATTAAGTTGAGAAAACAGACTACAGCGTAAGATTTATTTCGGTGGGAAGTACGGGGGGAAAGGAAGAATGTGGTCTGAATTTAGAAAACCTTGGTCCCCAATTCTATAATTAACTATGCATAACATGAAATTTAAAAATATTTTAAAATATTTATCAAATAAAATGTTATGACCTATGTTTACTATCAGGTGAAATTAACTTTATGTTGTTCCAGAAAAAATCAAATTAATTTTTACTTCCATGATATGGGAAGTAGGTCATCAATAGAAAATAGGAGGGAAGGGAAGAGTTCTCACTTCTGGTCAGCTGGGTACAGTGTAAATAATGGCTCAAGAGTCAAAAGACCTGGATCAAATCCTGCCACTGACACTATCTCTAGGGTATTCAGTTTTCGCAATGGTAAAGAAGGTTGGATGTTACAGCCTCCAAGAACCCTTCTAACTAATTCTATGATCCATATAGTCAAAGCAGAAAAGAAACGTCCCCCTCCCCCAACTTTTCAAGTAAAACAGTACCAGAAAACCATCTCAACTAATCACTCAGAGTGATCTTCAGGTGTTACTAGTTGTACTCAGAAAAATAAACAAGACTAAATCTATACCAAGGGATCTTAACTTTTTTTGTGTCATGGACTATTTAGGCGGTCTATGTGATATGGATCCCTTCTCAGAATATTTTTAAATTCATAAGACAAAATATATAGGATTACATATGAAACCAATTACATTGAAATATACTTGTCAATTTTTTTTTTTAGCTCATGGACCCAGATTAAGAACCCTTGATTATAGGAGATACAGAAAACCAGATGGCTCAATTTTATGCTGAAAAGTAGACAAGAGAATGTCAATTACTTTTTGATACTACAAGAGGAAAAAAAGGAAGCACACACAAGCCCTTTTTTCATGAGAAATCAGGCAAAAAAGTATCATACGAGAAAATAACTACAAAGACCCATTGTTGGAGCAGAATTTTCTCCTGTTACCCAGGGTTATTAAGGGCGATAAAGCCTCAGAAAAAGTCCAACTTTATATCTTCAAAATCATTTTTTCCAGAAAAAAACTTTGGTTTAAGATGATTTATCATTAGCACCGCTAGCTTGTACCCAGAAAAAAAATCTAATTAAAAAATTATCTATTAATAAAAAGTAATTGAAAGGTGTCTATAATTAATAAACTACTAGACCTCATGAAAATTTGGGTAAGTTAGGGATCTATCCAAAGATAGAAGATTAGGAAGTACAATTAAATCTCGAAACCTTACCTAACGAGCTCCCTCTCTTGTCTGCAGTTCCCTGAGTCCCAGTGTTGGGCTGTACTTTGTTTTGCTTGGAGGAGGGTAGAAGAGTGAGTTGTTTGAAAGTTTCTCACCTTCTCTGCCCACCTAAGCTCGCTCCAGTCTTTGGACAAAAGATAAGAAGCTCCTCCAGGAAAATAAGTTGTGTACCCTGTGGCAAAGTTGCTCTCTCCACACCTAAAATCATTGTTTTAGAATTGGAAGGGACGTTGAAGCTTATCCAATACAAATTATTCATCTTACAACTAAGCCCTAGCTCAAAAAAGGAGAAATGGCTTATCCAAGGTCACTGATTCTATCTAGTGGCTTTAAGATCTGCTACCACTCATTCTGATATTTAATCATATTCTGAGACTATTACTTAAATGTTTCCGATGCCTATCTTCATTTTCTAACTGGATTATCAGCCCCTTACGATAAGGAATCAAAGCCTTCAGTACATATAAAAAGCCAAGAGTAAAATTTCTGAAATACGTATTTTTCCATTTTATCATGATGCAAGCCTTTTCTTTTCTCATTCAAAGTAGAGGAAATCAAAAGAACCTTCATTTCAAGTCCTACCAACCTACTTTGATCAAAAATTCCACATAAAACTAAATGAAGTTTAATTCTGTCTTATGTTCCCTAAAGTGCTAAAGTGCACTAGCTGTGCTCCACAGAATTTTAAAACTGATTAATAATGTGCTTATTTCATTGACAATTCTCTTCTTTGAAGCATTTCAACTGTCAAACAAAACACACAGACGTCTGCCTAAGTGCTTCAAAAAGTAATAGAAAACTAAAAATCTATCAGCTTTGATTTAAAAACAAAAATATACTTCCGATAACCAAAAATAGCTCAAGGGATAACTAAATTACAAAAAAAAATAGATAACTGAAAAAGACAACCCTACGGAATACCACTGCAAATACCAAATTACCATCAAAGTGATGTGATCTCCTGGAAAGAACACAGGCCTTAAAGTCAAGTACGACTGTGGATAAATCATTTGACTTCTTTAGACCTCAGTTTCTTCAGTAAGATAAGGTGTTTGTTGTATGGAACCTGTCTTCCTTAGGTCACTCTTTTACTCAAAAACTTCCAATCATTTGAGATGGAATACAGGTTTGAAAGCCCTATGTTAATTTCCCTGGCTGTCGACACACCACCACCCACAAATATAATACAAAACGATTTGGAAAGTGCTATGATTTTCAGTGGACCTCAGTTTCATCATCTGTAAAATCACTTCAAAGGCTTTCAACTCTAAAATCCTATGAAGACTTAAATGAGTTGAGAACCTTTCAATAAGATCAAGTTTGTACTTAAAAAGTGGCCAAGAAAATAATTACCTAACAAGTAATATACACAGAATGAAAACGTATTTTTGTCTCTCTTAAATTACTAGAAAAAGGTAGAAAAATTGAAAGGAAATGAAACTAGTTTGAATAAGGAGGCCCACTGCTCAAAATATCTCTTTATGTTCATGTTACGTTGTCTGCAAACATTAAAACACTACATATGTGCTAGCTAAAATTATTGTTTCTAAAGTTTCTGAAAAATATTTATTTCGTAATGGAATACTTACTTTACATTGCTACAAAAACAAAGAAACCAGGTTGGGCCTTAATATAAACTAGTGTACTTCCAAACTGTTAAATTCGTTTTTACCACTTCACACATATGAAAAAACTTCAAAATATTAAGCTATATTGAAGAACAATAAAGAAAAGTCTCACCGCAAACACAGCAAGATAGGGATTGTCTGAAGAAAGGTAGGAGCCTATTAATTTCTGTAAATGACTTGGGATCCCCAGGGTCGTAGTTGAGCACTAGGCGGCTCGCTGAAATGTAAAGAGCAGTAGCATTCACCGGGTTCATTGCAGACACTTCGACACTGATGATTCCCGGTTAAAAAGAAAGTTCGGGTCCAACTCTGTAAGCAGACAAGGAACAACGGCCAAGATGCAAAAATTCGTTTGAAAACAAAGTTGAACCTCTGCCCAAAGAAGTAACTTAAATCCGTACAAGCTCCGGGAGCTGAAGAAATCCTCCCACACATGGGACCCTGGCGCCCCTCCTCCTGAGTCCCTGAGACTTCCAGACAAAAAGAAAACTGTGTTCGAGTTCCTCCGGTGCAAGAGCCGGAGCGGCAGGAGGGAGAGGTCGTCGCCCCAAGCTAGTCCGTGAAGCGGCTCTGGTGCTCGGTGCGCCCGGGGAAGGCTCCCCTCAGTGGAGCTCGGTGGGGATTCGCTCCAGCAGCATCTCCCGCCGCTATTACCAACCTCCTCCCCGGTAAGGTTCGGCGGCGGAAGGGGGGAGGGGGAAGGGCTCGGGGGTAAGGGGAATCCAGGCCCCCCGACCCCGGTGCGCTTGCTGTGTGTGGAGCTGGAAGGCGGCTTCTCTGCTGGTTGCACGCCCTTACTCCATCACAGCGCCAGGCCGGGCGGTAGATGCATCAGCTTCCACACTTCTACAGCAAGCGGTGGCGGCGGATGTTGCTGTTGCTGTTGCCGCTGCCGCCGCCGCTGCTGCTGCCGCCGTTGCTGCTGCCGCTGCCACTGTGGTTGGCGGGGCCCGCCGCCGCTTCCCCCATGTCGGACGCGGGGCCCCGGGGCTGATTCCGGTTCTCGGCCTCGACCCCAGCGTACACAACCCGGCTTTCAACGAAGGAACGTGGGTGTGCAGAAATCACCTCGGGCGGAGAGGGGGAGGGGCAGGGGTCGGAGGCGGCGGGATGGGGGCGGGGAACAGGCCCCTGGACAGGCCGCGGCGCCCCTCACACACACGCACGGGCACACACACCAACACTCACACCGGGGTCACCAGGCGCAGGCGCCGCCCCCTCACTGCCCCGCCATCTTCTCCCTGCCACAGGCACCAGTCTCTTCGTCTTCTCCGCAGAACACGACGAGGACAGTCGCCGCCGCCGCCACCTCCAGCTTCTGCAGCTGCAGCTTCTCGTCGGCCGCCGCTGCGGTCACTAGCACACACCGCCAGGCCTTGCCGCCGCCCAGCGCACACACACAGCAAGGCCCGGCCGCAAGCCCCTCCCCCCAACACACCACCGCCACCCCGCGACTCCACACGCCACCCCGACTCTGTCTGTCCCGAGCCGCGGCAGCCCCAACGGATCTCACAGGCTTAAAGGTGTCTCAGGCCCTGCCGGCGACAACGACCGTTACCCCAACGGGCAAAGCCACGGTCATCCCCGAGACTCCCCCGCCGCCGTCGTCGCTACCGCCCACACGCATGCGCAGTCTGTACCCTTCCCCCACCCCCTTCCCCCGTCCCTTCCCTTCCCTTTTCCCCTGCTTCTCCTCTAGGCGCCCCCGCCCCCTCTTTCTCTCTCCCTCCTCCCCGCCCCCCCCAGCCCCGGACCTACACAGCACATGCGCGCTGCCCACCTCGCACCGCCGCCAGTCGTCCGCGCGTGCGCCATGGGCACCTACCCGGAGAACGGGATAAACAGACAAGCGCGTTCACGCACCGCGGCCTCGCCGTTCCACTTCCCCCCATCCCTTCGCCCCTTCTCGAAAAAAAAAAAAATCGCGCATGCTCGACTGCGCGAGTTCGTTTCCTCGAGTCTCCGGTCACGACTGCCCGCAAGCGCATGCTCGCTCTCCACCCTCCCCCTCAAAGCCCCCCCCTTCTGTTTTCCCGCCCCCCTCGCCCCCAACCCACGCTCAGGGACTGAGGGCGGGGGCGGAGAAGGGGCGAAGAGATCCTTCGCTAAAGTAAACCATTGAGAGCCGCTTTCCGCATTCCTTCACCTCGCGTCTTCCCCACCCACACCCCCTCTTGTACCGCATGCTCTCGCCGCCCTTGCCCCAGGAAGCGTCCTCCTTTACCCCCAGGCCCGGCCTCTCCCCGCAACTGACTAGCTACCCCGGCGCCCCTCCCCCTTCCCACCTCTCGCCTGTCCGGTGCCGCTCCCGAGGGCGTGGTGCCCGCGCCCCGGCCATTGCCGCGGTTATGGTTGCGCTCTAAGCGACCACCTCGGCTCTGAGCTGCGCTGGCGGGGACCGGGGGGGGGGGGGGGGGGGGGGGGGGGGGGGGGGGGGGGGTCCGAGCCGTGGAGGTCAAGGTCAATCCAGGCTTTCTAGGGATTTCTGTTGCGAGTCTGAACTCGGCGAGAACGCCCGGCCCGGCCTGGCCCCCTCCTCTCAGTGCGGCCCAGCCAGGACCAACCCCTTTCCAGTCTCTGGCATACTGCCCCTAGGTTACCCTTGACTCGTGTCCAGCTGGAGGGTCCGGCTAAAAATAAGCCCGGAGTCACCTCACAGTAACTGCCTGCATGCTTTTCAGTAATCAGAGTGCCAACACCACGCACCTAGCATCTACGCAGTGGCTGAAGATCACAGGACCAGGAGCTCACTCTGACCTGCCCTTTCTCTTTCTACAAATCTGCATCTCAAGACGAACCCGCAGTGACCTCCCCAAACCACCCTCACATTCCACCCTTACCCCACCCCACCCCTCTTTGCACTCCTGATTTAAAAAAAAAATTCATGGTCATGTGTCCACCACTCTGCTGTGATCATTCAAAGTGATCTTGCTAAAAAGTAGGTACGATCGTGTTACACACTCCCAACTCAATAAACTCCATTGGCTCTCTGTCACCTCCAGAATCGAGTACAAACTCCTCTGGGTTCCAAAGTCCTTCATCAGTCCCCTTATGCTTTATTTACCCTGCTCCCCTTCCAAGTAATCGGCTATCCAGGGACACTGGCTTCCTTGCTTTTCTTGCAACAAGATACTCATCTCCTGTCTCTGGGAATTTTCACTGGCTGTCCTCCATGCCTGGAAAGCTCTCCCTCCTTATCTCCATGTTGCAGCTTCCCTGGCTTCCTTCAAGTCCCAGTCAAAAATCCCACCTTCTACAACAAGTCTTCCCGATCCCCCTTAATTCTAGTGCCTTCCTTCTGTTGATTACTTCTTATTTATTCTGTACATAGCTTATCTATAGATAGTTTGCATGTGGTCATCCCCATTAACTAGACTGTGTGGCAGGACTGTCTGTTACCTTTCTTTGTATCCCCAGAGTACTTAGCACAAACCCCAGTGCATAGGTACTTAAGTGTTTAACTGATCCTGACATAGAAGTATCCTGAATTAGGATGCCAGAAAGCCCCTTTGGCCTACTCCTATTGATAGACATGACCTTTCTCTGAGAATAAATTAACCTAACCCCAAGACTGCTTTAAGGATGATCAAAAAGCTTACTCTTAACTAGTATGATAAGAAATGTCCCCTTAGGAATTTATCTGTGGAACATCCTTGACTATTTAATCCTGCAAGGTGCTTAAAGTTCTTTGTATCCCCCAAGCAAGAACCACTACTCATGTGCTTTATGGTCACTGGTAGATATACTAGGATTTAATAAAGGAAATAAATACTGAGTCTTTCTTGACTTGCCTTCCTATTTATGTACCTTTCTCAAATCTTAATACCAAAAAAGAGAACTGGTACTTAATAAGATTTGATGTCATCAAAGTCCTGATTGTTTCCAGCCAGATAACACTAAGATCATGAAATGCTCAACTTAAAGGGAACCTTCCAGGTGTGTACTACTAAATGCTTAACAACTGGCTCTCCCAAAAGCACAACACACTGTTAAGTTTCATTTGCATTATTAACACTTTCTCTAAGACTTTCAACTAAACAGTCAATGAAACAATAAATCAACCCTTGATTTCTAGCTTTGACCAATTTCAAGACATATAAATGCTCAAACTTAAAATTTAACTATCAGGTATTGTGAACCAATACAAGCAGCCACCCATACACCCTCCTCCTAAAGTCAGAGTGGGGTAGAAACCACTCTCACCCAAATTAGCTCTGATAGCTAAACTAGGTGAGAATACTACTCAATCAAAGATATTTGAGAAAATATTTTGAAGGCCACTGGATAAAGCAAAATGAGACCAAACAAAAAATCTGCCCCAACAGGCTGGGAAATTTGGTGAACTGCCTTTAGGGATCATCTATAAATAATCGAAAGGATTGAGAAGAAAGGAAATTCCAAAAATTAGAGCTAATGTCTCTGCAGCACTTCCCCGAGGAGAAATTATTTGAGGAGCTGGAGGGAGGTCCAGGGGAGGAATTGAGTAGAGAAGCCTCCCCTATGGCTTCAGCTAGGTCTCCTTCCCTTATCCCCTTCTGCTAGAAGGGCACCTTGCAGTTTCAAAGGGCCCAGAGGGTTTTAGATTTCCCATTTTCCCATTTGTGTTCTAAATCAGAGCTATCCTTAGGTTATCTTAGGGCTGCATTAAAATAAAATAATTATTCAAGGGCTGCACCCAGAATAAAAAATACACTAATAGAAAATGGGGGAACACGCGTCTTCAATACGACAGGTGAAGGCGAAAAGCGCGAAAGCAAACACAAAACAACAATATAAAGGTAGGTGCATACTGAGTAGTCTGCATTTTACGGACAGAACACATCCCACAGATAGACTGAAAATTCCGTGGGATATGTTCCGTCTGTAATACTGCTTAAAAACACAAGAAAATTAATAGCAACGAGATTATTTATTAGCAATGGAATTAAAAAATCTAATATGCATTCCATGCTCATGAAAATTAAAACCCACAAGCAGGCCACATAAAATCGCACTGCAGGCCATATTTTGGACAACCCTGTTCTAAATAGCGTCCCTGATCAGCCCAAGTAGTATCTGCTGCATCAGAAGCCAAGAACAGACTGGATTCAGGACTCTACAAGAAGCCAAAAGAAGAAACTATAATCATGCCTAAGGAAAACTTCTTGAGCCGTTCTATAAATGGGAGAACAGTTCCTCTATCATCTAGGAACTGAGTTACTCCTTTGCTACATCCACGATCTAAGCTTGAATCCACTTTCCCCTAGACTCTGTATGTACTTGTGGGAGAGTACATCACAGATCTTTGGGATGTTTAATATCAACTGCCCTTATTGTACCAACTTAGTAAATACCCCTTTCTAAAAGCTACTTAGGGTTGGCTGAGTGATTCTTACTTGATAATCTTAGGGAGGACACCAGTGAGGCCTTAAGCCAAATGGCATAAAAGAATCATCCCTGACCCCTAAGATCCAGTTATGGGAACCCAGGGAATTATAAGAATAGAAGTTGGAACGAGGATGCCTCCAGGCATACACATGGGTTACATTTTGAAAGAGTGGGGAAGGGAAGGGATCAAGCCTTTAATAAGGGCTTCCTGCTTATTAATAGAGCAGCAGTTTATTGAGCGCTTGACTGGGAATCAGGAAGATTAATTTTCATGAGTTCCAATCTGGTCTCAGACATTCACTAGCTATGTGACCCTGGGCAAGCCACTTAACCCTCTTTGCCTCAGTACCTCACCTGGAAATGAGCTGGAGAAGGAAATGGCAAACCACTCCAGTATTGCTACCAAGGAAACCTCAAATGGGGACATAGCTGAACAGCATTTATTAAGCATCCCAGGCACTGTGCTCTAGGTGCTTTATGAATATCTCATTTGTATCACAACAATATCTCAATATCATAACAACGCTGCAAAGCACGTGCACTTATGATCCCATTTTACAGTTGAGGAAACAGGTGGAGTGAGATTAAGCGATTTGCCCAGGGTCATACAACTATTGAGTGTCTGAGGCTAGATTTGAGCTCTTCCTCCTAACAGGCCCAGAATTCTATCCATTGCACCACCTAGCTGTCTCAGCTAGAAAGGACTGGCAGGAACCACTGGACTGGGAGTCAAAAGACATTATCTGTATGTCACCATCTCTGAGCTTCTTCCTTGGAATGGGAATAATCTCTGAGCCTTTTTCTTATAATGAGAATGATAAATGAGTGGCAAGTACCTTTCAGGCAAGGGAGGACTTATGCAAGCACATTTAGCTTACCCTCCCCACCCCAACTCTGATGTTACAGGCATAGAACCAAGAGGGATTGCAGGTGAAACCACAGCTATAAAAGACATAAACATTTCCAGCATGGGATATGCAAGTTTCCACAAAAGGGGGTGGGGGTAGAGGATTGTGTTAGGCAGGAGGAAAGAGAGAAGGCAGAGGTAGCCTGCTTCAAGTGAATTCAGGAAGAGCCAAAAAATTAGTGAGGCTTTTTGAAATATCACAATGATTAACACTAGCTATTAGGAACAGGATCACAAGCCCACCACAAAAGTCCTACCCCAATGTCTCAACAGAATGCAAAGCCTGAGAGGTTTTACAGAATTGAAAAAGCTTTATGTTTGGTACCAGGGACAAACTCCCTGATATTCATAGATGAGCCTGGTTAAAGAATAGAGACTCATCACCAGTAGGTTTGGCCTTTAGGTAATGAATTCTTTAGCCACAGCAATCCATGAAAGAAATTAAAATTCAGAATAACCCGACACCCTATGCAGAACCCTCTCTGAGTTCACACTGATGGTGGATAAGGGGGAAGAGATTGCCTCTATAAGAAGAACTGCTAAGAACTGACAAGTTTTTGGACCATGTTTTTTGTTTTTGTTCAGTTATTTCAGTCGTGTCCAACTCTTCATGACCCCATTTGAAGTTTTCTTGGCAAGAACATAGGAGTGGTTTGGCATTTCCTTCTCCAGTTCATTTTACAGATGAAGAATCTGGTGCAAAAAAGGTTAAGTGACTTGCCCAGGATCACACAGCTACTAAGTGCTGAATTCCAGATTAGAACTCAGAAAGATGTCTTCCTGACTCCCAGCTTGGAGCACATTGTGACCTAGCTGCTGTGTTAAGACCATGTAGAAATATCAATTTATGTGCTGGTACAACAGCTAGTAAGTCTTGATGTCCATATAATGAACTGAAGGGATTTCTTTCTATATAGGTTGACTCAGATGGCTGCTTAGGTCTCAAATACTCTGAATTTATGAAACATAAATGTTGAAATTCTTGCTAAAGATGAGCCAAGAAGAGGAATCTTTGATGCAAGGGATCTTGTGACTCTGGATAAATCATTTCACCTGTGTTTGCCTCAGTTTCCTCAGCTGTAAAATGAGACTAATAATAGCAGCTCCCTCACAAGGTTGTTGTGAGGATCAAGTGAGGCGATTTGTAAACTTAGGACTGTGCCTGGCATGTAGTAGGTGCTTAATAAAAGCATATTCTCGTGTAGTCAATGGAGTTCAGATAGAAACAGTGCTGGGACAAGTCACTGTCTTAGTATTGTTTTTTAATTTTTGGTGGACTATTATGTAGTTGGATAAAACAATGTTCTCAGCTGGAACTCAATCTTGTCACTTGTGTGACTTTGGGCAATTCACATTAACCTCACTCTGTCCTGTTTCATCATCCATAAAATGATTGTCTATATCAAAGACTCAACCTGTGGTGTGGAAAGTTGTTTTTAAAAATATTTTAAATAATGTTGTTTCAATATGATTGGTTTTCATTATTATTTTGTATATGTCACTTTATGCATTTAAAAATATTCTGAGAAGAGGTCCTTAGGCTCCCCAGCTTGCCAAAGAGGTCTATGGCACACACAAAAAAAGTTAATCTCTGGAGATCAATATGACCTCTTAGTTCCTTCCAGTTCTGATTGTGTGATGCTATGAGCAGTTAACTGGAAGGATAGCTCAGCAGTTCTCCTTGTAGAGGCAAATAAAGGAGTTAGCATAATTGGTTTCAGCATCCACCCAAAGGCAACAAGAAATATAATTTTATGAGACACTTGGTCAACTTTCCTTGGAATGTACTTGATAAGTATAAACAAAGACCACTATGTGGCTTTCGTGCCAATATTTGTTGCAGAAGATAAAGAAGTAGAAAAATTCAACAAGGAATTAAGCAGGACTTCTATATCTCAAAATGTATTGCAAGGAACACTGAAAGAACACTAGTTTGCTTTTTTCCCCCAAAATGAACTTCATATTGTTTGTAAAAATAATAGTAGTAAAAATTATGAGACATTAAAATTAATTAACTAAATTAAAATTAAGGAATAAAAATTAAGGCATTAAATATTAATTGTAGAGGACTTTATTACAAGTGTTATGCCAAAGTTTTGTTTAAAACTAAAGGGTTCTACTACCATGGAAAAGTTTGAGAATGATTGCTTTAAACCAAGTTAATATTTTTATTATGATACTTGATGACTTCACTGTGAAGCTGAGAACATTGTTTTATCCAACTACATAATAGTCCACCAAAAATTAAAAAACAATACTAAGACAGTGACTTGTCCCAGCACTGTTTCTATCTGAACTCCATTAACTACACGGGAATATGCTTTTATTAAGCACCTACTACATGCCAGGCACAGTCCTAAGTTTACAAATCGCCTCACTTGATCCTCACAACAACCTTGTGAGGGAGCTGCTATTATTATTCTCATTTTACAGCTGAGGAAACTGAGGCAAACACAGCTGAAATGATTTATCCAGAGTCACATAGCTAGTAAGTATCTGAGGCTGCATTTGAACTCAGATCTTCCTGACTCCGGGCCCAGAGCTCTATCCACTATCTAGTTTCCTCTGTAGGATGAAAAGAATGAAGACATCAACAGAAATAATAATAGTGATTATTATTATTAATAACAATATCATTAAGCCCAACCTATATTCCATGTGGAGGTAGATGTACAAGGGCAAAGTTGAGAAATGCCAGCCAGGGTGATATCCAACAGGAACTTCATGTGTCCCGAAATCATTAAGATAGCTATGAAGGACTGGGAGAAACCCTGAAATGCTAGTAACTGAACTCTGACAATGCCACTGATTAGTGTAGCACCCCCGTCGGTCTGATACGATTGCTCCTAAGAGTCAAAGAAATAGATCAGGCAAGTAAGAGTTGTAGTCTGGCTATACTAAAAACTCTTACAATGATCAGCTTAATACAGAGGATCATGGAACAGTGGGCCCTCTCTAATATTCTGGTACCACAAGAAGGCAAGATCCACTGGAACAAATCAGAAATATCAATATTCCTATTTCTGGAAATGCTTCATTGCCAACGGTATTGACCACTAAAGCAGGCAAACCAGAAGAATACATGAAATAGATGGAAGACATGAACATTTCCATTACGTGGCAGTATTCCATCATAACAAAATTGGAAACAGATCTTACCTGTTATAGTCAGGAGCTGCCTACTGCTTTTTTCAATGGCACCCAGAGCTCCAAGTCACATAGCAAATTACCAACCAGTCATAGGCAGGAATATGCTCTGAAATTTAAGAACTGGCTCTTAAAAAAAAAAAGTACTTACTAAAATTCACTTTTAAGTTTAATCTGCTTTATTAACATTTTCTGCATCACTTTCATAAGTCTAAACAATCAACAAAATAATCAAACTCTGATTTGTAGTGGGTTTGTTTTTTTTTTCCCAAGGTAAAAATGCTCACATTGAAAATTTAGAAATTAGCTCCAACTGGTTCAAGGTGGCTCCAGCACAACCCTAAATTCAGGGCATTTTTAAGGAATGACTTCATATCTAAATCTAGAATAGACAAAATAAGGGTAAAATCCAGGAGATACTAAAATTTGAAGAGGAAAAAATGAAAGAACCTGATTGAAATCTTCGTTGAATGCAAATTCTAAAAATCATACCTAATAAAAAATGGATGATAAAAAATACAAGTGTATCAAATATCTTAAGAGGAGATGGGCATACTTAGTAATTTCAAAAAAGCTAATTTTTTTCTTCAGTATGATGACATAATCTAATCAGCAGAACAAGCATATCAAAATGGAGGAACTTATCAGCCCTACGAATCTGATTCAAGTCTTATCTTTAAGTCCAATGTTCTTTTCACTATACCCTGTTTCCTCTACAGACGTGTTTTAAGTTTAGGTCATACATGCAACTGGAGAACAACACTGAAGACTAGCGACTTTGAAAGACTTTTAATGCAATGACCAACTGCAATTCCAGAGGACTGATGATAAAGTAGAGATTTGAGAGACTTAAGATTAGAATATGGCATGCATTTTTGAACACAGCCAATGTAGAAATTTGTTTGGTTTGAATATGTTTATGTATATGTATGCATGTATTTATGTTTATATACATACGTACAATAAAAAAAATCAGCAAAGTGCCATATTTATATACAAATAGAGAAAGAGAACAAAAAAAGATAGATGAGGAAGAGAAAGAAAAAAAGGAGAAGCCAGCAGGGATAAATCAGAGGGGAAGAGAAACAAGAAGGATAAAGGACAAAAGGAAAGAGATAAAGGGTAGAATTTAGTTTAAGCAACATTAATTAAGTGCCTGATATGTGTCAGGCACTGAGAATGCCTCAAAATGTCAAGATCCCGTGATTCTGTTGGTGTGGAAACCCTCAGAACCAAGACAACCTATATAACTCACATTGTTTAAAAGTTGCCTTATGATCAGAAACATTATACGATGTGCCTATGATCATATAGCTAGAATATGGACATCTTCTTCTTCTCACCCAGGCTGGCCCAGGAAGTTAAGGGAGAGGGGAAAGAGCCTGGGACAAGTGCCTGAGCAATATGGTAATGGGAATGAGAAACTAAGTTGGCAAAATCTCCACGAGGACAAGATCTACTTCAGTAGAATGTAATCACAGATGTTTTTTGAACATCTGCTGCATCAAGGTACTGAACTAGAGAGTAGACCAAGAAGCATATGGAATCCTCCTTGTCTTCAAACAATTTTCAGTTTAGTCAAGAAGCTAATACAGAGGTATACTGAAAGGAAAACTTGAAAATGCCAACTAGTAGATGTGAAGTAAGTAATTCTCAATAAGTGCAGTAGGAAAAGGAAGAGAGAAGAGGAGGATTAAAGGCAGCCAGACTCTACACACAAAACACAGTTACTCCAAAAAGAAAAGAAATAGCTAAGAAAACACACACAAAAATAAAAACCAGCCAAGAACAACAACAAAAAAATGAGCAAAATAGTCAGTACAATTAATTTATTTTTATAATTATAGAGCCACCTAATTAGATAAAGCAGCAGAAGCAATGATAGAAAAAGAAACCACACAAAAAAATTTTGATATACATTCCCAAATGGATAGAAAACATACTCAAAGGAATTTGGCAAGAATTATTAAATCCAAGAAAATCAAATGACTAGATAAGAGTGTGAATTTTTTTTTTAATTACACTGGGAAGTAAAGGGAAAATTTTTAAATTTGAAAAATGAGGAAATAATGACTAATGTGGAGACCACAAAAAAAAACTCACAAAAATCCAAAGAAGAAATAGACATCAGACTTAATTTGGTAGAAAATGAAATTATACACAAAGTAACTACAGTATATTCAGGCCCAAGTTATAGGCCTAGAGAACAGATCATAACATCCCAGAAAATTTAGAAAACAAAACAACCTGGATGCTATATTTCATGAAATTATCAAAGAAAACAACCAGCTAATAGAAAAGATTCATAAGACTAGAAAAAATATTTAACACCCCTGGACACATCATAGATAAATTCTAATACTACAATGAAAAAAAAAAAGCTACCATAAGAAGTGAAGAAATAAAAACTTACCAAAGAATAATAATTAGGATTACAGAAGATTTTCTCAGGACAAGGGAAGATTGCAGAAACTGGTATATAGTACTTACAAAATGAAGAAGAACGGACCACTCAGAATTATCTGCCCAGCAGAACTCATAATACTCTGTATACAAGAGAGGGACAGCTGATAAAGCAGACAAACTTAGAAAAGTTTACAGAGAGACTAAATCACCTCAAAGAAATCTCTGACCAACAAAGAGACCTCTTGAGGGAAAAATATTCAAAATAACCAAGATAGCAAACACAATAAGGGGATGGGGAATTCCCAAAATGAGGCTCCTAGTTTTGATAAAAGAGAACTCCAAGCTAAAGTAACCTGCAAAGTTTAAATATGAGACAGAGGAACTTTGTTTAGAGAGGATCTATTAAGTTTGCTTTAATAATGGAAATAAAAAGAATTTTTGTTGTTTTCGTTCAGTCATTTCTGACTCTTCTGACCCTATTTGGGTTTTCTTGGCAAAGATACTAGAGTGGCTTGCCATTTTCCTTCTCCAGCTCATTTTATAGATGAGGAAACTGAAGCAAACAGGGTTAAGTGATTTGCCCAGGGTCACACACAGCTAGTGTCTGAGGCCAGATTTGAACTAATGAAAATTAGTCCTGACTCCAGGCCCACTACTCTATCCACTGTGCCACCTAGCTAAAAGTGCATATTGTCTTCTGAAGAAAAGCCCAACAACTGGAACACCAAAGTAAATTAATAAAATGCAAAAGAGTTACAGAATGGGAGAAAAAACCAACAACAGAAAACGGACTTCTTAACTCCAGATAGTTCACTCTAGCCACTTAACCTGGTAATACAGAAATGGACACTGACATAGTCCCTACCCTAAAGGAGCTTACAATCAAATGGGGGAGGGAGACCATAATGTATATAAATAGGTATGATAAGACCGGATAGGGAAAGGAAGAGGCCAAGACAAAACACTATAAGGAAATTTGAGAGAGAAGAGACTGGGTAGAGAAGATTGGCACAGTTACAAAATATATTTTCACTTATGGCCCACTTGGGAAGAAGTCCTAAACTTGCTCTCCTCTGATAAGTATTCTACTCAACTCTCCAACATGGATCACTTGCACCCTTCTCTGTGTTCCTGATAGACGGTGCAGAATACATGGCATATGGCATCCGCGCCCATTTTGGATCTCTTGGCTAATAATGGAGACAGGAATCACAGTTGCTTTAACAGCCAAAGAGAGGGTGTCGTATTTGATCCTGAAAGTAACAGAAAACCACTGGGCTATATTGAATGGGGGGGAGGGGGATGGGTTTGTATGACATGGTCAGACATGAGCTTTAGGAAGATCGTTATCTTTGATAGCTGAGTAGAGGATGGATTGGAGTGGGGAGAGACTTGAGGCAAGGAGACCAACTATTTCAGCTATTTCAGCAGACCAGGAATAAGGTGATAAGGGCCTACGCCCAGGTGTGAGAAAGATCACTTAACTCCTTAAAGGCCTGATCATATTTCTCAATGAAGCTACCATCAAAAGGTTATAGGAAGTCTAGGCCAAAATATTCATTTTATCCTTCTGCTTTCAGTTCATCCCAGCCAGATAGATATAGAGATAGAGATATACATATAGAAAGAGATTTAAGGGTGATATCTTTGAAAACCATCAACGATGATATACTTCTCAAATCTGCAGTTATAGTCGCTATGGAAGCATGTATAGCTAATACCTCAATTTTGCTACAAAAATTAAGAATCAGTATTGGAATTTTTGGCCGAGGTGACATCCCTTCCCACAGAAGGAATGTAGCTCTGGACTCATGCAGACCTTGTTCAGTCATTTAGGTGACTCACCTCAAAGAAAAGATATTCAGGTTTTTTTCTTGTACTCTTTGACTTGTTTACCCTCACCCAGGTGGTGCTGGAGAATCTTTCTTAAACAAAACTTAAGTATTGCTATTATCTAAGGTCTCTCTTAATATAGACTAGCAGAGTCCCTCCTAGAAAGGTACCCACGGTGCAAAGTAGCAGATATCAGAGTATAGGATAGTTATTTATTTCCCCCACAACAACAGAAATGTTTAAAACACAAAGGACAAATTAAGCCTATATTAACAAATGCTTAGGTTGTTACCTGTATGTTGTCCTTCCCAATTCACATTCATAGACAGGTGTCCAGAGCAACTATTCCCATGTTCAAGGTACTTTGCACATCTTCACTCATAAAACTATAACTCACGAGGCTTTGATGCATTTACTTTTGGGGCAGGGGGAGAGGGAGGGAGGCAATCAAGGTTAAGTAACTTGCCCAGGGTCACACAGCTAGTTAAGTGTCTGAGGCTGGACTCAGGTCCTCCTGATTCCAGGACCAGCAATCTAAATCCAATTAATAGACACAATTAGCTTGAAGAAAAAGCATTTGCTAAGATAACATGGAAAAAACATTAGCTATGAAACATTCCTCCCCACAACATACAAAGTGTCAGTGAGAAGAGTGGGCACACATGTAGAGCACATCGGTGGAACACATGGAGAGAATACATGTGGCCAATGTGAATCACACCTCTGATGCTGAAGGACCCTGAAGTCCTTTCTCTTCTCACGGTGTCCCAATGCTAAGCCCCTTGGGTATAATATTTCTGCTAGACAGATCACTCATCTGGGCTATATGGGCCTGCCCCACTCCTCAGCTCAGCTCCCAATAGCCCAAGCTAACTCTCCTGGTTCACAAAACTCCTCTGGTATCGTGCTTTGGCTTACCAAGTGTGTTGTTAAGCAAAATTGTCTCATTAGCATGGCTTTTGTTTCTTTTGAGTGGAAGTACTTTCAGCTGTTAAGTGCTAAGCCCCAGGCCCAGGGCCCTGTCAGGTGTGAAACCTGTGTGGGTGTGGATTGGTG
>CM053622.1:548592738-548615325 GCA_028646595.1 Phalanger gymnotis
TTGACCTGAGGAGGGAATAACATACACACTCAATTGGGTATCTTACCCCACAGGAAAGAAGGAGGAAGGGGATAAAAAAGGGGGGACAATAGAAAGGAGGACAGATAGGGGGAGGAGGTAATCAAAAGCAAGCACTTTCAAAAAGGGACAGGGTCAAGGGAGAAAACCGAATAAAGAGGGACAGGATAGGAGGGAGCAAAATATAATTAGTCTTTCACAACATGAGTATTGTGGAAGGGTTTTACATAATGATACATGTGTGGCCTATGTTGAATTGCTTGCCTTCTTAGGGAGGGTGGGTGGAGAGGGAAGAAGGAAGAGAATTTGGAACTCAAAGTTTTAAAAGCAGATGTTAAAAAAAAAAATTGTTTTTGTATGCAACCGGGAAATAAGATATACAGGTAATGGGGCATAGAAATCTATCTTGCCCAACAAAAAAGTAAGGGAAAAGGGGATGGGGGAAGTGGGGTGACAGAAGGGAGGGCTGACTGGGGAACGGGGCCATTAGAATATATGCCATCTTGGAGTGGGGGGAGGGTAGAAATGGGGAGAAAATTTGTAATTCAAAATCTTGTGGAAATCAATGCTGAAAACTAAAAATATTAAATAAATAATTAAAAAATATAATTTCAATACACACACACACACACACACACAAAAGAAGTCACAATTTCACAAAAACTGCTGAGAAAACTGGAAAATAGTACAACGGAAACTGGAAATAGACTAATATCTTACACCATGTACCAAAATAAAGTCAAAATGGGTTCATGATTTTGGAATAAAGGCTGATACTATAAGCAATTTGAGACAGCAAGGAATAGTTTGCCTATCAGATTTATGGAGAAGGGAAGAATTCATGACCAAAGAAGACATAGAGAGCATTACAAAGTGAAAAATGGATGATTTTGATTATGTTAAATTGAAAAGCTTTTGTACAAACAAAGCCAATCAACAAAGATTAGGAGGGAAGCAGAAAATTGGGAAAGAATCTTTATAACCAACGTCTCTGATAAAGGCTTCATATCTAAAATATACAGGGAACTGAGTCAAATTTATAGGAATACAAGTCATTCCCCAACTAAGAAATGATCATATGAACAGGCAGCTTTCAAAGGAAGAAATTAAAGATATCTATAATCATATGAAAAAATGCTCTAAATCAGTATTGATTAGAGAAATGGAAATCAAAACAACTCTTAGGTACCACATGTCTCCTGTCAGGTTGGCTAACATGACAAAAGAGGAAAATGATAAATGCTGGAGAGGATGTGGGAAAATTGTAACATTGTTACATTGTTGGTGGAGTTGTGAACTGATCCAGCCATTCTGGAGAGCAATTTGGAACTATGCCCAAAGGGCTATAAAAATGTGCATACCCTTTGACCCAGCAATACCACTTTTAGGGCTGTATCCCAAAGAGATCACACAAGTGGGAAATGGACCAGTATGTACAAAAATATTTATAGCAGCTCTTTTTGTGGTGGCAAAGATTTGGACATCAAGGAGATGCCCATCAATTGGGGATAAACAAATTGTCATATATGAATGTAATGGAATACTATTGTACTATAAGAAATGAGGAGCAGATGGACTTCATAATAACCTAGAAAGACTTATATGAACTGATGCTGAGTGAGGGGAGCAGAACCAGGAGATCATTATACATGATTACAGACACATGGTATCTGTAAGGACTAACTTTGATAGACTTGGCTCTTCTTATCAATGCAAGGTTCGAAGACATCTCCAAAAGACTCATGATGGAAAAAGCTATGCACATCCAGAGAAGGAATTGTGGAGTCTCAATGCAGATGGAGGCAAACTATTTGCTCTCTTTTTTTTCCCTCTTTTTTTGGTTTTGTTTCTTCTTTCTCATGATTCATTCCATTGCTTATAATTCTTCTTTACTACTTGACTATTGTGTAAATAAGTTTAATGCTAAGGTATATGTAGAACCTATATCAGATTACAAGCCATCTTCAGGGGGAAGGGGGAGGAAAGGGAGGGAGAGAAAATTTGGAACTCAAAAACTTGTGGAACTGAGTGTTGTAAACTAAAAATAAAAAATAAATTAAAAAATAAAAGTAAAAATGTGCCTGACAAATTTGACTAAAATACAAGAGTAGATTGTTTTTCTTCCACAGCCACCAAGTCTGAGAAAATGCTTTTAGCTCTTGACAATTCCTTAGACATGGGCAGATAACTAGAGCTTCTATCTTTTCAAGTATAGTGATCACTCCCTGATGAGATACAATGTGATATACAGGCACAGAGCTAGCACTTGTCAGTTGACAAGTTTAGACTGTCTTCTTCCAGGCAATCTCATTCCTCTAGCAGTCTCTCCTCATGTTCTTCCAACATCTTCCCAGATTCAGTGAGAACATCTTAACTAAATCTAAACCCCTGATTAGTTAGGGTTACCAACAACCATTGTACCAAGTCTTCTAAAAGCTGCAGGGGTCTCAGAAATCTCTTGGGGCATGTGCTCAAATTGGCAGGAAAGCCTTCATGTCACCTGAAAGAAAAATAGGATTTAAGCAAGCAGAGATGGAGGAAATATATTTCAAGCATAGGGGCTGGCATATATGTTTTAAGTGGCCTGTTATCCTGGGCAGAGCAAAGGACTGAGGAACGATGATTCTGTGTCAGAAGAACACTGATAGGGACTGGTAGGTGGCACAGTGAATAGAACACCAGCTCTTGAGTCAGTGGGACCTGAGTTCAAATGCTACCTCAGACACTTACTAGCTGTGTAATGATGCTGGGCAAGTCACTTAACCAAGATTGCCTCCAAAAAAGAAAAAAAAAAAAAAGAACAGTGACAAATGTATCCTTAGCAATACCTCCTGAACACTTTTCTATTCTACCTGATCTACTTATGCTAGCTGAAGAATCATTAATTCAACCTAGTAGTCAATGGTTTTAGGATTCCAACAGTGAGAGAAACGAAGTAAGAAGTCTGGGAAATTCTCTAGGTAGGCATTAGACTAAGGTAAACTGCTCTTGCCACGTCCTGCTATTTACTTGGGCTTCGGGGTTCTGGGTTAGTTATTACCACCTTTTGAAAAATAATAACCTCTTTTGCAGATCATAATAGTACTTTCTGCACTGAGAAATGGCTGATCTGCTTTTTTTTTCAAAGTTTGCTTGAAATTTAAGTTTATTTTTATACAATACTCAAAATGTTTTGTAGATGGAAAGGCATAATATGGTTTCAGAAATTTTCTTTGAAATTATATAGATTTGGTTAACTTGGCCCAAAATAAGAGAAATAAGAATATACCTTTCTTCCTTCTTTGTAGAGACTATGGAAATGGAGCATCACATACATCGTAGGACTTGACTGATGTGTTGGTTAAAATTGCTTATCTGGGGTTTTTTCCCCTCTTTTTTATTCCTTGTTAAAAAAGGGATGGCTCTCTGAGTACAGTATGGAGAGGAATATACTGGGAAATTAAGGTTACCTAAAAACAAAATTTACCAGCGCAACTTAAAAAAAAGAAAATTGTAGAGATTTTAGGATCAACTTGCCTTATGATATAACTGGCACTTTGCAGTTAGAGAAAAAAAACTTATAGTGTAATTTGGAGCACTCTCAGAAAAGATGTTCCTGGTTCTGAAATACTTTCCCTGCTGGCCTTCCCCAGGGTCTTTCATTCTACCATTAATGTCATTCCTTTGTAAGAAGATTTGAGGAGTGTCCTTTTAAAATGTAAATTCTTTACTCCCAAAGGTTCATATTAAATTATTTATTCCTCAAGGTTTTTTTCTGTTTACAATTCTAGCCAGTGGTTTTACAACTTGTCAAATATATCATGGACTTCTATGGTTTCTTAATGTCTAGTTTTATAGCTTATAGTCTTGAGAGAGTTGCCTAAGGCTTAGAGAGGTTAAATAACTTTCCCATGGTCACTTGGTTTTGGTTTTTTTTTTTTTTCTGGTCTCATTTCTTACCTAGCCTGAATCACTGGGTGGGTGTTGCCTCAGACAAACTGAGACCTGGGAAAGACCTTAGAAAGACCAAGATCTCCCACTTCATCCAGGGCCATCCCCAGTGGTCCTGACCTATTTCTTGCCACTGGACCCAGATGGCTCCAAAGGAGAAAGTGAGGTTGATGACTCTGCACAGCTCTGCCTCACTTAAATCCAATTCACTTACATGTCACAGCATCACCTCTCTGATGTCATGCTCCTCTTCAAGAATGAAGGGCAAACAACAACTTTCCCATCGTCCTAGCTGTTAAGGGTAAGGGGTAAGATTTCAAGTCAGCCTGGCTGCCTTACAAAAGCTTCTGATATATAGACCTCATTTAATGTGATCCCTAATTTTGAATGCCAAGTGAACATTTTTCTGTAACTAGTATGTTAGCCTGACAGAACCAAGGGATTGGTGCTCAGGTTTGACTGACAAGGGGCTGAAAAGGACAGAAGATATGGGTTGAGGCAGGGCTAACAACATTTTAACGTCTACAAAGCTTTCAATAAAGTTTTTATGATCAGTTTCTATGATCCCCTTTTTTATTATGTTTATTAAGATATGGCTTTGCTTCTTAGAATTTTGTAATGGAAAGTGCTACCCCTTCTTCACTCTGAGGAACATAAATAAACTAATATTTCTTGCCATGGAACAATTTATAAACATACCCACATTAGCTACGTAAATAATATGGTCTTTTGTGTAAATTGATGTAGAATGAAGTGAACAGAACCCAAGAATTTATACAATACTGTAAAAAAAAGACTTAGGTGTTCTGATCAATGTAATGACCAGCTATGATGATCCCAGAGGACTGATGATGATCTGATGAGAAAGAGGTGATGGATTCAAGATGCAGAAAAGAAACACATTTTTGGACTTGGCTAACATGAGAATTTGTTTTGCTTTACTATGCCAATTTGTTCCAAGGGCTTTCTTATTTTTGTTTGTTTGCTCGCTTATTTTTCCAGTAGGTGAAACATGAAAGAGAGAAAATAAATTCTTATGAGTTGAAAAAATAAAATAAAATTTAAGTTAAAAATAAGTAAGCTTATTGTCTCTTCATTAGGATCTTTTTGATTTGGAAATAAATTCCCACCCTCCTTATGGAATCTGATTTAGAATTTCACATATAGAGTCACAGAAAAAATTTTTAGAAAAACATAACCAACAGCTCTCCATGATGCCTTTCATTTCTCTCTTAAGAGAATAATCTATTCTCCATTCTTCTGGTGCCTGACAAATAATTGCCATGTATCCAGTAACTGTCCTTTTATTCTATTTTATTTTATTTTTGCATTCATTCCTAAAACTAGTCAAGATGGTTTCCTCTTTTTCCAATAATAACTGCATAGACTCTGGGCCCAGATGGCCTCACAGTACCTGACATCATAGAAGACTTTATCACCCTCATTAGCTAACCTTTGGTAAATTGGGTAACTTACCATTCCTTTGCTTTCATCCCCTTCAACAAATTACTGTACTTAAAATCTGAACGCATAGAGCCAGAAGTAGTAGTATCAGATCTCAATCACTAGCTTCCCAAAGGGGTGGATCTCTCAACTCACATCAGAGATGGGGGCTTTTCCTGTACAAAGACAAAAAAAAAAAGAATGTTGATAAGCCCTTGTTAGAGCTGCCTCACCAGTATTTTCATTATCAGTCTAGAGGCAGGCCTGGAGGCCTGAAGAATCCTATTCTTGTCTCTAGCCTGGAGCATCCACAGGAGAAATCTCCTGTGGACAAGTTAGTCTTATGCATGGTTTCCTTTTCCCCTCTCTAGTATGGACACAGGGTCACCACATAATCATTTATTTAGACAGACATTTGCTGCTAAATGGAAGGATTGAAATGGGAAGAGGAAACTGAGCCAGGTTCTTCCTCATTTCTAAATTCCTAGAACTCAAGGAGCCCTCATCCTAGTTACTACAGTGAGAGGCCTTAATTTATCATCACAAGGCAGGGAAGCAAAGGCCAGAGGCATTTACTGAAGTTGGTACAGGATCATTTGAAAATCAGCAGCCTTGCAGTCTGGTCTAGTCTAGTGACCACTGAAGTAGCATCCCTAATCCATATAGTCACTACCTGGGCTTCAGTTTCCAGGATGTAAGATATGCTTTGAGCTCCCCTGACATCAGGTGTTTGAAGTCTCACAGCAGAGAAGAGAAATTGTGCTCACTCATTTCCCTTTTTGTCTCACCCCTCTTATGATCTCACTGAGACAGGAAGTGTCAACACTTCGGCTATAATTGGTCAGACTCTAAGAAGCTTCTATCTTGAGCTAAGTATCCTGAGTCCCATACAATAAAGTCCTTGTTAGGTCTATGTCCAGCATGTCTTTGGCAGGTAGGTGGTGCAGTGGATAGGGTGGTGGGCCTGGAGTCAGCAAGATTCATTTTCCTGAATTCTAATCTGGCCTCAGACACTTACTATCAGACTCTGGGCAAGTCACTTAACCCCGTTCGCTTCAGTTTCCTCATCTGTAAATGTACTGGAGAAGGAAATGGCAAACCACTGCAGTACGTTCACCAAAAAAATCCCAGACAAGGTCACGAAGTGTTGGAAGTGACTAAAAATGACCAAACAATAAAAAGTAGAAAGGCCTACCTTAGGAAGTAGTGTGAATTCATTCCGGGGGATTCTGCCCTGTGCCCTGACATTTCCGGGTTCCCAGCAACCCTAAACCGAGTCAACCGAACCCTGTTTACCTCAGTTTCCTCATCTGCAAAATGAGCTGGAAAAGGAAATGGTAGACTACTCTATTATTCTTGCCAAGAAAACTTCGAAAGAGTTGGACACAACTGAACAACAACAACAAGGAGAGATTAGATAATAACTAGTTAGCAGGGGTAGTTAGATCAAATGAAAGTTTTTTAAAACATGGGGTGGAGAGAGGGAGCCGTGTGCATGTTTGTTGGCAGCAGGGAAGGAGCCAGCAGATAGGAAGAAACTGAAGATTAGAGATAGAGTGAGGAGGATAGCGGGGGTTATCTCCTGGAGAAAAGGGGAGGTGATAAGATTAAGGATGCATGCACACGGAAGGCACTTGGCAAGAAGGGCAACTTCTTCTGTACTGCATGTTAAGAGCTTTGGTATTAGTAATTTACAGAATGTGAACTCTCTCTATGAAAAAGTACCAGTTTATCTCACACCATTCATTGTCCCGAACAGGGACTCACTGACCATGTTATGGCTGAGCATTGGTGCCAATAAATATGTTCCCAGCCTAATTTCTCATTTTATTTCTCTGGAGATAGCCTTTCAGAATATGTCTAAAGGGGTGGGACAAGGTAGGAGCTTGAGGGTGGAGGTAGGAGTGGAAAATGCCTGCCTTATCTCTTAGCTGGGTGGGAGTAGGAGACAGCACAGCCTGGTTCATAGTGAATACAACCTAAATGAAATAGAAGTTGCACCCCAAGAAACATGCTTAGGAATGGACCTATGGGGCCACGTCAGGGAATAGACTCCCTGGGAATCAATCTCTGTTATATAAGCTTGTAAGCAAAATGCATTAATGAAAATCATTTATTTATCTTACTAGGTACCAAGTACTGTGCTAAGTACTAGGGATACACATAGAAAAAAGCAAGATAAGTCCCTGACTTCATGCAGTTTACATTTTAGTGGTGAATATAACTATAACAAGACAATAGGAAGCGGTGGCCAGAACACTTTGTTATAGAAAGTTACAGAGATAACCAGTGCTTCATCTGAGGAGGAGATTGACATAACCCCATCCTTGAACAATGGCAGATTTGAAGTGATCTTTGTTTATGGTTCCAGAACTATGTGGGGAGGGGAAAGAAGGAAAGAAAATTATTCCAGGAAGAGTCTGGAGGTGTTCAGGATTCCCATGAAATGAAAACTCTATAAAAATTCCACACTCTAGACCAATGCTTCAGCAATCAGCTTATTTGAGTAAGGTGAGTTCAGGGGAGGAGGTAGGGGACTTAGGTGCTGGAGTTCTGGTACAGCCAGCAGCTTCGAGGAAATACGAAAGCGATAAAGACAAAAATAGCCAAAATAACATGGTCACACTCACAGGGGGAGGGAGGAGCACTCATGTGTGGTGCCTAGCCACCACCACCCCCCTCCAAATGTCTATGATCCCCAGAGGTCTTATACACCATTCTGGCTGCAGGTGGCCTAGCCACCTGCAGGACAGTGCTTTCTAGTAGAGCTAGTAATAACTGAGCCCTTCTTGAGAAATAGGGACAAACATGCCAAGAATATTCCTTTACGCAGCATAAGGTGGATTTACTGAACCAGGAAGAGGATGTAGGTGGGTACCAGGAACCCATAATTCCCCAAAGGTCAAGAGGTTCAAGGTTTCTGAAAACTTAGTATCACAGTCTGGGTGCTGATCTTGCTGAGAATAGCTCAGTATGCAAAGATTATGTTTCAGAAAACACTGCAGGTGGACACCAGGGATATATATGTAGCTTAACAGGGTCAGGAGTCAGGGCCTTCTAATAATTGTATATCACAAAACTGTACCACTGGTGGGTGGGGAAAGGGCAAACACTTTGCTGGAGATGCTGGAATGAAGCAAGACTGCTTCTTTTCCAAAAGCAATGGCCAGAAAGGGGCAGTCATCAATCAGGAAAGCAGCACTTCAGGGTGGATATACTGTATGTGTCTAACACATATAATTCTTGGGCCTTTCAAGCAGATTCAACAGGCCAATAATACAACTGCTACATCCTTTACAGCTGCCATTTAGTTTCAAGTAGGCAATTAATAAAATGAGGAAGTTACAGAGAGATTTCTTTCAAAAGTGTATTTGTATAGCAAAGATCTAGAAACCAAGAAAATGTTCATCTCTTAGGGAACGTCTCCCCCATCCTCCAATCAGAGTATACAAATGTGATACAATATTACTGTGCTGTCAGAGATGGTGCGTGTGAAGAATTCAAAGAAGTGTGGGAAGATTTATATGAACAGATAGAGAGTAAAGAAAGCAGAACCAAGAGAAAAATATGCACATGGATGACAATAATGTAAATGGAAAAAAAAAACTTGTAACAACAATAACAAAAAAAAGCTTGATACTGAACATGGTAATTAGAATGACCAAACCTGACCCTGAAGAAGGATGAGAAAATGCACTCCCCTCCCTTTTTTTCTGCAGATATGGGGTGCTATGAGCGTGAAAAGTGGATTGTATTGTTAGACTCAGTTGCTGTGTTCGTTAATTTTGCTGAATTGCATTTTTTTTCCTCTACCACACTGGTTGTGGAAGGTGTCCTATCATTTCTACCTTCACAACATCTCTCAGATATATCTCCTCCTCTCTATCACAGCCACCACCTTGGTCTAGGTCCTCATCACTTGTTGCCTGGAATTTTGCAATAGCTTTCTCATTGGCTTCCCTGCCTCAAGTCTCTTCTCCAGGACTGTCCTCTACTCAGCTGCTAAAATGATTTTTGTAAAGTGCAGGTCTGACCCATGTCACTCCACTTTCACTCCCTTCTCAATAAACTCTTTTTTGTTGTTTTATTGATTTAGTCATGTCCAACTCTTCCTGACCCCATTTGGGGTTTTCTTGGCAAAGATAATGGAGTGGTTTACCATTTCCTTCTCTAGTTCATTTAAAGATGAAGAAACTGAGGAAAACAGGGTTAAGTGACTTGCCCAGGGCCACACAACTAGTAAGTGTCTATGGCTGGATCTGAACTCAAGTCCTCCTGACTCCAGGCCAAGCACTCTATCCACTGCACCACTTAGCTGCCCCCCAAAAAAACTCTAGTGGCTCCCTATTACCTCCAGGATCAAATATAAAATCCTCCATTGGCATTTAAAGCTCTTCACACTCTGGCCCCTTCCTACCTTTCCAGTCTTCTTACTCTTTACTCCCCTCCATGTCATCGAAGATCCAGCCATCCTGGCTTACCTGCTGTTCCTCACATAGGACAGTTCCTATCTCCATGCCTGGAAGGCTCTACCTCCTCCCCTCTGATTCCCAGCTTACTTCAAGATTCCACTCAAACCTTACCTTTGACGAAAAACTTTTCCTAGTCCTTCCCCTCCTCCCCAGTAGATTACCTTCTACTTACACTATTTATATCTTGTTTGAATACAATTATTTGCGTGTTATCTCTCTATAAAAATTCTGATGGCTATCTACTTCCAGGACACTCCCCTTCTAGTGGCTGGCTTTCTCTCCTCCCCACAGCCTGCCTTATACTAGGAAATTTTAACATACAAATTCACACTCTCTCAAAAACCCCAACCTCACAGTTCTTCTTTTCACATGACTTACTTTTCCATGACTCAGCCACATACAAAAGCAGTCATACCCTCAATCTTGCCAACATTCACAAAAAATGGGCTTCCGGGCCCATGAACTCTTAAATTCCCTTATCTGATCACATATTATTGTCATTCTATCTCCCCCTCTAGCTTGCTAGCTCAAACCCTGTTCATATATTCATCTTTTTAAAATATATTTTTATTTCATTAAATATTTCCCAATTACATGTAACGATTTTTTAAAACCAAATTTTTACATTCACTTTTAAAAAAAATTTTGAGTACCAAATTCTTTCCCTTCCCCCACCCATGGAGAAGGCAAACAATATGATATCAATTAGATATGTGAAGTCAGGCAAAACATGTTTCTATATTACCTATGGTGCAAAAGAAAACATACACACACAAAACAAGAAAATAAAGAAAGTAAAAAAGCATGCTTCCATCTGCGTTGAGAGTTCATCAGTTCTCCCTGGAGGCAGACAGCATTTTTCATCATGGGTCCTTTGGAATTGTCTTGGATCATCATCTTGATCAGAGTAGCTGAGTCTTTCAAAGTTGATCATTTTTCTTATCCTCATCTTTACCTTTAATCCTTCAACCTTTCAGTTCTTTCTCAGACCATCAATCTCCCTTCTCCCTTCTCCTCCCTTCCCCATCTTGAGTCTTTGATGAAACAATTCAACTCTACCCTGCCTCCTTCTTTGAGTCTCTTACACATGTTATCATTAGCCTTGGATCACTCCCACCAGTCACTGTGTTCACACCTACACATAAACTTCTGAATGAAGTTGAAGAAAATAACAGAACCATGCTAACTGGTTCCACTATAAATTTGTGTTCTATATGTTCTATAACCTCAACTGGGCCCTCACCATTTTTACATCTCCCTAATTAACTTACTCTCCCACTCTCCACAACAGTTCTTCCAAACCTTTTCATCCCTCCTCAAACTTCTCATGGCTCTTCCTCCCCCACTCCCTTTCAACTGAGAACCTTACCTCACATTTTACTGAAAAAAAAAATTGAAGCCATTCTCTGAGAGTTCCCTCTTATCCCTTCCTCCTCATCTCACATCAGTCAGATGTCTTCTGTTTCCTCCTTTATCCCTGTCTCACATGAAAAAATGCCCCTACTCCTTACCAAAGCAAACCTTCCACATGCACAAAAATGATCCCATGCCATACCATCTTCTCCAGAAGATTGCCTCATTCTCTCACTTATCTTAAATCCCACCTTATCTACTGGATACTTCCCTACTGCCTACAAACATGTCTATGTTGTCTCCATCCTTAAAAAAAAAAATCACTTGTTCTGTCTATCCCTACTAGCTATCTATCTTCCCATATCTCTTCTCTCATTTGTGGCTAAACTTCTTGAGAAGGCCGTCTACAGTACATCTCCATTTTCTTTCCTCTCACTATGCTTTTAATGCTCTAAAATATGGCTTCTAAACACATCATTCAACCAAAATTGTTCTTTCCAAGGTTCTTAATGCTCTCTTAATAATTAAATCTAATTCGTTTTTCTCAGTCCTCATCTTTCTTAAGCTCTCTGGGGCATATGACCTGTCAATCACCTTCTTTTCCTTGATATTCTTTTCTCTCTAGGTTTTCATGGTACTGCTCTACCCTAGGTGACCTCCTGTCAATCTGACAGTCTCTTTGGCTGGATCTTTGCCTGATAAAGATGTTCCCTGGGGTTGGGTCCTGGCTACTCTTCTTTTCTCCCTCAATACTATTTTATTTGGTGATTTTGTCAGGTCTCACGATTTAATTATAATCTCTATGTTGGTGATTCTCAGACCTATTTAACAAGCCCTAACCTCTCTGCTGACCTCTATTCTCCTACCTGCAACTACCTGTGGGACATCTCAAACTCAACTCTATGTCCATAGACATCTTAAGGTCCAAAACTGAACTCATAATCTTTCCCCCAACTCCTTTCTTCTGCCTAATTCCTGTATTACTGTGGAGAGCACAGGTACCTCTCAGGTACCCAGGCTCAGAACCTAGGTGTTATTTTCAATTCCTCACTCTTGCTCATTCTCCATATCCAATGTGTTGCAAAGTCCTGTTGATTCTACCTTGATAACATCTCTCTTATACCCCACCTTCTCTCCTCTGACACTGCCACCACTTCAGAGAAGGGCTCCCTCCCCTCACTCTTAGACTATTACACTAGTTCACTGGTTAGTCTCCCTGCCTCAAGCCTCTCTCCACTCAGCTGTCAAATTAATCTTCTTAAAGCCAGATCTGACCGTGTCAGCTAGTCAATCAGTTAATAAACATTTATTAAGTGCCTACTAGAGGATTCAAAGAAAGGCAGAAGATAGTCCCTACTCTCAGGGATCTCATAGTTTAATAAGGAGACAACATGCAAATAACTATGTACAAATAAGCTATAAATTGGAAATAGTCAAGAGAGGGAAGACACTAAAATTAAAGGGAATTAGGAAAGTGATCCTATAGAAAGCAGAATTTTAGCTGGGACTTCAAGGAAGCCAGGAAAGCTAAAAAGTAGAGATGAGAAAGGAAAACCTCCCAGGAATGAGAGACAGCCTGTGAAAATGCCTAGGGTCAGATGAAGTATCACCTATAAGTAACAGCAAGAAAGGTAGTGTCACTAGGTCATGGAGTACATAATGGGGTGAAAGAGACAAAGAAATATGGAAAGGTAGATGTGGGCCAGGCTATGGAGGGCTTTTGACTCCAAAAAGAGGATTTTTGTATTTTATCTTGGAGGTGATGGACAGCCACTGGATTTAATTGAGTAGGGAGATAACATGGTGAGATATATATTTTAGGAAGATCATTTAGACAGCTAAGTGGAGGATGGACTGGAGGAGGCAGCAACTCCTGGTAAAGAAACCAATCAGCGGGTTATTGCAATACTCCAGGCATGAGGAGATAACAGCCTTTTTTGGGGGATGGTGGCAGTGTCAGGGGAGAGAAAGGGGATTATATGAGAGATGTTAAGAAGGTAAAATTAACAAATGACTGGATATGGGGAGTAAGAGTCAGTGAGGAGTCCAGGATCAGATTGTAAACTCTAGGTGCCTATCAGGATGGTGGTACCCTCCACAGTAACAGAGAATTTAAGAAGAGGGGAGGATTTGGGGAGAAAGATAATGGATTTAGTTTTGGAATGTTGAATTTAAGATGTCTGTGGGACAACTAGTTCAAGATTTCAAGTAGACAATTGGAAATGGAAGACTGGAGGTCAGCAGAGAAGTTAGGGCTAGATTAGTAGATTTGAGAATCATCAGTATAGAGATGATAATTGAATTCATGAAAACCAGTGAGATCACTACGTGAAACAGTATAAAGGAAGAAGAAAAGAGGACCTAGGGGAGAAACCCTGAAGGGCATCCATGGTTAGCAGTTAAAACCTCAATGAAGATCCGGCAAAGGAGACAAAAGAGGAGCGGTCACGTAGGTAGGAGGAGAACCCGGAAAGAACAATGTCACAAAAACCTAGAAGGAATAGAATATCAAGGAGAAGGGGGCGACTGACAACGTCGAAGGCTGCAAAGAGGTCAAGAAGGATGAGTACTGAGAAAAGGCCATTGGAGCTGGTGACTACCAGATCATCTTACCCCCGTTCAGTAAATGCCAGTAGCTCCCTATTATCTCCAAGATAAAATATCAAATATCTTAGTTTGGCATTCAAAGCTTTTCACAATGTAGCCCCCTCCTTTTATATCTTATTCACCCATTCCCCCACCCCCCACCGCAGGTACTCTGTAATCTAGTGACACTGGCCTTGCTGTTTCTGGAATGAGACACTCTATCTCACAACCATAAACATTTTTTACTTGCTATCTCCCAGGCGTACAATGCTCTCCCTCTTCATTTCTGCTTCCTTTAAGTCCCAGCTAAAGCCCCACCTTCTATGAAAAGCTCTTCCAATTCCCCTTAATGGTAGTGCCTTCCCCTCTTCAAGGCAGTAGGTGGTATAGTGGATAAAGTGCTGGACCTGGAATCACAAAGAACTGGGTGACCCTGGGCAAGTCACTCAAACTATTTGCCTCACTTTCCTCATCTGTAAAATAAGGTTAATGATGGCACCAAACTCACGGGATTATACTAAGGATCAAAGAAGATAGTAATTATAAAGTACTTAGCACATAGTAAGTACTATATGTTGTTAGTTATTATTATTGAGTATCTCCAAATTTTCCTATATACATTTGATTTGTACACAGACAGGTGTTTGTGTGTTGTGTTCCCTATTAAATGTGCGCTCCTTGAAAATCAGGGACTATGTTTTGCCTTTCTTTGTATCCCTTGTACTTAGCACTATGCTTGGCAATACTAAGTACTTAATAAATGCTTAATAATTGCTAAATTGATTGTTGACTGACTTCTTTTAAAATCTTTCTGATAAGAAATGGCTCTCTGGATGAGAGAAGGAAGAATATACTGTGAAATATAATAGATGTAAAAACTGAAGATATAAATAATTTTTTAAAATGTTAAGTCTATTTTTACAATTCAACCCAGATTTTATCCAAATATAAATGGGACTAAGCCTGTTCTTCCTGACAGCATGGCTTATTGGATAGAACATTGGATTTAGACTCAGAAAAACTGTTCACATCTGCCTCAGACACTTAATAGCTAAGGGGTCCTAAACAACTCATTTAATCCCTATTGTCCTCAGCTTCCCCATCTGTAAAATTAGAATAATGATAGCACTGTTTCAGAGAGTTGTAGTGAAAATCAAATGAGATAATGAATGTAAAAGACTCTTAAAGGTACTATATAGATATGAGCTTTTATTGTTAGTTCCCCTTTTGCTCTTTCACTGACTCTTTTATTTTTGATAGACAGCCTTACCCCATCACCATCCCCTTGTTTTGTTCTAAGGTATGGATTGCTATGGTTAAATAATTCATCACCAAAGCCAAGCTATAGGTTATGAGTCCCTCCATAATTAGCTTGACAGGTCCTCAAAAAGAAGACATAGTCTGTTGCCAGACGAAGTCTTTTCAATATAAAAGACTTTTTTTTTTTTAGATATTATATTTTTCTGGATGACTTTGATATTTTTATTTTCCACTCTCTTTTTTGGATTGTTAGCCAATGACCTACCAATTATGTTGGTTCTTAAAAAAAAAAAACAGCTCTCAATTTTATCATTTCTGCAGTCTTTTTTTGCTTTCTGTTTATTATGTTTTAATCTTCAATATTTTTCTTTTCTATTTATTTTAGGTTTGTTAATTTGACTTTCATTTTTTTAAAATTTTAAACAGTCCACTAATTCTGTCTTTTTCTGTTTTGTTACTATTTTAAGAGATATCTCAGATAATTCACAAGACTAGTGGCACCCCCAAAATTTTTACTTGTTTTATTGCAGATGCTCTTTTTTTTAAACATTTATTATTTCTATGTTTGTTCTTTGCCATCATTTGGAATATCATAACTTACCATAACTTAGTCTCTATGTAGGTCCACATCTTTTACTATTTTATAATTTTAGTTTTCCTGAGTTATTATCTCTGAAGGTTTTATTTAATATTTGTCTTTTTGTATTTTTTTATGATTTTCTTATCTCACAGAACATGATTTCTCTTTACAAAAAAGTACATTTCATGTTTTGACATACATATTTTTTTAATGTGACCATTCAGAACATGTCTTTCAAATCTAATTTTTCCAATAGTCTATTCAGCTTTATATGTCTTTTGCTGATCTTTATGTTAGGTTTGTGTAGGTCTGAAAGAGGAACACTAAAGTCTAGACTTATGTTAGTATCTGTGTCTTTTTGCAATTTGGTTACCTTTTCTTTTATAAATTTAGAGAGTATGGCATTTGGTGCATATACTGGTAAAAATTATATTGTTGTGGGGCAGCTAGGTGGTGAAGTAAGTAGAGCACTAGCCCTGGAGTCAGGAGGACCTGAGTTCAAATCTGACTTCAGACACTTGACATACTTGCTAGCTGTGACTTTGGGCAAGTCACTTAACCCCAATTGCCCTGCTTTCCTCCTTCCAAAAAAAATTATATTGTTTTATTGTCTATGGTACCATCAAGTATAATATACTTTTCAGTATGATCATAGCTGAAAACATAATTGCATTTCTGTTTTTTAAAAAATCTTCTGAATCATAGTGTTTTGTCACATACCCTTTCTTTTTTTAAAGTATGATTTATTTAATATTTTAATTTTCAGCATTGATTTCCACAAGAGTTTGAATTACAAATGTTCTCTCCATTTCTACCCTCCCCCCCACTCTAAGATGGCATATATTCTGATTGCCCTGTTCCTCAGTCAGCCCTCCCTTCTGTCACCCCATTGCCCCCATCCCCTTACTTTCTTGTAGGGCAAGATAGATTTCTATGCCCTATTGCTTGTATATCTTATTTCCTAGTCACATGAAAAATTTTTTTTTTGAACATCTGCTTTTAAAACTTTGAGTTCCAAAGTCTCTTCCCTCGGGGCAGAGCCAAGATGGCGGCTGGAGAGCAGGGACTCGCGTGAGCTCCCTGCCAGGTCCCTCCAAAAACCTATAAAAAATGGCTCTGAACAAATTCTAGAACTGCAGAACCCACAAAATAGCAGAGGGAAGCAGGGATCCAGCCCAGGACAGCCTGGATGGTCACTGGATGAGGTCTATCTTGCATGGAGCAGAGGGGAGCGGAGCCCTGCGCCAGCAGCGGCAGGACCAACCAGACCAGGAGCCGGGCGGGACAAGCCCTAGTGCCCTGAATCAGTGAGCTGTGGCAGTTACCAGACTTCTCAACCCACAAACACTAAAGACAACAGAGAAGGTTAGTGGGGAAAGCTGCTGGGGACAGAGTGAAAAGAGTTTGGAGTTTGGCCACTGCCTGGGAGGCAGCAGTGGGAGGGGGGAGGTGCAGCTACAGAAATACAGCTGCAGTTGCTTCTGGCCCCAGGCCCACCTGGTGGGAGGAATTATGTGGCAGATCAGAGCAGGAGTGCAGAGCTTGCTTAAGATTTTCGTCAGGTTTGGGTTGGTGGTTCTTGAGGAAGGAGTGCTGCTGTAGCAGAGCTGGCTGTATAGAAATTGCTCTGAAATCAACAGCTCATCCCCTCAAACTTAGAACAAAGTACTCTTTACACTACAAGCAGTCATACTCTGCTGAAAAACTCAAGGGTCAAGTAAGTTTGCTGGGAATATAGCCAGGCAGAGAAAACACACTCAGATTCAGTCTCAGACGTTGGAATCTTTCTTTGGTGACAAAGAAGACCAAAACATACATCAAGAAGTCGATAAAGTCAAAGAGCCTACAACAAATTCTCTTCCCTCTTCCCTCCCTGCCCACCTTCCCTAAGAAGGCAAGCAATTCAACATAGGCCACATGTGTATCATTATGCAAAACCCTTCCACAATACTCATGTTACAAAAGACTAACTATATTTTGCTCCTTCCTATCCTATCCCCTTTTATTCAATTTTCCCTCTTGGCCCTGCCCCTTTTTGAAAGTGTTTGCTTTTGATTACCTCCTCCCCCATCTGCTCTTCCTTCTATTGTCCCCCCTTTTTTATCTCCTTCCTCCTTCTTTCCTATGGGGTAAGATACCCAATTGAGTGTATATGTTATTCCCTCCTCAGGTCAAATCCAATTAGAGCAAGATTCACTCGTTCCCTTTCACCTGCCCCCTCTTCCCTTCCTAAAGAACTCCTTTTTCTTGCCATTGTTATGTGAGATCATTTACCCCATTGTATCTCTCTCTTTCTCCCTCTCTCAATATATCCATCTCTCATTTACTTTATTTTTTTAGATATCATCCCTTCATATTCAACTCACTCTGTGCCCTATATATAATATATATATATATATATGTATATTATGTGTGTGTATGTGCATGTGTATATTCACCCTAATACTAAGGTTTCATGAATCATATACATCATTTTTCCATGTAGGAATAAAAACAAAACAGTTCAACTTTAGTAAGTCCCTTGCAATTTCTTTTTCTTGTTTACCTTTTCATGCATCTCTTGATTCTTGTGTTTGAAAGTCAAATTTTCTATTCAGCTCTGGTCCTTTCATTGAGAAAGCTTGAAAGTCCTCTATTTTATTGAAAATCCATATTTCGCCTTAGAGCATGATACTCAGTTTTGCTGGGTAGGTGATTCTTGGTTTTAATCCTAGCTGCATTGACCTCTGGAATATCCTATTCCAAGCCCTTGGATCCCTTAATGTAGAAGCTGCTAGATCTTGGGTTATCCTGATTATGTTTCCACAATACTCAAATTGTTCCTTTCTGGATGATTGCAGTATTTTCTCCTTGATCTGGGAGCTCCGGAATTTGGCAACACTATTACTAGGAGTTTTCTTTTTGGGATCTTTTTCAGGAGGCAATTGGTGGATTCTTTCAATGTCTATTTTACCCCCTGGCTCTAGAATATCAGGGAAGTTTTCCTTGATAATTTCTTGTAAGATGATATCTAGACTCTTTTTTTTTGATAATGGCTTTCAGGTAGTCCAATAATTTTTAAATTATCTCTCCTGGATCTATTTTCCAGGTCAGCTCTGCACTCCTGCTCTGATCTGCCACTTAATTCTTCCCACCAGGTGGGCATGGGGCTGGAAGCAACTGCAGCTGTAGGTCTGTAAGCAGCCTCAGAGCTGCAAAACCTTCGCCAACCACAAACTCCTTTCACTCTGTTCCAGCAGTTTCCCCCCCACCCTCCCCCAACCTTCTCTGTTGTTTTTGGTGTTTGTGGGTTAGAAGTCTGGTAACTGCCACAGCTCACTGATTCAGGGTGCTAAGGCCTGATCTGCCAGCTCCCAGTCTGGTTGGTCAGGGGGGCGGCCCATGCTGGGCTCTGCTCTGCTTAGCTCACAGCACTGTGAGACAGACCTTACCCAGTGACCATCCAGGCTGTCCTGGGCTACAGCCCTGCTTCACTCTGCTATTTCTCGGGTTCTGCAGTTCTCGAATTTGTTCAGAGCCATTTTTACAGGTATTTGGAGGGTCCTGGGGGAGAGCTTTAGGCAAGTCCCTGCTTTCCAGCTTCCATCTTGGCTCCAACCTCCTCCATACCCTTACTTTCACTGTGTGTATCTTTAGTTTTTAAATGTGTTCCTTTTTTGTAGAAAGTTGTTGAGTTTTGTTTTCTTATCCATTCTATTATTTTCTTTCTTTTTATTGGGAAGTTTAATCCACTCATATTTATAGTAATAATTGTTAGTGAGAGAAATGATTATTAAATAACCACTTATTGGGGAGATCCAGAGTTTTTCCCTTCCTATTTCCTTATTCTGTAGTAGGTTAGGCCAGCATCTGAAGGACACTGCTGATAATGAGACTGGATTAACTGTATCCTCAATCTTGTTCAGATCCCACCCAAGTGTGGAACCCCACAGTATTCTAATCAGGCTTGGGTTGGGGTGAGTAGATCTTTTGTCTAGATTACCCAAGCTTGTGGCAGCTCTGGGAGCAAGAATGTTCACATCCCCCAGCCCCTTATTAGAAACAGATCCACCGATTATTATAATAATCATTCTCTTATTACTTGTTAATCAATCAGAGTTGATTTCCACCCTCAGGAATACCCATTCTTCGAAGGGCATATAAGGATTGAGTGGGTTTCATGAGGGGGTCTTTGGCATTAGAGAGTGCCACTGACCCCTTTTATTAATTATTTGCTAGCATAATTAATAAAATGATTAATTACCCAGAAACTATGTCTCTCGAACTTTTATGTCACATTAGGTTTATATTTTCCTCCATTTTATGGTTTTGTACTCGGCTTTTTTAAAAACTACTTTTCTGAGTCCATACTTACTCTTTCAATTATCTTTACTTACAAAAAAATTGGTCCTAGACTTCACCCACAGGTTTTCTGCACTCCCTCCTTTACCTTTGCCCTATCCTAAATTTTAAAAATTCACTTGAATAATTTTCCTTCCTTTCTTCCTTCCTTCCTTTCTTTCTTTTCACCTTTCCTCCCCCTTATTCCTTCCTTCCTTCTTTTCCTTCCTTCCCTGTAATCCAGTAAAACTGGTGTAATTGCTATTCCTCACACACAAAACTCTTGGCACATAGTAGATTATTAATAAATGCTAATTGACTGGTTCCTTCAATACAAGATTTTGTTTTGTTTGACTTAACTATTTGTTATAAGGGTTTTCTTTTTATTATTCTTTTCCAATGGGGTGTAGGAAGTAGGAGTGGGGAATGGAAGGGAGAAAAATAATGACTTTGATCACAAAAATTTAATTTAACTTTTAAAAAAACTGTTGGTCAACAGCGTCAAAATTTGCAGACGTCAAGAAGGTTAAAAGGAGGGGACTTGTCATATTTCTCAGTTCTAAATTTGTAATTCTATGATCTTAAGAATCAGTACTGATAAAAGACCATTGTACTCTAAGATATTGTTGGTAATTCAGAGAGAGCCATATCATTCAAACAGGGGAGGCAGAAAAATGATGGCAAATGTTGGAGAAGCCAAGGCAATAATTACAGATAGTATCCACCCTCCACCCCACCCCTACTCTCAGGAATTTGACTATAAAGGAATGGACAGTGTCATATGCTCTAGTTTCCATTAAGCTCTATAGCAACAGTGCTTCTTGTGAGTTTCCCATTGATTGTAAGCTTTCAGAGGGCAGGGACTATTTTTTTGCCTTTTTCCCCCAGCACTCAGCACAGTAACTGGCACACAGTAGGTGCTTAATAAATGTTTATTGATTGCTTGATTTCTGATCGTGGTCGATTTCCTGGCATCCTCATAGACAAATGACTAGGCTTCTGGAACTCTGAGCCCACTGTGGTATTTTGCTCTGTTCACTGATGTTTCTTATCTAATGCCTGATTACAACACAGCTGCTTGGGGAACATTCTATTCTCCCCCAGAGACTGAAGAGAGAACAAACATGCAAACAAAACTTAACACATGCAATACCCAGACTCCTTGTCTCCTTCTGGCCTTCTGGCCAGGCTCCTTGTGGCCCCCCTCTCAGCTATAGCTAGGTCCATGATATTGGTGGGACAGTAACATATTTAAATCTATAGTTCATATAACCTTGGGGCGGGGGAAGCATAGGGGAGGGAGAGAAGAAGGGAGGAGGGGGATGTGTGATGGGCTCTGAGCTTATCTTTCAAAGAATCTTTAATTTTTCTTTAATTCCAGGCCAGGCTAACAGTAACATTGCTTTAGCCACAGCAATGCTAAAACCAACAGATAAAGTGCTCCAATCCTCCTTCCTCATATGTTTGTTTTTTCAGTTGATTGTCTTTATAGATCTATGGTATGAGCAGGGTGCGTGTACAGTCTGAAAAGCTTTTAAAATATCAGACCTACTCTCTTTCTCCATTTCACAGCTAAGACACAGGGACCCTCTGTCCTTTTTTCCTCCCCCACCCCACCCCCATCCTTCTCCCTCCTCATGGTCCTAGAGAGAAAAACGGAAAGGGAGTAATCAGACAAGAAAAAGAGAACAGATTTTCATGCATTAAGTTCCTAGAGAAGAGCAGAGGGAGTAACTAGCCGCCTTTCAAGGAGATCCAGGCATCCCTCAATGACAGTTGTTCCAACTCTCAGTTCTTGGGTTCAGTTGTGGCTTGAATCTAATTAGTATTTCCCTGAGCTCCTCAGCTGGTGATGGTCAGCAGAAGGGCTTACTCCGCCATTAGCCTGCCATTGATAACATTTCTTTCAAGCCACTTAAAGGTCTGTGTAGCATGTTTGCACTGGATTCTTTTAGGCCACCCCAACCTTCTTCTCCCAACTCCTCCATGGAAGTTTGTTATTCTCCCAGGCCCCTCAGAATCAAGAGTTGAAGCAGGAGTATCAGTTTTCCTTCTTAGCCTCTTGGACCCCTCAACTCTTGTTGAATTTAGGAGGGAGGAAAGGATGGAGTGTCATGCACATAAGTTCCCCCACTAGTGCTTCTTCTTCTGTTCTTTTTTTGGAAGGGGTGAATGCTTTATTTCTTTTCATTTATTATTTATTTATTTTAAACATTCTTTTAAAAACATTTTGAGCTCCAAATTCTCTCCTTCCCACCTGCCCCTTCCCCACTTACTGAGAAGGCAAACAATATATAAATTATACATGTGAATCATATTTTCATATTAGCCATGTTACAAAAAAAAATAAAAAGAAAGGGAAAAAATGATACCTCAGTTTGCACTCAAGAGTTCATCAGTTCTCTCTCTGGAGGTGGATAGTATTTTTCAGTCCTTTGGAATTGTCTTAGATCATTGTCTTGATCAAAGTAGTTGTCTTTCACAATTGGTCACTGTAGTAGGAAGGCCGAATTTATGATCTCAAATATAATCATGTATATGTTTGAATGGTCTGAAATTGCAAGGTATGAGAGATTCTCTAAGGAGAAAACAACAAGAAATTTATTTAGGCCCCACCACAGCAAA
>CM053622.1:548615825-548629092 GCA_028646595.1 Phalanger gymnotis
CTCCTCAGGTCCCCAACCCCCCTTCTTCTTGCTAGCTTGATAAAATACAGCCGTGAGCTAAATAAAGTGCTTTTTGCCAGCCACAGCTGTCTGTCTCTTGCTTCTTCTCTCTCACCTTTTCTTTTTCAGGCTGGGTCCTCCTCGAACCCCACGTTAACTGGCCCTGGTGGACAGGGCAAAGACTTACTCAGATATGAAAGCTGTATAGAAAATAGATAGAAGATGGAGAGACCCCAGGCTAGGAGGACAATTAGGAAGATATTACAATAATGCATGTGAGATGCTACAGGGCTCTGAACAAGGGTGGTAATTCTATGAGTAGAGTGGAGACAGAGGCAAAAGGTGCAATGGAGAAGAAAGTAACAACAGATTGGATCATCCACGAGGCTTCTATATCTCCTGCCATTTCTGGTAATTCACTAAGCTTTAGCCTTATGTAGCATCCCATCACCCTCTTCCCTGCACCAGAAACGTGGGCCTTCAAAAAGTTCTCCCAGGTTAAAATACTTTGTGGATGAGCATCCACTCAAAACCACAGTATGAATGCCCCATACTGATGTGTTTGCTCTTATGTAGCCAACTAGAAAGGGCACTGCAGTTCAAAGCAAAGATAGATAATCATCTAGGATACCAAAACAAACGAAAACATCCTCCTCCTCATATACTCTCTCATAGACTGGGGAAGGTCACAAATACAAGAAACATTAATAAGAAAGGCAGATCTTTTTATCCAGCCCTGAACTCTCTCTCCCGACCTGTTTTGCATTTCCAACTGACTATTAGATATCTCTAATTGGGTGTCCCATTGACATCTTAAACTCAACAGGTTCAAAGGCTACCTTTCCTCCCAATCCTAACTTTCCTATTGCTGCCAAGGGTACCACCATTCTCCCAGACACCTAGGCTTACAACCTAGGTGCTGTCGACCTGAAATAAAGACTGCCAAAACAGCACAAATTAGGATCTTTTAAGCCATGGCAAAAGAATTGCAATCTGGGGGCCACTCCCTTCACCAGGGTATAGGGGTGCCCAAGAGGGGCATGGCCTCGAGAAGCTGTTACATAAGTTGTTTTATGTAACAATCAAAAGTCCATAGAAAAGGCTGAGGGAGGCTGGGGGCATAGGGAGGGGTGACATCTGGTGAGAACAGTAGGCTTGGTCTCTGAGAGCAGCAAACAGGAAACCAGTTTGGACCTGCTCCAATCATGGGGTCAGTTGGGATCAAAGTCAGGCAGCCCCTTCTGAGGTCTGCATTCAACATTCTTTTTTAACTGTTTCAGTAACTCTTAGGCAATTTATAGTTCTAGGATCAGGCAAGGTCAGCAGCTGCACTCAGCAGTGTCTCCTTTACCCCTTTTTCTCTTACCTCCTCTCCCCTAGCTCCCATATCCAATCTATTGCTAAGGACTATGGACTCTCTCTTCATAACATTTTTCATATATATAACTTTCTTTTCTCTGGCTCTGCCACTACCAGGTACAAGCCCACAGAATCTCACTCCAGAGCTATTTCAATAGCCTGTTGGTTCCTTTCCCTGTTTCAAGTTTTTGAACTTCACTCTAAGCTATCTTCCATTCAGCTATCAAACCGGTCTTCCTAAAGCACAGATCTGACCACGTCACTCCCTTATTCGATAAACTCCAATGGCTCCCTATTATTTTCAGGATCAAATATAAAATTCTGTTTGACTTTTAAAATACCTTATCATCTGACCCCTTCCTACCCATCTAGTATTCCTACACTTTACTCTCCTCTATGTACTCTGACATCTTGTGACACTGGCTTCCTTGTTGTTCTACACATGAGATATTCCATTTTCCAACTATGATCATTTTCCCACTTGGGGGTGTGTCGGGTGGCAAGACCACTTGAGTACCCCAACAATTCACAGAGGCTTCTCAGGTAGGGACAGAAAAGGAATTACTTTTATTTTATAAATCTCGCGAGATTAGGGCATCACCTCCACTAGGACGAACTAGTGGAGGGAGGCAGATCAGAAAGGCAAAGCACCAACATACATCCTATAGCAAAAGAACTCCCGTCCACCACTATCCCTCCTCTCCATTGGCTGGGAGGCAGGCTTACAATCTAGGGGAGAAAAGCTAGGAAAAGAACCAGGAAATCAGACACAGCCAATCCAAATCACATAAGGTAAAGAGGACGAATAAGGAAAAAGGGAGGGCGGTGGGGCTTCCAGGAGCAGGGAACAAACAATTGGTATGTGGTTCTTTTGTTCTTATTTGGTAACCACCCTGTGACTAGCACTGAGGGAGAGAGAAAAAGGCACTTATGCCCCAGGCCCAGAATTCTTGAGAGTTAGGTAATCACATTCCTACAAGGTCAAACCCTGAGTCCATTCCATCCTTTCATTGCTCCTGCTTATTCCAGAAATAAAAAAGTAATTTTTATATTTTCTCTCTCTGTGAAGTCTTCACAAGAATTATCCCCCACTCAGGGGAATCAGTAGGGGACTCTCTGTCTCCCATGCCTGGAATGGTTCACATCTTGACTTACTTTAGGTTCCAACTTAAATCCCACTATCTGCAAAAAGTCTTTCTTGACCTCCCCCCCCCCAATATTAATGCCTTCCCTATTTATTATCTCCAATTTATCTTGTATATATCTCGTTTGTACATAGTTGCTTGCCTGTTTTCTCCCCTATTAGATTGTAAACTCCTTGAGGGCAGAGACTGTTTTTTGCTTTGCTTTGCATTCCTAGTGCTTAGCACAGTACCTGGCACATAGTAGGTATTTAATAAATGTCTATTGACTTCACATACATGCATGGGCACACAGGAAGAAACATGTAGCTAACAAACATAAATGAACTAATCTACCTAGGCACATGCACAAAGGGCAAATATATATGGATATGTGCAGCAAAGCTACGCTCAGCTGGGATAATTCACATCTTCAGTGCCATAGTACCATTGTATCTATTATCTCCTGGACATTGTTCCTTCTTTCTTCACTGGTCTTCAGCTATTCAGATTTCTGAGCTATCTTCTGCACTCTGACACCTGCTGCCATGATGCAATGGTTGCCTCTCCTTTGAAAGACAAAGGTCAGCAGAAGTCCTTAGGCTTGGACTAAATCTATTCTTTGAACCGATTCTCCTTTTTGACTAGCTTCTCTGACACCTTTACTCTAATTATCCACTGAGTTATGGTCAGAAGTCTCTTGAGTTTTTAACCCAGTCAAACATTTTTAAGGTCCCACTTGCACAAATCACAAAGGAGCTAGGGAAAGTTGCTTTCAATTCCTACCTCATCTCCATACTATTCATATTCTATGCAAAATCACAGGGGCTGAACTGAGTAGAAAAATTGCAAGACTGATGATCATTGACCTATTTCCCATAAAAACAAATCTTCATCATTTGATAATCACAAAAACTTTAATCTCTCTGAATATAATTTAATATATAACATTAAGGGGTCTCAAGAGCTGTATGAGCTCTGTGGTAGAGTCATTTATGTAACAAGGTCTAGATTTTGGCACTACAGAAACTAAATATTATTAATTTATACAAGCCCTGATTAGTCAGTCAAAAAGCATTTATTAAGCATTTTCTGTGTGCCAGGCACACTAAGTTCCAGAGAATCAATGAGAGGCAAAAACAGTTTCTGTCCTTGGGAAATTCACATTCTAATGAGGAAGACAACATATCAACAATTATGTATGTGCAAATACAGACAATGTAGATGGGAGGGAATGTAAATCAGAAGGAAAGCATTAGCAATAAGGGGATAGAGGGAAACCAGAAAAGGCTTCTTGCAGAAGGTGGGATTTGAGCTAAATCTTGAAGGGAGTCAAGGAAACCAGGAAATGGAGTCAGGGAGACTCAAATCAGGGCTCAGACATTTACTAGCTGTGTGACCCTGAGCAAGTCACTTAACCTCAGTTTGCCTCAGTTTCTTCATCTGTCAAATGAACTAGAGAAGGAAATGGCAAATCATTCTAGTACCTTTGCCAAGAAAATCCCAAGTGAGGTCACGAAGAGTCAGACACAACTGAAAAATGGTTGGACAACAAAAATTAAAGGGAGGGATATGAGTGATAGACACCCCGAAATACATGCTAACCTGGAGAAAGTCCATTCCTGAGGGCTCTCAAACAACTTTCAGGAGGGAAGCAGCCTGAGCAAAGTCTCAGGAGGAAAGAAAATGTATGCTAAAGAGTAATGAAGTCCAGTCACAATGTGAAGGAACAATCTCAGACTTTGCCTCTCCCTGGGCAGGTCGAAGCCAACCACAAAAGGTTCTGTAATAAGTTAGAAGGACAGTGAAGGTGCTTGTGATAAGTGAAGAGTTTTCCTAGCTGACTGTGGGCTCTAGCAGTATCAATCAAGAAGGACTTACTAAATGCCTACTATGTGCCAAGCACTATGCTAGACATGGGGGATGAAGACCAGAATAAAATGGTCTAGCCAGGGGAGATGTACTTTATGGGCATATGCAAAATTTACATGTAACTGTCTCTCACAAGGCCTCAGATGGACCCAGATTCATCTAGGGATAGCATAATGCCAAAGAGGGGTGGCCAGCAATTTCTTGCTTAGACTCATTGCCCCCATTCCAAAGTAATTGCGAGAAACTCTTTAAAACAAAGCTTAGATATGATTCATGTCTAGGGCTTCCTAAAAAAGTGAGTAACAGTTCCTTCCAGGAAAGGTATTCAATGTATAGTACAATATGGATATCATGTATAGGATACATCCATCAAATGGGCAAAGATAATAAAAAACAATAAAATTCAATGTTGACTCAGCTGTGGAAAAATGGCATGATAACAAACTTCTAGTAGAGTCATGAATTGTTTGTTCTTTTGGGAAAATAGTATGGATTGATATGATAAAAGTTATGAAAACAAAGGCCCCACTATTAAATTTACATCCTAAGAACAATATTGACAGGAAGAAAAGACCTATCTATACAAAAATATTCCTAGCAGCACTCTTTGTAATAACAACAACAAATTGAAACGAACTATATTTCCGACTGGAGAATTTTAAAATAAATTTTAGCAAATGGATGTCTTAGGATACTTCTGTGCTATAAAAAACCTATTTGAAGAATTCAAGAGTGCATGGCAAGGCTTATTTGAAATGATGCATAGTAAAGAAAATAGAACCAAAATCACAACACTCATACTAGCTACAATTAGATAAATAAAGACATTAAACGGGCATAAAATTCACATAAAGTATACTGAACAACTTTCTTGACCACTTTTTTTTCTAGATTTTTTCTTTTGCAGGGGGAAGGCAGGGTAATTGGGGTTAAGTGACTTACCCATGGTCACACAGCTAGTAAATGTGTCAAGTGTCTGAGGTGAGATTTGAACTCAGGTACTCCTGACTCCAGGGCTGGTGCTCTACTCACTGCGCCACCTAGCTGCTCCTTGACCACCTTCTTAAATCTAAAATATATAGGTTTTGTTTCTTTTAAAACCTGTCAAATAACATACATCTATAACTCATGGGCAATTATTTAAATAACTTTTTATATTATTTAGTTTAGTAAGGAGGAGGGAGTTTTTTTGTACTTTCTTCCTTTTGTTTTTGGTCATTTATTCCAAAGTTTATACTCAGCTCTGGAAGTTAAAACAAGATGTATCATTTAAAAAAAAAAACACAAAGGAAAGAAAATAAATCTGTCACCAAAGACCAGATTTTCCCTTTGTCCTCTGATCATTTTGCTATTTTTAAAAAATGCAAATAGGCTGAATTTTTCAAGAAACAGTTTTAAAAATTACAAAATGGGTTGCAAAATAGAATCTCTCAGCACATATACAGGAAACACATTTGATCCAGAAAGTTTTGAAAAATTTCTCTGCATAATCGCCAGTTAAAAAAGCAAGACTATTCCTGATGATAGACAAGTTACAATTCAAACCAGAAAGCCTTTAAAAAAGATAAACAAGGATATTATGGTAAGATTCAAAATGAGAACATATGAATTTTCAATTTATATGTACCTAATAATGATTTTTTTTACTAGCAAATTTTTACTGGGAAAAATGTTAAGTTCTACATTAAAAAACAGGTAACAAATCCATAATAGCAGAAGACTATAACACCTCATGATCAGACTATGATCACTAAAAAAAAAATTCTTGACTGAATAGAGTATCAAGTACACTAGATTTTATAGCCACATGGAGAGAACTCAATGGGAAAAGCATAACAAAATTCATTAGGAAAAGCAGACAAAAAAGTAGGTGGAATAGTGGACATGGAGAAACTTAAGGAGAGAAACAAGAATAGGATTAATGAAGAGAAGGACCTCAATTTAGCAACATCATTTTCAGCAGAAACTAACCGAAGGGATGAAGATGCTGACATGATGAAATTGAGACTGAGCTAAAGAAGAGGAAAGGAACTGTGGAAAATGAGAAGCATGAAGAATGCTGAAGGCTGTCTCTATGAGTTCCTCAAGAACATCCTAGTCTCCTCAGCTAAGAAAACAGAACAGATGCTGTCTGACCTGATGCTGAGTGGCATCCCTGAAGTGAAGCTGGGCATTGATAGAAACATAAAAACATATTTCAACAGAAGATGCTAAGACATGCCTCCTGGCTGGGCAACACAACAAAAAGAAAGACAGTGAAACCTCTTTTGTTCCCACATTGGTTGGCTGTGAGCTATGTGCAGCACAACGAATTTTATCATGAAAAGCAAAATGCCTCAATTTGGAGGCATTAAGAAGAGCAGAAAACTCAACCCCTCAAGATGGAAGACACAGAGAAACCAGAACCTGAGAGGTCTCCTCAAAATCACAAGCCCCTTACCCATCCACCACATCAAGGAAAAGGCAACAGATGATTATCATCATGAGAAGTTTAAGAAGATGAACAGTTGCTGTTGATATCAGCTCAGTAAGAGTGGGTGGGGAGGGCTTTTTTTCAGTTTACTTTTTGCCAAGCACAAGACGCAATGTAAATATCACAGAAAGAAAAAAGAAAAGAAAAGTACACAGACAAAACTATTAAGAACAATGAAAATGAGACAAGAAAAAAAAAAGCTTCATCTTATCAGATTTTCAAGTGTATTATAAAGCAATATAGTTATCTCTTCCACACCATGGGAGTAAGAAGTTCAGTGGCCCCGTGATCTGGAAAATCCACGTAAAATTTTTTGGCCCTCCCTACATATCAGAGAAGAAGTCTAAATTTCTGAATTTTTTCTTTTTCTTTTATGAGGTGCTTAGAGTACTTTATTGTAAACTTTGTGTATATTTGTGGTATTAAAACATAAAACATTTTGATATTATATAATACTATACATATATTTTACACATTTCTGAGTTTCTGAACTTTTTCTCTGCCATCTGCTGGTTTTCATGTGTCATCCGCAGCTTCCACAAGACTTCCCCCACCCCCTGAATTCCCATTTAATTTCTTATGCCCACCTGTAATACATCGAAATTGCAAAGGGGAAAAATCGAGATATTGAAGGGATAACTGTAATTATAAAAACTATTGTTATGGCAAAAATAGAGCAATTGAACAGAATAAGAAATAAAGAAAAACCTAATATACATAAGAAGATGGTGTTTGGAAACAAGGCTGTGTGCTTGCTCCTATGCTTTTTAGCATGATGTTTTCAGCAATGTTGTCAGATGCCTTCAATGAGGACAAATACAGCATCAAGATCGGCTACCATACTGATGTTAAATTAACTTGAAAAGGTTACAAGCCAAGATTAAAGTAGAGGGAGAGTTGGTACATGATTTTTTTGTTTGCAGATGATTGTGCATTCAATGCAGCCTCTAAAGCTGAGATACAACAAAATATGGATAGTTTCTCTGCTGCTTGCACCCAAATTTTGGCCTCACAATTAACACCAAGAAAACATAGGTGCTCCACCAGCCAGCGCTGCATCATCCATATGTGGAACCATCACTTATAGCAAATGGAGAAGTTTTGAATACTGTGGATAAGTTCGCTTACCTTGACAGTATGCTTTCCAGGGATGTACACATCGATAATGAGACTGATGCAAACATTGCCAGAGCTAGCTCAGTGTTTGAGAGTCTCTGAAGGAAAGTATAAGAGAGGATGTATTAAATTGACTCTCAAACCGAAGGTCTACATAGCCATTGGGCTGACCTCATTGTTGTATGCCTGTGAAACCTGGACAGACTACTAGCACCATCCCAAGAAACTGAAGCGCTTACATTTGAATTGTCTTAGGAAGATTCTGAAGATCACCTGGCAGGTTAAGTACCAGATATTGAGGTCCTTTCTGACAGCTGAATTACCAACCATTCAAATTCCACTGCAGAAAGCACAACTCTGATGAACTGGCCACATTGTTTGAATGCCAACAGTATGCTTGCCTAAAAGACTATTTTACAGAGAACTTATGAAGGGAAGATGCTCATAGGGTGGTCAGAAGAAGTGATATAAGGGCACTCTCAAGTTCTCTCTAAAGAACTTTGGAATTGATTGTATGACATGGGAGATGCTGGCAAAGGACTGCCCAGCATGGTGTGCCCGAATCAAAGAAGGTACTGTGCTCTATGAGCAAAGCAGAATTGCAGTACCTCAAAAGAAAGGTGAGCTGCGCAAACTTAGAGAATCCACCCCAAATGTTCACACGGACTATTTGTGTCCAACCTGTGGTAGAGGATTCCCAGATCATATCAGTCTGATCAGCCCCTTGACTCTAACTTAGTGATGTCATTTTGGTTCTCTTTGAGAATGAAGGACAACAACCAACCCACCAGCCATCTCAGAAAAAAAGAGAAATGGAAAAATCAATTGGTATTTAATTTTTTAAAAATTGTTAGAAAAATTTGATAATTCCATGATAAATGTGATTTTTAGATCTAGGGTTCTCATCATACACTACAATAAATTTAAACTATAGCAATTACCTAAATATATTTTTTTAAGCTAGAAGAAAAATAAAATTGTCTCACATGCTGCAAGGAGGAATAATTTTATCAATCAAACGAATGGTAGAAGTTATTTGACACAAAATCAAAAGATTTTATTTTTTTAAAAGAAAAAAATTAAAAACAAAATAATACTTCTTAAATAAAAGCAGAAGAAATAGGGGGAAGATTTGCTGAAAATACATCTGATAAAAGTCTGATATTTAGAATCTATTAGAAACAGATATATTTCTATTATTGTAATACAAAGTCTACAATGAATGTTTATAGCTCAAAGGCTATAAACAGATGATTTTTGAAAAAGTTCACAACAGAGTAGGAATACTCATATGTAGATGTAGATAGTCCATAGATGTAGATATTCCTTCCACTGATAAAATCAACCATCTTTTTATCTCAACCCATTTTTTTATCATTTCCATTCTTACTTCTAGCATTGTATTAATTTTTATCTTTCTTCTAATAAGTGAATGATGTGACTGTCCAGGCAAGTGATTCACGAATGACTTCCATGGCAATGAGCCATTTCCTGTTTGTTAAAATATAATCAATTTAATTTATTTTGTGAAATTATTTGGTACTGACCATGACCAATATTTTCTGATTCATTTCTCAAAGCAAGTGTTCGTGATTAAACAGTTATTACAAGGTATATGACATTCCAAAAAATTAAAAATATGTTTACATGTTGTTTCTTCCAATATAATGAAGGCTCTTTGAGGGCAGAGACTGTTTAATTTTTGTCTCTGCATCTCTAGGACCTAGTATCTCTAGAAAAATAAGAGATGCTTAATAAATGCTTGTTAATTGATTGAATCATTAATCTAGGATCTGTAACCTCAGTTGCCTACATCAGTGCCTACATCATTTCTCTTTCATCAGACCCACAATTTTATCCATGTGGTTTATTTCCCTTTATCAATGCAGATCTGCACTTGTTCTGAAACTTCATTTTAGAGAGTTGCCTAAGGGGCATTAAGATGTTAAATGATTTTCCCAGGGTCTCACATCCAGTGTGTGTCAGAGCCTGGACATGAACCTCAGGTCTTGTGTAATTAAAGGTCAGCTCTCTATTCATTATGGCACTTCTCTGCCTTGTATCTTTGTTGTTGCTGTGGTTGTTAGATTGTTGCAGTTGTATCTGACTCTCTATGACCCCATTTGGGGTTTGCTTGGAAAAGATACTAAAGTGGTTTGCCATTTCCTTCTCTAGCTCATTTTACAGAGGAGAAAACAGAGGCAGACAGGGTTGAGTGACTTGCCCAGGATCACACAGTTAGTAAGTCTCTGAGGCCAGGTTTGAATTCAGGTCTTTCTGACTCTAGGCTTGGCACTCTATCCACTGTGCCAACTAGCTGCCTTCTATTTGAGTAGATGCTTAATACATATTTTTTGGACTGAAGAAAAGTAATTATAGATAACAAAGAAGGAAGTGAAAGATAGAGGCAGGATTGCACACTGGAAGGAACATTGACACTAGGGTTAGAGGACGTGGTTTCAAATCTCCCTGGTGAACCTTACTTCCTATGCGACTTGGGCAGGTTACTTAACCTCTTTAGGCCTCAGTTTCCTCATCTGTAAAATTATAGCATTGGACTAGATGGCCTCTGATGTCCCTCCAGGCTGTACAACTATGATCCTATGTATAAATGTGAACCTCCTATGTGCTCTACAAGCCTTTGACTGCTCTTATTCTTTGAGATTGAAACATATTTTCTAACATGTTTTTGCCATCCTCCCCTCTTCCCCACCCACTCCTTCGCATCAGAGTCACCAAAGGTCACATTATATGTTAATTTAAGCTAGAGGTTTTTGTTGAGTTCTTCATAGAATTTCTCTCCCTTTTCATCCTCTGCAGCAAGGTCAGTAACCACATGAACAGATGTTCACACTCTCTAACGATCACATAAAATAAATCCACAACCTTAAGATATGAGCATAAACCTACTATACATAACCAAAAGATGATAAAATACAGTGGCAAGAAGGGAGGACCTCAGGAGAAAAGTTTCTCTATTACTGAAGACTACGTAAACTCGATGTCCATTGTTACCACATAATTGTTGTTGTTAAGTCATGTCAGTCATGTCTGACTCTTCATGACCTCATTTGGGATTTTCTTGGCAAAGATACTGGAGCGGTTTGCCATTTCCTTCTCCAGCTCAATTTCTAGATGAGAAAACCAAAGCAAACAGGGTTAAGCGACTTGCCCAGAGTCACACTGCTAGTGTCTGAGGTCGCAGTGGAACTCAGGTCTTTCTTAACTCCAGGCCTGATGCTCTATCCACTGTGCCACCTAGCTGCCTACCAAATAATAGTTACTATCAATAGCTATACCCTTTAATTAGCAATCTCATTGCTAGGACTTTATCCTAATGATATTATAAAGTGGAAAAAGCACCCTTCAATGAAAACATTCATAGCTTCTCTGTGATGCAAAAAAAAAATTGAAACAATCCGTCTGGAAGATGGTTCAATTGACTATGAAGTATCACTGTAATGTTGTAAAAAAAAAGATAAATATGAAAAATATAATATGAGGAAGTACTGAGTGGTGTAGTCTCAAAGCCAAGAAAACATGGATTCTCCAGTAATACACATTGTATATGTGACCCTGGGTCTGTCCTTTAACCTCAGGCCTATCATATGCAGCAAAGGTGCTCACTTACATTAGTAGAGGGAATGTACCAACCCAGGAGTTCCAGAATCACAGATCCAGTCCTTATGCCTATGAAAAATATAAGGAAGTATGAAGTGATTCAAAGTGAGACCAGCAAAACTAAAGCAGCATAGACATTGGCTAGAGGCACATGTGTGTATCTCTACACATATGTGTCTATGTGTGTTTATACATTTATATGTATATAAGTAGCCTCATCATCAGACAGTAGATGCCTGAAGGACAGCCCTGTGATGATGCATATGTGTAGGGAGATATAATTCCTGATTGATGGAGAGACTTCTGATGGAGGAGGACAGAAGGGAGAAGTGGTCAAGACAGAAGGCATGAACTTTGAACTCTGAGTAACGGATGGGGCTTCTGGAGCCATAACCATATATGAAGTAGGTGGTTCTCCTGCATGCCCTTTTATTCCCATTGCCTGTACCTTTAGAGCCTACTAAGACCGACATACTTTGGTAAAGGTTGTTTTCTCCCTGATCAAAATGAGATTTCTTCTCTTTCTGGGGTCAGAGAGCCCCTAACTTTTGTGTATTCTATTGACAATTAATCTTTATGACTTTCTCTCTTACTCTCTTACTGCTTGCCCAACCCAATCTGGTTGAGATTAAACTGTTATTTTCCAAGTCTGTGGAGTTTTATACTGAACCTCAATAAAAGTATCATGCCCCTACACTGCAAATATCTGGTGTGTACTAGACATAGTTCCAATCCTAATATTCTTATTAGTGATAGTAGAGTGAAGAAATGGCCACCTAGTCACTATTGTCCTCATAGTCCCCTCAAAGTTATGTAAAACTCCATTCTCCCTGAGATGTAGAGTGAGGCATTCCCAGTCTATTTATCCACACTACACGTGGGCTGCCCAAACTATTTCATGGACATCTGTTACATATATAAATTTATTGTTTGTTATTCATTTGTTTGATTTTTCTTTGTTAACATTTATAGCATAAAATTGTTTTTTCTTTCTTCTGGTCTTATTGGGACGTAAATGATTCAAATCTTGAGGCTTTGAATGAAGATCAAACCCAATAACTCATGCTTAGTTGGACTGCAGTTGATTAATGTTGGCTGCAAAGGTCAAGCTTGTGACATAATACATTTTGCCAAAGTATGCAAGATTCAGTTCAATCTAACAAACATAGAGTCAACATTACAGTGTGGAAAGAGGACTGTATTTTTAGTTGGAGGACCTGAGTTTGAAACCTGGTTCTGCTATTTATTGTCTAAGTAAACTTTGACAAGTCACTTAATGAGGAGGCTGAACTCAATGATAGGCTGCCTTCCCTTCCACCTTTAAATCTATGATCTTATGAAGCACTATCAACAAAGAGCAGCGTCCATGGTGGTGTAGGAGATAATAAGGTTAGATATAGCAGGATCCCTACTTTTATGGAGCTGGAAATCTAGCAGGGAAATATGATACATAGGTAAAGAACTGTAATATAAAAGAACAAAGGATAAGTGCTTAATGATTGAAATAACGTTTATATTGTGCTCTAAGATTTGGAGAGTTAAAAGCAAAGTGCTATATGATGACTGAGGAGAAATTAGGACGAGCCTTAAAGGTTAGGGAGTAGTAATTCAAGCATATTCAAGCAAAAAGGCAGGAGAAGCCATTCTAGACATGAGGAAAGAGGTAGGAAACCACAGGGTTTATATGGAGGACAAGAATCTAGAA
>CM053622.1:548635290-548669702 GCA_028646595.1 Phalanger gymnotis
GGGGGGGGGTGGAAATGGGGAGAAAATCTGTAATTCAAACGCATGTGAAAATCAATGCTGAAAACTAAACATATTAAAAAATAAATTTTTAAAAAAAAATTTAAAAAAAAAGAGGTAGATTGTACAGAGTTAAGAGTGAGAAGAGAGGAAGTAGAGTTGCTAATTATAAATGGCCTTCTCAAGGAATTTAGTGATATGTTCTAGGATTTAATACAATGATTATAATTAATCCCTAAATAGAAGCATCTGGAGGACATCACCATCTACATGTAGTCTCTCTTTAACTTGTACTCTGTACTGAATGTCTTTCATCACAATCAGTAAGACCTTTGTCAAGCATACATCTCTTTTCTTCCTTGCCTGAGGTTTATAAGAGGGTCAGCGGACTAAGTTATTTGCGTTGTTATATCTTTCTTTTTTATTGAATAGTATAGCATATATATGTAAATAATTATAGATGTTGTCTTAGTTGCCTTTTTCAGTACTAATAAGGTTCAAGATTTTTTTCCATGTCTTTTGATATCTTCCCCTCTTTCAGACACTCTGTATATATGTCACTCAATGCCCTCACAATTGCATCACTTTCAGCGTGGATTTCCTCTTTGTGTACTGTGTGATGTTTTTCCTGTCTTTGTTCTCCTTAGTGCCAATTCTACCTTCTCTATAAGCACATCTGGGACAGTAATCTTAGGGACCAAGTGTTGTGGTTTCCTTTTCTTCAATAGGAGAAAACAGTTTATTATGATAATTTTTTAAAAAAATATTTTCAATTTTTCTCCTGTTTGTTCTCTTCCTTTAATTTTCATCCTTAAATGCCCCTGGAATGATTTTTGCTCTGTTGGATATCTTGCCAAGCTTTCTCTAAACTGGTTTTTCCCTCCACTGCTTCTCTCTGTTCTATGAGATGATACTACTTATACTCATTCATCATCTTTTTTCATTACTTTAATAATTTATTTATTTTTAGTTTTGAACATTCACTTCCATAAGATTTTGAGTTTTAAATTTTCTCCCTTTCCTTCTCCTCCAATCTCCCCAAGAGGCGTGCAATCTGATATAGGCTCTCTATATATATTCACATTAAACATATTTTTCACATTAGTCATGCTGTAAAGAAGAATTAGAACTAATGAGAGGAACCATGAGAAAGACGAAACAAAACAAAACAACAACAAAAACAGAATAAATAGTCTGCTTCCAGCTGCATTCGGACTCCAGAGTTTTTTCTCTGTATGTGGAGAGTGTTTTCCATCGTGAGTCTTTTTTCATGACTTTTTAAAAATAATTTTGGTTACCCTGAACCTGGCAAACACCAACCAGTATAAGTGTTTCCACATATAAAAAAAGAACCAGAAAAAGAATGTTATACACGGAACTGCGATTTTCTATTATGTGTAGCTTGTTTAAGTATATAAAACATTCTACAGGTTAATTCCAAAGCTATGCTACTTGTACTTCTCTCTGAACCTCCTGCTGTTCTACTTTGTGAACTTGCGGAAATGTTGTGTTGATGCTCATCATTAATTTTTGTATCATTACCATTACCTTCCTCTCCTTTGTCAGGTTTTTCCCCCCAATGTATTGATTGATTTGGTTGATTTTCTTTTTTGCTTTTGCTTTTTCTTTAAAAAAAAATTGTTATGAGTTATGGCTTTCTAGGGAGAGAGGTAGGGCTATGGGGGAAATCTAATCAATGTAAAAACAAAAGATAGCAATAAAATGCTATTTTAGAATATCATAGTAGCTAGAATTTATGTAGCTCTTTAAAGTTTGCAACGCACTTTACATGTTATCTTATTTGAGCCTCCCAACAACCCTGTGAAGTAGGTACTATTTTGCTTATAAGGAAACAGAGTCAGAGAAAGGTTAAGTGACTTAGCCAGAGTCACACAGCTATTAAGTATTTGAGACAGGATTTAAACTAAGGTTTTCTTGACTCTAATTCCAACATCCTATCAACCTCTCGTCTAGCTGTCACTTCTTCATCAATATAAGCCCTTATCCAGTAGTAGGATTCAAATGAATTAATATCCAGTTCAATAATGATTCAAATGAATTAATAACTGGTTTAATAATGATTCAAATGAATTAATAACTGGTTTAATAATGATTCAAATGAATTAATAACTGGTTCTCCACAGAACCGAGCAGAGGCTGATGTGGCTGGCACAGGCCCTGCCCCAGCTAACAACAGGTTTGCCAAACTCAACCTAAAATTAGGTCCTGGCTTTACTAAACGGGTGCGAACCAGCTGAATCCCACCACAGCCCTTATCATCATTCAGCTCTATCCATTTCCTCAAATGTTTTTTAACCTTTTCAGGTTTCTCTGGACTCCCATGTTTGCATTTCAAAGCTTGGGCTCTGCATTGGTCTTTCCATCAAAATTGCCTGGAGGTCTTCTATTCCATTAAAGATTCATCTTCCCCCTGTGTGATTATACTTAGTCTTGAAGATAAATTATTCCTGATTGTAAACATTTATTTTTTTTCCCTTTTTGAAGTATCAAAAGCTCTTGTGTGATCCCAAAATTCTTCGTAAGATTTTACAGATGAACTAATAGTCTAACCAGTGTTGCCTTTGGCAGCTTTGGCAGCTAACTCTTTCTGTTTGGCAAGTAAGCCAAAGAAGACAGCTATGCGGAACAGTAAATGCAGCTTTGGACCTGGAGTCTGGAAGACCCAAGGTGAATCTCATCTCAGATGCCTATTAGCTCTGTTGCCCTGAGCAAGTCACAATCTCTGTAAGCCTAATTTCCACATCTGGAAATGAGATGGTTCTACTTGATTGCTACTCTGAGAAATGGTGGAAGCAGTTTTGTTTCCACAGAGTTGAAAATATCTTCCCGCTCCAGCTTTAGCAGAATGTATGTAAGTCAGGCGACTGATTAGAACCAGTTCTAATCAGAGCTATGATCTAGCAGAGACCAGGCTTCTGATAGAGTGAAAAGTTAGAGGCTTGTACACATGCCTGTAACACGTGCCATTTGAGGAGGGCATAACCAAGGCAGTCAGGGGGTTGCATCTGGCCAATGAAGGGCCAGGCGGGAGATTCGAATTGGGAGTCAAGAAAAGGACTGGCGTTTGTCAGGGTACTTGTACTCTCCTGTACTTTGTTCAGGGGATGTATCCATTTATTCAGAATGAATAAATGTAATTAAAATCTTCCTGGCTTCCCAATGAGTGCTGTTTATTCCTAGACAATGTAAGTATGTTCATAACACTACTAAGGTCCCTTACAGTTCTAAGTACATGATAACATACCAGATATTTGCTAAGGTGCTTTCTTATTGTGACAATTAATTTACAATGGTTAAACTCCTGGATAAAATTGTTAGAGTTGGTGTTAATGTGATTTCTGTTGTGTATTTCCCATTTTTTTTATCATTAATTGTCTGTTTAAATAGCTTGTTGTCATTCAGTCATCTTTCAATTGTGTCCAACTCTTCATGACCCATTTAGAGTTTTCTTGGCAAAGATACTGGAGTAGTTTGCCATTTCCTTTTCCAGCTCATTTTACATATGAAGAAGCTGAGTCAAACAGGGCTAAGTGACTTGCCCAGGGTCACATAGCTAGCATCCGAGGCCAAATTTAAACTTAGGAAAATGAGTCTTCCTGATTTCAGACCTGGCATTCTATCCACTGTGCCATTTAGCTGCCCTGTTTAAATAGTACAAGGTTATATATTTTTCTCATTATTTTTTGTCTTATTTTTTGTTAATCAAGCTTACTTCTGACCCACAGATGCACACAGACAACTGACTCAGGGTCACACTGACATTTGCGTAAACAAAAAAAAATGTTATCATAGGTTGCACTGAGAGACTGTGCAGAATAAAGGGAGGTAATAATTGCATTACAAACTGCTCTGTCAGTACAATGGAAGTACGATACTCAGTTCAGAGTAACCTGTTTCAGGAAAGACATAGATAACCAAGTCAAAGACCTCCAGAAGAGTGTGACCAGTATGGTGACTGGACTAGATTTATGTCATGCTATAAATTTTTGAAGGAACTGAGAATGTTTAGCCTAGAGAAGTAATCTGGGGGGACGTGTTAGTAGTTTTTGATTATGTCAAAAGGCTGTCCTGTGTAAGCACTTGCTCTGCTCCAGAGAGCAGAAAAAAGAAATGATAGTTGGATATGGTATAAGGGAAATTAGTCTTGATTTAAGGGGAAATTTCCTAATTAGCTGTCCCAAGGTGGAAGAGACAACCTCAGGAAGAAGTGGGTTCCTCCTTACTGAGAGTCTTCAAACTGAGGATGTATGACCATTTGTTGGGAATATTATAGAAAAGATTCTGAGTCACCTGGGCTTGAGCTGGATGGCCACCAAGATCACTTCCAACTCTGAGATTCTGTGATTCTCAGATAGTTAACAGGATAAATGCTGAACTTTTTTTTTTTAAGGCCTTTGGATCTGGCAATTGAAAAAGAAGTTTCTCTAGAGCTATGCGGACAAAAGCTAGATAGAAAAAATGTTGACAAAATATAGGTGGAAAGGAACTAAAGCATCAGATATAGAGTACTTTTTTCAAGAAGGAGAGTTATTGGCCAATAGTTAGATGTTACTATAGGTTGCATTGAGACACACAGTGTACAGAACAAAGGGAGGTAATAATTGCACTATAAACTGCTCTCGTCAGTACAATGGAAGTACGATACTCAGTTCAGAGCAACCTGTTTTAGGAAAGACATAGACAAACAAGTCAAAGACCTCTAGAAGAATGTGATCAGTATGGTGACTGGACTCGACTTATGCCATGCTATAAACTTAGTAGAAGGGGCTAAGCAGAGCCAAGATGGTGGTGGAAAAAGAATAGCCAGTTCCCCCTCCCCAACCTAAATTCCTTCAAAGAGATCCAGAAACTGTAGTGGATCAACCATCAAGAAAGAGGTCACAGAGAGATTTTTTCCAACCTGTGTCAGCATAGAGAGACAGGTCTGTGGACAGAGTCTGGCCAGGAACATGCTGGAAACCTGCTGGTTTGAGTTCTCCAACACAAGTTGGGGCTCTACGCCAGGGCAAGAGGAGGTCCAAGAGGCATATGGGTCATCATAACCTCATGTAAGGTGTGGGAACAGGTACCAACTGGAAACCTTGTAAGTCACTACTCAGTTCCAGGGATGTCAGGGTAAGGAAAGCGTTGAAGTAAGGAGCAGTTGCAGGCTCCAGGCTGTGTACTAAGCAAGGAACAAGTTCAGTTGCAAGCAGCAGCTGTGTGGCTTAGACTCCAGTAGCAGAGCAGGGTCTTAGCTCCAAATTCTAGCACCATCTGAAGCCTACAGAGGAATAACCATGGCAAGAATCCCAGACCAAATTGAAGCTTACAGGCTTTTGTCTCTGAACCAACAAAGCCTTCCGGTTGGCTGATAGGGATGAGTTCGACAGCAGTTTATTATTGCTTAGACCCAAATCCAGAACAGGAACTTGCAGAGCTCAGACCAGGGGGGCAGCAATAAGAATTTTCGCTGGATCAGACCACTTTGTGAGTACTGAAAGCTTGCAGGTCACCAACCCGAGCTGTCCTTAAGATACTGAAATCAAACAACACTGAATAATACCCTAAGAAAGTAGCAAAAGAACCAGTCTAGACCTTCTCTCCAGAAGTGCACTGAGTCCAACCATAACATCAAGGCTGAAGTAAAAATGTAAGCTGGAAGAATGAGTAAAAGAGAAAAGAATTCCACCATAAAAAGAAATTATGGTGACAGGGATGTTCAAGACATAAACCTGGAAGGAGAGAGTCATTTACAAAATACCTACAAACAAAGCCTCAAAGAAAAATATAGCTTTGGCACAAAGAATTCCTGGAAGAGATGAAGCAAGAGTTTAAAAAAAAAGTTATTTAAAACCCCTTGTTATGACAACATTTTAGTTGTTATAAATGAAATGAGAGAGCTAGAGGAAAAAAATGGAAAAAAAAATAAGAGCCATGGAAGAAAAAAATTGGAAAGGTAATTAACAGCTTGGTACAAAACCTTGCCCAAGCAACAAAATCCCTGAAAATGCAAATGAGCTATACAGAAGTAAATGATTCCACGAGATGACAAGTACTAAAAGTTTAAAAAGCATAAAAAGGTAGAAGAAAATATAAGGTATCTCATAACAATAGCAATTGACCTGGAAACCTGATCAAGATGAAAAAATGTAAGAATCATTTGCACTACCTGAAAACCATGATCAGAAAAGAGCCTAGACATCATTTTCAAGAAATATTAAAAACTGCCCATATCTCTTAGAACCAGAGGCAAAGTGAAAATAGAAACCATTGGTTATCTCCTGAAAGAAACCTCAAAATGAAAACTCTCAAAATGAAAACATTATAGTAAATCCAGAGTTAAAGAAAAAATACTGCAAGCATCCAGAAAGAAAAATTTCAGGTATCAATGAAGCACAGTACGAATCACACAAGATTTAGCAGTCATCACTTTATAAAGGAGAAGAGAGTTTAGAATATAATATTCTGGAAGGTAAGGGATATGGGCTAATAGCCAAGGGTTTCGTAAACTGAGTGTAATCTTGGAGGAGACAAAAATGGACTTTTAGTAGATAAAGAATTTTAAGGATTCCTGATGAAAAGCCTTGGGATGCATAGTCCAAAAATAGGAGTTAAGAGAAACATAAAGAGGTAACCGTGAATGAACAGGGATTAATTGCTTATATTCAAGTACGATGAGATACCTGTGTCCCCTCTGAACTCTACCATCATCAAGGGTCATAGAGGGAGTCTAATCAAAGAAAATGTCTAAGAGTAGTTCTGTTATGTCTTGGTCATAAGAGAAGAATGGAAAAAGAGAGGAAGAGAAATATACAGGGTAGGAGGAGAGAAGAAAAGGGAAAGAAAGATGAGAGAAAATCACCTCACATAATCAGGAGGCACAAATAGGAGTCTATTCAAAGGAGGAAAGAGATGAACAGATGACACTTGGACTTCCCTCTCACTTAAATTAGGTCAAAGGAGGAAAGAATGCATATCGCACAGAGTTAAGTACAGAAATATATTTCACTCAACATGGAAAGAGAAAGGGGAGAAAGGGAGAGGAGAATTAGAGGGAGGGTAGATTAAGGGAGGAATAAATGAATAAGTTATGGTTAAAATGATGGAATACTATTGTGCTGTAAGAAATGATAATATAGATGGTTTCAGAGAAACCTGGGAAGACTTTTATGTAATGATGCAGAGTAAAGTGAACAGAACCAGAACAGCAATTTACACAATGATAACACTGTGGTAGAGGCAAACAGCTTTGAAAGAATTAGGAACTCATATCATCATAATGACTAAATACCATTCCAGAGGACTAATGATGAAGCATGCTAACCATGTCCTGATGGAGTTGAAGGACTCAGAGTATGGAATAAAACAAATTGTCTTTTGGATGCGGCCAATGTAGAAATGTGTGTTGATTGACTATACATATTTGTAACAGGGCTTTTGTTTTTCTATCATTCTCAATTGGGAGGTGGGACATTAGAAAGAGAGAAGGAAGGGTTTTTTTTTTGTTTTTGTTTTTTGCTAATTGAAAAATATTCAATAAAAAAAGAAAAAAGATATAATACAACGTGATTAGGGGTGTGTGTATGTACATGTGTGTTTAATGACTGCGGAGATGTTAACATGGCCTATAGGAAGGAAGAGACTGAAAATGTATGAGGAGGATTTATGGAACAAGGTATTGGAAGAAGTGGTGAGATCAAGGGCATTAAGGGCACAGCTAGAGAGAATGGCCTTAGCAAGAGAAAGGGATAACTTTTTCTCTGAAACAGGAGAGAAGGAAGAGTAAATGACCGGTAAAACATGATTTGAGATGTGAAGAAGAGAAGTTGAGGATGCTCAACTACCAAGTTGTATCAGTGTCGCAAGATTTTATTCCATTTGTAATAAGTGTGGCTAATATGACCTCAGGGGAAACATGGTTAGATCTTTCTAGTCTTCTTATATTTCACTCCCTTCCACATACTCAACAATCCAGAGTTGACCTCTTTACTGTTCTTACCACAGACGGTTCCTCTCTGTACTCCTTGTATTTTCACAGGTTGACCCTCATTCCTGAAATTCCCTCCCTACTCATGTCTCCTGATTTCATTTGTTTCTTTGGAGTCACAGCTAAAATTCCACCTTCTGCAAGAAACCTTTCCCATTCCCCTTAATACTAGTTCTTTCCTCCTGAGATTACCTCTATATCTAATAATACAGATATGCATCTATCTATCTATTTATCTATCTGTCCAACCTTGTTTATACCTAGCTGTTTGCATGTTATCTCTCCCATTAGACTGTGAGTTTCTTTCAGCAGGAATTGTTTTTGCCTTTCTTTCTTATCTTAACATAATGCCTAGTAGTACATGCTGAGTAAGTGCTTACTAAAGGTTTCTTCCTGAAGTCTGAAACTACTGTTGTGGGAAATAATACCCGGTGTAAATAACAGAAAGATCGCTGAACAGGAAGGAGCACTTTCACTGCTGTGTGACTCATTGGAAATATTTACACTCCAGCTACAGCCATCATCCAATTTAAACACTCTTTTACGTATGCCATGGTTAATAATCAACTTTACTAACACTCGGGTACTTACACCTATGAATTGAATGCTTGTCATCTTTGGCCGGCTGGTGGTACAACCTGAATCCATGAACTTTCACCCATCGGTACTGACCAACAGTGTGCACAGTAGAGTTTCTAGCAGACACTCAGGGTTTGATTCTGACTTTTAGGAGACATCATCTTCTTCGGGAACAGCCATAGACAAAAAAATGTTAAGGAGAAATTTGTCATCTGCTATTTTGCTACTCAGTGCCCCAAAGGCTCAAAGGTAGGAAATTCTATGCCTGTAATGTTGGGGAAGTAAGGCTGGGAAAAATAGGGAGGAAATTAACAGTTAAGACTGTTTAAAAGTTTCCCAGTGAAGTGGCTCAGTCTAGCCTGAGTAAGGATTTGTTTTGGGCATTCCTCTAAAATACAGCAGGAGCTATTTATTGGTACCACACTGGATTTTTGAATTGTAATAAGGTCTTTGAGTAAGTCAGTGCAATTGTTAACCAAGATTATTCCAGCAGTTGTAGGAAAGATGCTTCGAAGATTGGGAGATGTTGGGAGATTGGGGACTCGTTAATAGGATATTGCAATACTTTAGGGCGAAAGGTTCAGTTCAGAACTTCAGGGTTCAGCTGGACTCCTCCCTCAGGGAACCAGTCACACCATAACTCCGGCAGCTCAGGCTCAGACTTCTACCACATACGAAATGCTCCCAAGACTGTCGAACCAGGTTCAACCACGTGGACGGACAGACAAAACACCTTATACGCCTGCCCAGTCCATCTTCCCCCCTGGAGGTTGGGTATGCGCTGTTCTAGCAGAGCCAGTGGCGCATGCTCAATGTCCCCTATGCGCCGGCGCAGTGAGACAAGGTGCGGAACCAAGTAGGCAGGTCACCAGCACAAAGATGGCGTTTGCACTGCGGGCAGCGGCGGCTGGGACCGTCCGGTGCGCTCTGGTGAGCAGTACCCTCAAGGGCTGGACGGCACAGGTCCGGAGATACTGCAGCCAGCCCGTCTCAGTTAATGAGCGCATCAAACAGAAACGCCAAGCAGCACTGCTCGGAGGCGGTCAGTCCCGTATTGATGCGCAGCACAAACGGGTGAGTGTGAAGGACGCCAAGCCTTAGGCTCCGCCTCTAGCCGCTCCTGGCCTATTACTACGCGGCGTGCGCGGAGACGCCCACTGCGAGCCAGCCAATCAGCGAAATGTAGTCGGGGAGATGTTTCACACTTTTCCATGTGTTTAGGTAAAGGGACTCTGCCCCTTCCCCTACCTAGCCTCGGGAGTTCTACGTTACAGCTACTTTAAAAGTACCTTCATCTTTTTTCTTTCTTTCTTTCTTTTTTTTTTTTTTGGCCTTCCGAGTGTGCGTGGAGGTAGCTGAGAGGCATTTGTTTGAGTCTCACAGACCTACAAGCTGAGGCATCCAGACAGGTTGGGACAGGTGGAGGCCTAGAGCCAGGAGCATAGGAAGAGCCGGGGATGGGGGCGGCATAAAGATGCTTTGCTTGCAAGCCTCTCCTTTTATGCATGAGGAAGGGAGGCCCGGAGAGCGTGCCCCCCTCGTCCCAGGTGCTCTGAGGGCACCCCCAGGGTCCTTTTCACCTCTCCTGTCTGCCAGCGGTGCAACTTCACCCCTTTTGTCCCACACGCCGATTGTGTGAGTGGAGAGGACACTGAATTTGAACTCATTGAATACCTCACGCGTCTAACAACTTCTGGCACTTAAAAAAATTTTTTTTTCAATCAACAAGCATTTTATTTTCTTTCCCAACCCATGGGGAAGGGGGGAAAATAGCAAACCCAAACCCCTGTAATAAATTATGCATAGTCAAATAGAACAAATTCTCTGATTGGATACATTTTTGAACGTGTCCCATTCTGTACATTGAGTCCTGATATAGCCTCTCAGTCAGGAGGAATTGAGTAACATGCTTCTTCATAGATCCTCTGAAATCATGATTGGTCGTTGCATTGATCAGAGTTCTTTATTTTTTATTACAAAACTTTTTCGTAGCATAAAAATTTTTTAAAAAATAAAAGTTCCAATTTTATTTTTTTGGATTAACAAATTTATGTTCCCCCCCACTTTACCCCTTCATTGGAAAAATAAAATCCACACTTATACCAAATATGCACAGTCAAGCTAAACAGATTCCCTTAGTAATAATTTTCAGAAAGGAATATCTTATTTTGCACCTTGAGCCCCTCACTTTTATGGAGAGGTAAATAACATTCTTCCTCCTCAGTCCTCCGGATGATCATTGCATCGATCGGATTTCGTTCAAAGTTATTTGTCTTTACAATGTTGTTACTGTTTAACTTGTTCAGTCTGCATCGGGTCATACACGTTTTCCTCAGATTTCTCCGAAGCAGTCACCTTCATAATTTCTTAGGGTCCACTAATATTCCGTTACGGTAATTTGCTTTAATTTGTTAAGCCATTCCTCAACTGATGGGGGCACCCCCTGAGTTTCCAGTTCTTTGCTATGACAAAAAGAGCCGATGTAAATATTGTTGTACATCTGGCTCCCTCTCTTTTGATTTCATTAGAGTACAGGCCTTAACGGATTAAAGGATGTGCACAAGTTAGTGATTTGAGGCGGGATAGTTGAGAACTGTTTCCACAACGTCTAGCCAGAAATCTAGATCATTTCACAACCCCACCTTAGGGCCTTAGCGTGCCTGTTTTCTGGAAGCTACTCTAACAATCGTAATTTTCTAATTTGTCATCTTTGCAAATCTGTTGGACGGGAAGTAAAATTTCATAGTTGCTTTAATTAGCAATTCTCTAGTTATTCGTGATTTGGGACATTTTTTTTATATGCCTGTTTATGGCTTGGACTTCTTTTGAGAGCTGCCTGTCCTATCCTTTAACCATTTAACTATTAGATAGTGCCTCTGGTTCTTAGATATTTCAATATCTTATATGTCTTGGCTATAAAAAAAAAAACTTACTGCAAAGATTATTTGCCAATTAACTGTTTCCCCTCAAATTTTAACTGCACTGATTTGTTTATGCAAAACCTTTCAAATTTTATGCAATTAAAATTGTCTTTTTCAGTTTTTTGTGATCTTTACTATCTCTTAGTTTTATCATGGGCTCTTCCTTTATCCGTAGTTACAAAAAGTATTTCCTTATTTGATCCTCTGGTTTGTTTATGTGACCTTAAAAATAGGTAAGCCATGTTATCATTTGGAGCTTATCTTTGTATGTGGTGTGAGATGTTTGTCTAAACCTAATTTCTATCAGACTGGGAAAATAGCATTTTAACCTGTATCTTAGCCAGGGCAGGTCAAATAGAGTAGTCAGGTTTATGGTGGTGGGGACCAGGGAAAGGGAGTACAGATGGGTAAAGAGTGATAGAAGGGAAGACATTGTCACTTACAAGCCAATTTTCCCTTGTTTTTCCTTGCATGATTTACAGACTGATTTATTCAGGGCGTTTTGTATGTTTTTAATTTCAGGGAAAATTAACAGCCAGAGAGCGAATCAGTGTCTTGTTGGACCCGGGGAGTTTTGTTGAAAGTGACATGTTTGTAGAACACAGATGTGCTGATTTTGGAATGGCGTCTGATAAAAATAAGGTATTTATTCAGAATTATGGTATGTATAATTCTACTACACGGATATTATTACATCTACTTATCTATTCTACTCACGGCCCTCTTGTACAATGTGAAAAGGGCTGGCCTCAGTCCCAAAGGCCTAGGGTCAACACAAGTCACTCAACCTCTGAGCTCCCTGAGTAATTCTCCGAGATTTGAGGTTACAGAAACAATTGCTGATTTCCACTGGCAGAGGGAAATCACTGATGAAATCACAAGTCCAGGCAAAAAATAAAATAGTCCGTGCTACACAATAGTGAATGAATGAGTCTTTCTCCTGGGGTCCAGGTATTCAGTAACTGTTTAGTCCTGGTGTAGGGCACTTACAGGACAGACACAGAAGAAGAAGGTTCCCTAGATGACTCAGGTCCCCTGTTGGACTCTTGATTGATCTAATATGTGTCAGTTTTGTGTTTTAGAGGAGCTCGAGTCAGAGTTCTCCTTAAGGCAGTCTCTTCTTTTAGGCTTATATATTGTTTGACAGCTCGTCCCCGTAATAAATTTTCGTAAGCTCTGTCTCCTTTGTTTGCTTAGGTTTTTAGCATTGTAGAAAAAAGGTCCTGGAACAAATGTCCAAAATAACATTTTAGTTTCATTCTGACTTAGCTGAGCAAACAGAGCAAAGCAAATCACAAAGTTTGACCCCTACATATATATTTTTTAACTTAACCAGAAATGGAAATATAACACATTTATTTAATGGACGCTGTGTACATTGCTAGGCCCTTGGGGAGAGACAAAGGTTAGGGAAGGAGAGCTCAATAAGATATTCCCTGTGGGGTTTTTTGTTTGTTTTGTTTGTTTGATACTAAATGAATCATAACTCAATTTTCATAGCTCTCTAGCAGTTACATAACTAGATGTATAATTCTCTGTGCTTAACTTTATAACATTAAGCTTGGTCTGGTTTTTCCAGATGTGGGTCTGCTGTAGTCTGTGGCCGGGAAATTGTCTTAACACTTTGGTGGGATTTATATTAGTTGGGATTTATATTAGTCTTTTGGGGAGAATTCTCATTGATTGTTCAAATTCCTTGTAAAATGGTGGCTTTCCTTTTGAGAAAACACCATGTTTATTTTTTTACTTTTAAAAAAATGTTAAGAACCGTAACTGTCAGCTTTTCCTGAGAACCTTTGCAACCCTGAGACTCTGTGATGATATGAATTGATAATTCTAGACCTCCACCTTCAAGGGGGCGTCATGCTTTCAGGAGGAGGTTTAACCTAAAAACTATCCTACTAGTTCTTGTTTCTTTTCTTTTCTTCTTTTTTCTTTTTTTTTTTTGCAGGGGGTAAGGCAGGGCAATTGGGGTTAAGTGACTTGTCCAAGGTCACACAGCTAGTAAATATGTCAAGTGTCTGAGGCTGGATTTTGAACTCAGGTCCTCCTGACTCCAGGGCTGGTGCTCTACTCACTGCACCACCTAGCTGCCCCATAGTGCTTGTTTATTATACAGGTTTAGAAATCTGAACAATACTCACTGCACCACCTAGCTGCCCCATAGTGCTTGTTTATTATACAGGTTTAGAAATCTGAACAATCTCTAATCCAATGTGATTGCATTTGTGGAGCTCACAGGTGTTTTGTGTTCATCCTTCATAACTGCATTCCAAGTAATTGTCTGTGGGCTTGTTTTAGCTTTCATTTTTCTTTTTTATTACGAAGCAGCAACCAAGTTTGTTAAAATAGATAGCACTTATGTCTTGACTCTTACGTCCTTTGATTTCTTTTCCCTGCAGTTTCCTGGGGACAGTGTGGTAACTGGCCAGGGCCGGATCAATGGAAGATTGGTTTATGTCTTCAGTCAGGTACAGTATAGAACATTCAGTCATTACATCTAGCTGTAACTTGATGTAATACGTTTAAATTTAGCATTCTAAAAGGATAAGAGAGCCAGAAAGGAATTTATCAGGCGGTCTTGAGGAAGTGAAACTTCTGCTTTTGAGTGGGTAGATTTGTAATGGGGGAGAGCTACCTAAAGGCCGTGGTTATTTTCTCAGAGAGGTGGGGGACTGTGGGTGCTGTGTCATATATACGTTCAGACATGACCACACTGTGTTGATCAATTTTGCATACCTGCTTTTCTTTTTCTGTTGAGGATGGAAACAAACAGGATATAAAAATAAAGTCGTCAATAAAACTTAGTAAAAATTAAGGCCATAATTAAAAACCTATAAAGGTAAAGGTTAGCCACAAGGTGGAGTAATAGTAAAATGTGAATGGACTGTTTAACAAATGCTCAATGAATGAGTGAAGGAATGAATAGAAGTAACAAGTGCATGGCTCAGGAATTTTCCTTGGGAGAAATCCATGTCTTTAGCAGATCATTATGTTTTAAAGTGATTCCCAAAGCAGAATGAGTGTTATGCTGTGATATCGACTCTAGAGATTGTGAATTTTCTTCTGGAGGTAGTAAGTGAGTGAAGTAACATTCCAAATGGAGGATGTCTTGGAATAGAGAATATTTCCCAGGTATGCTGCTGTGCCTGTAATCCTAGTCATATAACTATGGTATTTGTCTTAGCTGAGAAATTGAATAGTTAAAGCATGTGCTCCCTTGAAAGTCTTCATAATTATAGTTGTTATCAGGCCACAGGAAAGAAATAGCTTTTTCCAGGTGGATGTTTTTGGGGGAAGAAAATTTAAATATGGGTAATGCTTTACTTTAGTGCCTTTCCAGGTCTAAAATTAGTTTAGAAAAATAAAATACGTTATGCATATCTTGGTTTTCCCATGAAATCAATTTAGGTTGGTATATTAAATATATAGTAATAATAGTAATCATTATTGTTAGCATTTATTTAATGCTTTAAGGTTTGCTAAATGCTGTACAAATATTACCTCATTTTATCCTCACAACAACTATAGGAGGTAGGTGCTCTTGTTATCCCCACTTTACACATGAAGAAACTGAGGCAGACAGATTTTTTTTGGCGGGGTAACTTGCCCAGAGATATACAGCTAGTACAGATTTGAACTCAAGTCATTCTAAGGCTAGGCCCAGCACTCTCAACTACTGTGCCGCTAGTGGCTTATATAATTTATTGAAGTGTGAGTTATTTAGGCAATAATTACAGCTATACTGACTCAATTAACTTGAAAATGTTTCATTTTGGGAGTCCAAATGGCGCTACAAGCTATCATCTTCGAAGAGTCAAGCATCTTTATTTTTTTTGCTAATTTATGAAAAGTGGGTAAAAAAAACTTGAATGGGGAGAAACCATCAATGTCAGAGGGGCAGACAAAGACATGTTTTCTGGATCCCATCACCTCTTCTGTGTCAGAATGCTACAGAAAGCGTGTTATTTGAGAAAATTAAAGGAAGGGGCAGAAATCCCCAATGCATTTGCCACATTGTTATAATCTCTTTTTCCAAGCTCTCCCTGGCAGTTTCTGCTGCTTCCAATAGTTCATTTTTATTATCTTCAAAGAACTTGTGAAAACTGAAGATCGGCCTGGACCGTGACAAGCTTCTCTAGATTTTTTCACATGTTCATTTGCCTCTTGATTTGGTGTACTTCCACATAGAGACCAGATCCTTGCACCTGTTTCGGCAGCAGCTGAGAACCAAGAGGTGTGGGGGAAGGTCCAGCTAGAGGAGAGGGCTGAGGGGTGGGACCAATGGGAGCCACATACTTCAGGATGCTCTGAATTTCTCAACCTTTGAAGCATCTTTCCAGTCCTGGCCCTAAGTGAGAGGAAGGGCCTGGGATGTAGAAGACCCAAGTTCCCATCTTAGCCCCTTTATAGCAAAGCGACTTGCTTAACCATTTCCTGCTTCAGTTTTCTCTCTTGTAATATGGGGAAATAATATTGGCACCACTAACTCATAGGATCATTGTGAGGAGAGTGCTTGGCAAACTCTGAAGTGCTCCATAAATGTGTGTGTAGACAGCTGGTTTTACTTATCACTCTGCTGTTGTTTATATTTTTGCCTTTGGATATAAGGATATAACTACCTCTGCATTTAGTTCTTTTAGGCCTACTCAGGATGGAAGAGTAGCTACTAAAAGCCTTTAACCAGATCAGCCAAAGTTAGCTAGAGGAAACCAGCTAACAAAGAGGACACCATATCTGAGAAGCAGTATGGGCATCTGGAGTCAGAAAGATCTGAGTTCAAATCCCATCCTTAAAACACTTAACCAGTCGTGTTAACTCTGGGCAAGTCTCCTGACTTCTCCATGAGTCAATTTTCTCTGCTTTACAAAAAGTGGCTTGGGCTGGATGGTCTCTAAAGTGCCTTCCAGCTCTAAATCCTTTTTTTTTTTTTTAACAAAAACTGGGAATCTTTATTCAGGTCAGCAAACTCACATTCCTCAGACTTTGGGTGGTCCTTTTGAGGAAGAGGGGAAGGATGGAGGAAAGAGGAGAAGGCAAGGCCAACCTACCTCCCAGGACATCCCCTCCACCCCCCAACCCCATCTCAGGCTACTAGGTAAAGAGGGGAATAGGTAGAAGGGAACGCCAAGAAGGGAGGGACTGAGGGACAAAGAGGGCCCTGCCAAGGAGAGGCCTACCCAGATGTGTGGCTTTCAAAGTCCAGCTGTGGCCAGGATGGCAGCCACCATACGCCCCTCCCTATAAATTAAGTCCCCACAGTAGCAAGGCTGGGGGTGGGGGTAACAGGAAGAACAGCCTTGTGGAAGAGAAATTGGTCCCATGTTCAGCTCCTTTCAAGGCAGTGCCCTGAACCCCAGCTTAAATAATGGCCATATGGGAGCAAGTTCCCAAATGAGAGGATGAGCCAGGGTGGGAGAATGAATAGGAATGTTGAAGGGGTCAGGTACCCCCTAGTTTTGGTCTAGGAGAAGGGAGGATGGGGTGGTTGGTCCAGTTTTGCTGATTTGGGGGATGAGGAGTGTATTACAGCAAGTTCAAGTTGAAAAGCCACTGGCTCAGCACCTATAGGCACATCAGGAGAAGCAGTGCCACCAGTGTGTAGGGAATAGGGGGGAAAGAGGAGGAGTTGGGAACAGAAGGGGCTTGAGAGTTCCACGGGCTTCCTGGGAATGTCACTGCTAGAAATATATTAACCATTCAGTGGAGGGTAAAGGAGAGTGGTGATCAGAGGATCTGCTGTGGCATCCCAAATCCAGTCATGCCTGCCTGAGATGCCCCACAGTTGGTGCCCATTTGCAGTCCGATGACATTCTTGCCCTCCTGCAGTTGGTTATCTGTAAAATTTCGGGGATTCTCCTTGGACTTCTTAGGGAACCAGTTAGGATCTCCAGAGAAGAACCCATCACCCCGAGCCACTGCCAGCCCACCCAGGTTCATCAGTGTCCGCTGCACACAGGCCGTATACTTTCCTTCCCAGAGGTCCACAGTTTGGAAGATATCAGTGGCATTGATGCCATAGCACTCTGCTGCCTACAGGAACTGAAAAATCTGTTCCATCTGTTTGAAGGCCATGCTTGAAGCCTGGATCTTCTTTACCGGGCTCTGGCCTTCAGGGTATAGCCCATTGATGAGCTCACACAGCACCATGCCATCCTTGAGCCAGTTTTGGAAATTCTCTCGCCATCTCGGCGGCACTGTGTGATAATCCACTGAATGAGGATCTGCTCCAGATCGGCATCATACTGCTTCTCAATTTTCTGCTGTACCTCCTGGCTCAGTCCGTAAGCAGGTCCCCTGTTGGCCATTCTGAGACGGGCAGGTATCTTTACCATGAGGCTGTGAATGGAGAGTGGAGCAGACTAGGGCGCGGCGCACAGTGAGTGGCCCCAGCTCTAAATCTATGGCCCTGTGATTCTTCTCTTGTGAAAATGGGCTGACAGGAATGCATTCTGATTTCAGTATGGGGAAATTGTAATTTTCTATGGTAAATAATTTTAATAATAATAATGATATGTGCCAGTTATATAGTGGCTGCTGTGCCAGGCATTGTGTTAAGTGCCTTACAATTATTGTCTCATGTGATCCTCACAGCAACCCTGGGAAGCAGGTGCCGTTATTATCCCCATTTTACAGGTGAGGAAACTGAAGCAAGCAGAGGTTAAGGGACTTATCCAGAGCCACACAGCTAGTATGTGTCTGAGGCCAGATTTGAACTCAGGTCTTCTTGCCTCTAGGCCTGGCACTATGTCTACTTCATCACCCAGCTACCGCTGATTTTACATATGTTTTCATATTACGTAGCTGTCAGAATCATCTTTGGGAATGAAAAGCAGTTTAGCAACCATATGGGAATACCCTATCTTAAATACTTGGTTCATTATTTGAAAATAATTCATAATACAAAATTTTTCCAAGATAAAAGTTCCTAAAAGCCCTTGGGAAAAATGAAGAGCAAAAGCCTTTTCCCATAACCCCCTCCCCCCACAACCTTGTACAAATTTTAATGATATTTTTTTTCCATTTTTTTTTTTAAGGATTTTACAGTGTTTGGAGGAAGCCTATCAGGAGCTCAGGCCCAGAAGATTTGTAAAGTAAATATTTAGCCACCAAAAAAAGCCTCACTCTTTTGGTTGTACTCTAAGTCAATGTCTATTGAAATGTAAAACAGCCCTTGATGGCCCTCAGGGGTCTAATTGAACCTCTCCTGGTTCAGTAACAATGTCAGCCTGTGACATAGAAGCCCAGGAGCAGAAAGAAAACCAGTTTGGTGAGATTTGGGGTTGAGGATAAAAATGATATAGTTACCTTGTAATGTCTAAAGTACCTTTTATCTATCAGGGGTATCTGGGTCATAGGAAAAGGATTTGTCGTGGGCTACAGACAAGGAAGGAAAAGACTCAGTCTGGGATCAAGCACAACCTAGGCTTTGGTTGCCATGTTCATGCAGCAAGGTTACTGCCCACTCCACTGTACGTACTTTTGAACAAGTAATCATGTTAGCTGATTACGTACACCAAAAAGATGATTGGTTACTGAATGCACTGAAAAAAACATATAGACTGATGTTTTTAAAAGTAGTCATCCCTTACACATGGAAGGCGTGGCACCCCCACAATCTGAAAAATCCTTGTAAAACTCTTTGGACTTCCTTTCATACCAGAGAAGAAGTCTAAATTATTATGGTATTAAAAGGATTTTTATACAATTATAAAGTAATATTATACGATGCATTTCTGAGTTTCTAACCTTTTTCTGTGCCACCTGCTTGCCTTTGCATGTCATCAGAAGCTTCCACAAACTTCCCAAGAATTCCCATTTAGTTTCTTATGCCACTGTTGATTAGGGAAGTTAGAATGTGGAAGGGATAACTATACTTACCACAGGAAAGTAGATTTCCCTCTCTCTTGTAAATTTAGGGAATGAGCTAAGGTGCCCAGGGGCTTTTTAAAGGTTTCAGTGTAGCCTTTTAAACATGCTTCACTGGTCTTCCATCTGTGAAGGTATTTAGTTAATAAAATGAATTAAACTGACATTCTTTTTGACAACTTGGAAAATGAAAAATGAACATGTGTTAATAAATGCTGTGTGTTTATTAAATGCCAGTGGACAGTGATGAAGTGTTGCTATAACACAAGTCTTTGTGCTCCATGCAGATCATGGATCAAGCTATGCTGGTTGGGGCTCCTGTGATTGGACTGAATGATTCTGGAGGAGCTCGAATCCAAGAAGGGGTAGAATCCTTGGCTGGTTATGCTGACATATTTTTGGTAAGAAACTCAATTTGAAGACAATGAGGTCAGGGCATTGTTCAGCCTTTGGTTATCTCACTATCTCTCTTGAATTTTCCCCTATTTTAATGGATTTGCTCTGTTAATATATATTCTCAGTTTTGCAAAGATTTCTTGTCAATGGTAATGAATTAGGGGAAAGTGTGTTCATAGGTAGGGAAACTTTATTTCTTTTTTGAGAGCATCGTAGTCTAGATTGGGGTGGGGAACCTGTGGCCTCGAAGCCACATGTGGCCTTCAAGTTTTACAGAACGAATCCTTTTATTAAGAGGATTGTTCTGTGAAATTATAGATTCCGTGAAATTTGGATTCAGTCAAAGGGCCACACTTGAGGACCCAGAGGGCCACATGTGGCCTCAAGGCCACAAGTTCCCCACTCCTGTTCTAGATTAAACATCTGTAATTTCAAATTTAAGAATAAAGAATAAAACTTTATTCAGCAATTAGAACTACATTTTCAAATGTATTTAAATTTTTCTTTACAGCTAGTTTGGGTGGGGTTGCGGGGAGAGACTAGAGGAGGGGAAGAAAGGGAGAGAGGAAGAAAGAAAGAGTTTCATTTTACTAACTAAATAGCTTCAGAGGTAGAGATCTCAACAAACAGATAGCTATAGAAAAGGAGAGAGAGAGGAAAAAATTAAAGCAGGTAGGCTCTAGAGCAGGGGTTCTTTTTTTCTTTCTTAAGAGTATTTCTTTTTTCCAATTACATCTAAAGATAGTTTTCAAGTTTCATTTTTGTAAGATTTTGAGTTCCAAATTTTTCTCCCTTCTTCTCTTCCCTCCCCTCTTCCCAAGACAGCAGGCAGTCTGATACAGGTTATACATGTACAACCATATTAAACATATTTACACATTAGTCATGTTATGAAAGAAGAATCAGAACAAAAGGGAAAAACCATGAGAAAGAAAAAACAAAAAAAAAGTGAAAATAGTCTGCTTCAATCTGCATTCAAACTCCATAATGTGGATGGCATTTTTCATCATGAGTCTTTTGGAATTGTTGGGATCATTGCATTGCTGAGAAGAGCTAAGTCAGTCAAAGTTAATTGACACATAGTGTTGCTGTTATTGTATACAGTATTCTCTTGGTTCTGCTCACTTCACTCAGCATCAATTCATGTAAGTCTTTCCAGGTTCTTCTGAAATCTGCCTGCTCATCTTTTCTTAGTGCACAATAGTATTCCATTACATTCATATACCACAACTTGTTCAGCCATTCCCCAGTTGATGGACATCCCCTCAATTTCCAGTTCTTGGCCACCACAAAAAGAGCTGCTATAAATATTTTCGTACATGGGGTCCTTTTCCCTTTTTTGTGATCTTTTTGGCATACCTAGTAGTAGTATTGCTGGATCTAAAGGTATGCACCGTTTTATAGTCGTTTGGTCATAGTTCCAAATTGTAGAGCAGGGGGTTTTAGCCTTTTTTGTGTGATGGAGCCTTTTGGCAGTCTGGTGAAACCTATGGAACTTTTTCCAGGATAATGTTATTAAGTACATAATCCTTTATGAAGGAAACCAATTATATTGTAATTCAGTTAACAGTATATTTTAAAAAAAGTTGTCAGATACTCTTGTTATATCTTAACTTTCCCTTGGACTATAATATGAATGTTACTATCACAGATGTTTGAAATAAATCAACCAACTACTATTTATTGAATACTTAATATGCTTATGTGCTTATTAGCCAGTTCATCGCTATTTGCAGCTGTCCAGTTGTGAATCATTGTGTTTCGATGGACAGTGCTCAGCATTTGAAGATAGAGGACTTGCATTTGAATCCTGGCTCTGCTCCTTAAAACCTATGTGACTTTGGGGCAAATAATTTAGTATCTCTGGCCTTCAGTTTTTTCACCTATAAAATGAGAGAGCTGGGCCAGATGACCTCTGAGGTCCTCTTCTAGCTCTGAATTTATCATCCTGGGAACTGTTCTTTATTCTTTAAAATCAAGCTATAAGTCAATACTCTGAATGCAAAAGTTGTAGCTATTTATCAGGGGAGACTTTTTCTCTGGAATTTATTGACAGTGACTAGAACAAAATTAGTCTACGGACCGAAAACAGAATTAAGTGGAGAGCCAGATTTTGCTCATTGGTTTGACACATTTTCCTTAACCTTTCTTTGCTGTTTTCCACCCCCATCCCAGTAGAGAAAAGGGACATTAATTACATTTACACTTAAAAATTGCCTAAGAATTTATATAGGTCAGGGGCAAGGATAGCATGATTGTAAAAGTTTTGAGTTGGAACCTTAGCTTAGAGGTCATTTATGCTAATATATCAGTATAAAATGTATGACCTGCTTTATGAAAGAAACTTGGAAATAACAAGGTTCTTTATTACAGTTATTAAAATTGTTCAATTGAAATTCAGCAAATATTTATTAAGTGCCTACTCTATTCAAGCCACTGGAGATACAAAGAAATTAAATAGTCCCTAACTTCAACAAGCTTATATTCTAATTACTAGGATAATTATTAGAAAGACTTGGACAAAAAAACCTAATGCATATAAAACACTGAGCAGCTTACAGAGCTCTATGTTGTCTTCTGAATGTACATATAACTGGGTTTTACCATACTATGCTAATCTATGGCCATTTTTCTAATTTGTTTAAAGTCGTAAACAGGCAACCATGAGTAAGTCTGATGTTGTTTATGTGAACAATATTTAATGTAATCAAAATTCAGAGCAAATTTAATCTGACACTTATTTAATGATACGCATAATCACTGGGTGGTGTGGTAATCTTGTCAGTAGATGGCAGTGACTATAATTTCATGTAATTTCCACAGCCACCCCTTTTTTCATTTTTTATCTTCTCACATCGTTTGTTAAAGCCTTGTGATGAGGAGCAGTGCAGTTCAGTATTCTCTTATATTTTAGACAGCTTGATTCTTATCCTCCATATAGAATCGTATGTTATAAAACAAAGATTCCGGATTTCAGAAATAAATATCTAGAGACCCTCAAAATCCAGCAAATAATTGGCTCAAAGTAGTCATGTGCATGTATCTTCTTTGTTTAAAAATATTAATTTAAAAAGGAACTTGAAATAAAAATAAAGAAAATAGAAAACAAAGATTCTGAATCTAACATCCCAACTGCTAGTGTTGCCTACATTCCTCATTTCCTCTGAGTAGCGTTGGCCTCAGGCTCCCAGGGTTATGCTTCCTGGTATCATGCCATTCTACCCTGTCTTTATTTTTCTCACCTTTGTCTGAGGATCCCAGAATGGGACTCGTATATGTTTCTATCTCCCCTATCTCCAGATATACTCTCTTCTGAGTACCTGGGCTCCGAGGTTCTGAGTGACCTGCCTGGGGTGGGGTGGGGAAGACCCATGCCAATGGTGGTAGTGATACTAGAGGTACTCTCAAATGTAGCAACACAGGAGAGGAAGGAGTGTATAGGTGAAGGGAAGGGACAAGAAAGGTAGGCATTTAGGTAGGTAGGATTAAGTAGACTCCTCCGACCCCAGAGACTAAACTACAACATCAAGCTGTTGTGTTCCTAGCTTTCTGGAAAAGGTCTCCATTGGTCATAGCCAATACTCTCCTGCTAAGGGAAGATGGAATGGTTTCTGGGAAAATAGCCTTAAGACAGACTCTTCTCTGAGAAGAATAGCTAAATATAACAGACTTATTTTTAGGGTTTACCTTAAGTGCAATATGATTTCAGAGGAAAGGAACAGAATCTTATGCTGAAAACCATCTCCCCCACCTACGGTACTTTGCTAATGTCTAAAATTTGTTTAAGAGGAGGCAAAGCTTTTCATTTCACACTGGGAGTTAAAGGGTTTCTTTCAACATTCCTAGTGGAGCTAAGGCTAGAGAGCAGGAGTTATTAACCTCTTTAGTGTCATAGACTCCTTTTCACTACAACATTTTAAAGTGCATAAGCTCTGTTTGTGGTGCCAAAGAGTAGTAAATTGAGGCAATGCCCGTTAACTGGGGAACGGCTGAACAAGTTGTGGTATATGAATGTAATGGAATACTGTTGTGTGCTAAGAAATGATGAGCAGGCAGATTTCAGAAGAACCTGGAAAGACTTACATGAACTGATGCTGAGTGAAGTGAGCAGAACCAAGAGAACACTGTATACAGTAACAGCAACATTCTATAATGATCAACTATGATTAACTTAGCCTTTCTCGGCAATGCAATGATCCAAGACAATTCCAAAAGATTCATGATGGAAAATGCTGTCCAACCCAGAAAAAGAACTATGGAGTCTGAATGCAGATTGAACCATACTATTTTCACTTTTTTTGTTTTTTGTGGCTTTCCCCTTTTGTTCTGATTTTTCTTTTACAACATGACTAATGTGGAAATATATTTACATGATTGCATGTGTATAACATATCAGATTGTTTACTGTCTTGGGGAAGGAGGACAGGAAGAAGGGAGAAAGAAAAAATTTGGAACTCAAAATCTTATAAAAAATGAATGTTGAAAACTATCTTTACATGTAATTGGAAAAAATACTATTTACCAAAAAATTTTTTTAAGTACATAAAACAAAATACATGAGATTACAAAGGAAACCAATTATATTGATACAGTTACCAGAATATTTTTAAAAAACGAAATTTATGCACTCAACCCTTGCACTATGTGAATAAGTTTGTCAAAGTATAAATGACTGATAGCATAACTGTTTTTGTTTTGATAGAGAATTGAGACTAGAAAACCCAAAGTGAGAGAGCCAAGAGAGTAACGTAAATGTAGCCACTAAGGTGATATTCTTTTTCCCTTCCACTGTCAATCATCACCATTTTCTTCTTCTGTAGTCGACAGTCACTTGTCCCATTTCTGTGTTGTTTCCATGGGTTTGTGGAGCTTGAGCTGCTGAGTAAGAGGTGGAGGAAGATGGGAATGAGGAGGGAGACTCTCTCCCCTCCCTCCAATCCCTGGGAAATGGACAGAGTCCATAGTTGGAAAATTCATTTTACTTTCTAGAGACTTCCATGGTGGTAAGAATCATGGTGGAATGAGATAGGAATTTGTCACTTTTTTACCAGGGTCAAGTGACCTACTCCCAGCCACTGATCCCCAAAGCCTTAATACCCGCCAAGTACTGGCTGCCTTGTCCTCTTTTATTCAGTGGTACTGCTATTGTAAGATGTGTAAAAGAAATTGAGTAAGACTTTATGTGAACAGTATCCAGTACATTAACGTCTATGGGTCATTACCAGGTGATGCAAAAAAAGCTGATTAAAAAGACAAGGATTCCTGCTTTTTCCTTTTCACATGTACAAACGTGTACAGCCACATACTCTTCTCAGCCATTAGAGTTTCTCATGCTTTGGGGTATTCCTCTTACCAGCCTCACCACTCATGTCTAGAATTGTTATCACTCCCAGTTCTGTCTTCCTATCCCTAACCTCTTTGGGGGAACTTTATGATTCTGGTGAAAACTGCCTTGTATATCTGGATAAATGCAGTCTGGGTGGGAAGGTATTAGCTGCAGATAGTTATAACAGGGATTTTTTTTCTCTTAAAATAATTGTTTTTTAACTAAAATTTTGTTTTCTCTCCCTCCAGTAGCTTATCCCCTCCCCCCACTCTAAATCTGTTAGGGGAGTTGGGGAAGAGAAATCCACAAAAACTATTTTTTTAAACAAATATGCACAATCAGGCAAAACAAGTTCCCACGTTGGCCATTTCCAAAAATATATGTTTCAATCAGCACTGTTAGGTCCACTTTGTCAGAAGAAGGATAGAAAACTCCATCATCAGCCTTCTGACATCGTGGCTAGTCATTGCATTAATCAGCGTTCTTAAGTCTTTCAGAGTTGTTTGTCTTCGCAATGTTATTGTTATTGAATAATTGGTCTCCTGGTTCTACTCAAGGTCGGCATCAGTTCATACAAGTCTTCCCAGGTTTTTCCAGAATTGCCTTTTAATTTTTTTGTCAGAGTAGTATTCATTATATTCATATATAATAATTTGTTTAGTCATTTCCTGATTGATGGGTTTCCACTTCTTTACTACCATAGAAAGTGTTACCATAAATATTTTTGCACATGGATATCCTTTTCCCTTTTTTTCAAGCTCATTGGGATATAGGCCTAGTAGTGGTATCACTGACTCAGTAGGTGTACATTGTTTAGCAATATTTTGGCCGTGGTTCCAAATTGCTTTCCAGATTGGCTGGTCCATTCATAGCTCTATCAGCATTAATGTGCTTCTTTTCCCAAAGCCCCTCCAATATTTGTAATTTTCTTTCTTATTCTCAACTTTCCTGATCTCATGGGTGTCAGGTGGTAATTTAATTTTAATTTGCATTTCTCTAGTAGTGATTTGGAGCATTTTTCTCATATGGCTATTGATAGTTTTAATTTCTTCCTTAGAAAACTGTCAGTTTGAATCCTTTGACCATTTATCAATTAGAAAATGGCTCTTATTCTTCTAAGTTTGAATCAGTTCCTTATATATTTTAGAAATGAGATTCTTATGAAAGAAATTTGCTGCAAAAAAATTTTTCCCCCTTAGTTGCCTGTTTCCTTTCTAATTTTAGCTGCATTAGTTTTGTTTGCGCAAAGCTTTTTAATTTTATGTAATTAGAATTGTCCATTTTATCTTCTGTGATCTTTTCTATCCATTATTTGTTCATGAATTCTTTTTCCTATCTGTAGATCCAAAAAGTAATTTCTTCCTTGCTCCTCTAATTTGTTCATGTTGCCACCCTTTATGTCTAAGTCATGGATCTACTTCTTGATTTGTAGTTTGATAGGTTGGTCTGTACCTAATTTCTTCTAGACTGTTTTCCACTTTTTCCAGCAATTTTTGTTGAATAGTGAGTTCTTGCTCCAATAGCTAGAATCTTTGGATTTCTTGAACACTAATCTACTGTGTTCATTTGCTTCTGTATATTGTGTACCTAATTTGTTCCACTGATCTACCTCTATATTTCTTAACCAGTACCAAATCATTCTGATGATAATTTTTTTATACAGTTTGAAATACATATGAGGCCCTTTTTCTTCCCATTTTTTTCATTATTTTCCTTGAGATTCTTGACTTTTTGTTTCTCTAGATGAATTTTATCGCTGTTCTTCCTAGCGCTACAAAATAATTCTTGGTAGTTTGAATGGTGCGCTACCAAATAAGTAAATTAACTTAGGTAGTATTACCATTTTTATTATATTGGCTCAGCTTATCCATGAGCAGTTAATATTTTTCCAGTTATTTAGACCTGTCTTTATTTGTATAAAGAATGTTTCATGGTTGTATTATGTAATTCCTGTGTGTGTCTTAGTAGATATTCTTCAAAGTACTTTATACATCCAGTAGTTATTTTGAATGGCATTTCTCTATCTCTTCCTGTAAGATTTTGTTAGTAATATACAAAAATCCTGATAATTTATGTGAATTTATTTTATGTCCTGAAACTTTGCTAAAGTTAATTTTTTAGTTGGCTATGTAGGGTTCTCTAAGTAAACCATCATATCACCTGCAAAAAGTGATAATTTTGTTTCTTTTTGCCTTTGCTTACTCCCTCAATTTCTTTTTTCTTTTTTGTCTTATAGCTATAGCTAGCATTTCTAGCACTGTATCAAATAGTAATGGTGATAATGGATAACCTTGTTTTATCCCTGATTCTATTGGAAAGTCTCTTATTTATCCCTTCTATATATAATGCAAGTCTTTGATTTTAGGTATATACCACTTATTTTAAGGAAAGGTCCATTTATTCCTATATTTTCTTGTTTGTTGTATTTAATTGGCATAGGTATTGTATATTGTCAGAAATGTAATGAAGGCGTTATTAACTTTTTTGTGTTTGTCACAGACCCTTTTGGCAGTCTGGTGAAGGTTATAGACCCTTTCCACTCAAAATTTTAAAAAATTTATAATTGAAGGAAATGCTTAATTTCAGTTAGATGTTAGTAAGAATAAAGATGTAATTTTTTTCCCCATATAAGTTCATGGACTGCCCCCCCCGCCGAAATTTATATGTGGGCTTCCTTAACAACCCTTCCTTTAGAGGGAACTTTGTTTAGAGGCTACAGAAAAATCCCAATGAAAGTTGAAAAGAGGGCAAAGGTCAGAGGAAGAGAACTCACATAACTTTGCAGCCAGCATCCACCTTGGCTATAACAGCAATAAAAAAATGCATTTATACAACACTTTACTTCTTACAAAGGACTTTTTTCATAACAAATTTGTGAGGCTGTGTGTACACATACACATATCCCCATTTTCCAGATGAGGAAATGGAGGCTTAGTAGAAGTTAGATACTTTGCCTACATATTTATTGAGGGTTGGTGTCTAAATTTGAACTAACTTCTTTTGGCTCTCAATCCAGTAACTTTCTACCATACTACTTGGAGGCAACCCAAAGAGAGGAAAAAACAACTTTAGTAATAGATTATAGGGTTTTTCTCCCACCACCTGGGTTCAGTTTCTATGTAAATAATCCAAATGTTATTTTAATTGTTGCCTTTATCTTTTTTGCAGATAAAACCTTGAACATGCTCAGGTAACCAGATGCCTTTGCTTTTTCTCTTTTGGCAGAGAAATGTCATGGCGTCTGGAGTTGTCCCACAAATCTCTTTGATCATGGGCCCATGTGCAGGAGGTGCTGTCTATTCCCCTGCCTTAACAGACTTCACATTCATGGTGAAGGTAAGATTCTGATATCTATTTCCATGGTTCCCTTTCAGAATTGTGTGGTTTCTCATATGTAGCAACATTAATGCCTGACTGAGATCTAATATGTTATCTGAATTCATTGGATTTCAGAGTGCTGCCTATGATAAAGTCTTAGTGTTGGGAAGGTAGTGGTGGCATGGGATCATTAAGATGGGAGATTTCATTGTCCAGAATGCAATGCACTTGATTTGGGGGCAGTTTTACATGTTCAGCAAATTGCAAATATATTCCAAACAATAAATCCTTGAGTGGAAAATAATATCCCCAAATCATTAAGCCAAAGATGTCAGACACAACACTCTGGGTTGCCTCAAGCTAGATTAAAATTGGGCAATAATTAACGAAAAAAAATTAATTAAAAAAAGTATGAACATGTGGTTTTTTAAGTCAATATGAAGCCCACAGGGATTCTGTTTTTATTTGATTTCGATACTGCATAATCTATTCTGTTAGTGTTTCTCCAAACAGATCAGTCACAAACTTTTAGAGGTGAAAGTGACCCTAATGATCGTTCTGACTCTCCCATTTAAGGTTAAATAAGGAAATGGAGGCCCAGAGAAGTGCAGTGGCTTCCAGAGCTAGGACCAGAGCCTTAGTGCTTTTTTCTACACCTTATCCTACTCTATCTAATTCCTTAAAAATCTCCAGCAGAAGTGATTATATAACTTTTAATGTTAGAAATTTTTTACTTTCTTTTATAACTTTCAGCTATATTAAGGCCATTTCATCTTTTTAAAAGTGATGTTATTTAAATATTATGTGTGTACTAACACTGAGCAAATAAAAATAATTAAACAATATGGAGCATATCTCAAAATAAAACCTTAAAACTTGAACTTTTTGGAAATTTTTATCAGAAAGTTATTTTTTAGACAATTTTTAGTTCGTTAAATATTCCCAATTACATTCAAAAAAAATTTTAACATTCATTTTTTTGAAAATTTTGAGTTCTAAATTCTTTCCCTCCCTCCTGCCCCAACCTTCACCCCTTAAGAAGGCATATAATAGGATATCACTTATACATATGAAAAATTATTTTTATCAAAATAGTTAATACTTGTTTGTTTTGCATTCATTTCTGACACCATCCAGTGTACTTTTAAAGTTTTGTTGGTTGAGTTTTTTGTTTTTTTAAAAAATATTGAATTGTCATGAATCACAAATTCAGAGTGAAAAGGGACCTTGGAGGCTAATTAGTCCAGTCCTCCCATTTTACATATGAGGCACTGAGACCCCAAGAGATCCAGTGACTTGCCTAGAGCTCCAGTGTCTTAGTGAAGTTTTAAGTCCCCTTCTTCCTGTCTCCACATAGGCCACTTTATCCACCGTGCTCTGTGTTGCCTCTCTAATGTCAATGTGCATGATTTTATTCTGTGGACATGGCTGCATTTTATTTTGTATGTCTTTCCTTTTTGTTACATTTGTATTTTTCATTTTTATGGTATAACACTGTTCTCTTACATTAATAATAATATAAGTTACTGAGCCATTCCCTGATATTAGGACATATAGATCACCTCTAGTTTTTTGTATTGTTTTTGTTTACGAATAAGTCAATTGTGCACATTTTTGCATAGATCAGTCCCTTTTTTCAAATTCTGAAATTGATTGCTATAAAGCTATATTTGTCTCTGAAAATTTTCTTTCTTTTTTTTCTCATTTGTGATTCAATCATAATAAATAAGAAAAAAAGAAAGAAAATTTTCAGAGAAAATATATAGCTCTATAGCAATCAAGAGCTCCTTAAAAAGCAGAATTGGCCAAATGGAAAAGGAGGTACAAAAGCTCACTGAAGAAAATAATTCCTTAAAAACTGGAATTGGGCAAGTGGAAGCTCCACAAGACATCAAGAAATAAAGTCAAAAGAATGAAAAAAAAATAGAAGAAAATGTGAAATATCTCATTGGAAAAACAACTGACCTGGAAAATAGATCCAAGAGAGATAATTTAAGAATTATTGGACTACCTGAAAGCTATGATCAAAAAAAGAGCCTTGACAGCGTTTTTCCAGAAATTATCAAGGAAGACTTCCCTGATATTCTAGAAACAGAGGGTAAAATAGAAATTGAAAGAATCTACCTACCATCTCCTGAAAGAGATCCCAAAATGAAAACATACAGGAATATTATAGCCAAATCCTAGAGCTCCCAGATTACAGAGAACATATCGCAGGTAGCCAGAAAGAAACAATTCAAATAACATGGAAGCACTGTCAGGATAACGCAAAACTTAACAGCTTCTACATTAAGGGATCAGAGGGCTTAGAATTATGATATTCTGGAGGGCAAAAGAGCTAAGGATTACAACCAAGAATCACCTCCACAGAAAAACTTAGTACAATTCTTCAGGGGAAAAAAATGGAAATTTAATGAAATAAAGAGCTTTCAAGCATTCCTGATGAAAAGACCAGAGCTGAATGGAAAATTTTACTTTCAAATACAAGATTCAAGAGAAGCAAAAAAAGGTAAACAGGAAAGAGAAATCATAAGGAACTCAGTAAGGTTAAATTGTTTACATTCCTACATAGGAAGATGATACTTGCGACTCTTGAGAACCTTCTTATTAGGACAGTTGGAAGGAGTTTACATAGGCAGAGGGTCCAGGTGTGAGTTGACTATGATGGGATGATATCTTAAAAAAATAAAATTAAGGGGTGAGAAAGAGGGATGCAGTAGGAGAAGGAAGGAGGAAGTAAATTATCTCTCATAAAAGAGGGGCAAAAGAGCTTTTGTAGCAGAGGGGAATATGGAAGGGGTGCTGACCGACAGCTCTTGAACCTTACTCTTGCTGGAAGTGGTCCAAAGAAGGAATAACGCACACTCAGCTGGATATAGAAATCTATCTATCCTACCTTACAGAGAAATAGCAGGGGAAGCAGATAAGGGAACAAATGGGGGACTGATAGAAGGAAGAGTGGATTGGGGGAAGTAGTGATCAGAAGTAAAACATTTTTTTAGTAGCATTTTTTTCTAATTATATGGAAAGACAATTTTTAGCTTTCGTTTTTACAAAATTTTGAGTTCCAAATTTTTTCTCTCCATCCCTCTGTTCTACTCCCCTCTTCCTAGAATGGTAAGCAATTTGATGTAGGTTATATATGTACTATCAGGTAAAACATATTTCCATATTAGTCACAGTTGGGAAAGAAGAAACAGACCGAAAGGAAAGAAGCCATGAAAAAAATAAAGTAAACATAGGGGCAGCTAGGTGGCACAGCGAATAGAGCACTGGCCCTGGAGTCGGGAGGACCTGAGTTCAAATTCGGCCTCAGACACTTGACAGACTTACTAGCTCTGCGACCTTGGGCAAGTCACTTAACCCCAATTGCCCTGCCTTCTCCCCACCAAAAAAAGAAAAAGAAAGTAAAAATAGTATGCTTCAATCTGCATTCAGAATCCATCAGTTCTTTTTCTGGATGTGGATAGCATTTTTCATCATGAGTCCTTTGTAATTATCTTGGATCATTGTATTGCTGAGAAGAGCTAAGTCATTCATAGTTGATCATCACACAGTGTAGCTGTTACTGTTTAAAATGTTTTCCTGGTTCTGCTCATTTCACTTTGCACCAGTTCATACATATCTTTCCAGGTTTTTCTGAAATCTGCCTGCCCATCACTTCTTGTTCAACCATTTCTCAATTGTTGGGCATCCCCTCATTTCTAATATTTTACCACCACAAAAAGGGCTGCTATAAATATTTTTGTACATGTAGGTCCTTTTCTCTATTTTGTGATCTTTTTGGGATACAAACCTAGTAGTGGTATAGAAGCAAAACACTTTTTGAGGAGAGTCAGGGTGAAAGGAGAGAGAGAGAGAGAGAGAGAGAGAGAGAGAGAGAGAGAGAGAGAGAGAAAAGGATAAATGGGGAAATGGGATGGAGGGAAATAGACAGTAATCATAACTATGAAAATAATTTTATACAAGTTTCTCTGGTAAAGGTTTTATTTCTCAAATATATAGTGAACTAAATCAAATTTATAAGCATACAAGGCATTCTCCAATTGATGAATGGTCAAGGGATATGAAAAAGCAGTTTTCAAAAGAAGAAATCAAAGCTATCTATAGTCATATAAAAAAATGCTGTAAATCACTATTGATTAGAGAAATGCAAATTAAAACAACTCTGAGATACTACCTCAGACTTATCAGATTGAGTAACATAACAGAAAAGGAAAATGACAAATGTTGAGAGGGATGTGGAAAATTGGGACACTAATGCATTGTTGGTGGAGTGGAGAACTGATCCAGGCATTCTGGAGAACAATCTGGAACTATGCCCTGAGGATGCGTTGGTAAGCAAAATGGGCTCCTTAGCACTTAGTGCCCTTAAAGAGTTTGGCTTTTGTTTTGAGTAATTCAATGTATTTCACTGAGCCTTACTAGGTGCTAAGCCCCAGGCCCAAACCTCCATTAGGTGTGGAACCTGTGTGGGTGTGGATTGGTGACTGGGGTGGGGCCCAAGGTGGGGCTGGCTAAGGGGAGGAGTTAACTCCAGAGCCTTGCCCTATTAGGTGTTAACCTAATCTTATGCGGATGTGAACCTCCTAGGGTCCTAAGGGGAGGGGCCAACTCAAGAACCAATCACCAGAGCCTAAATTCTAGTCATTCAGATGATTTTTAATGACATCTGAAGCCCTATAAGAAGGGAGGACAGAGCCATTTGTGCAGGGCTCTCGAGATGATGTTGATGAGGAGATTCCAGGCAGCTGTAGCCAAGGAGCCCTCCAGCTTGTAAACCCAGATGCTGAGACTTTGTTGAACTCTGGTAACTATGTATTGGGATTTGAATCAAACAAGGTCTGTCTGTCGATGTTTGTAATTTGTATTTTGTTCTGAAGTTCAAGGTGCTGCCTTTTTCCTCTGAACTAAGTGAATGATATTTGTATGCTGAATTAAAGTAAGCTTGTCAAACCCCTTCACCTTGCTTTTCCTAGTTAAGCAGATCAAAAGAACCTGTGCTGTTGGCAGCTTTCTGGGTGCTGGCTGTGGGTGGATCTTACACCCTCACAGAAGCTGCTAGCGGGATTGTAGAAACAGAGGGCTATAAAACTGTGTGTACCTTTTGATCCAACAGTTCCACTGGATCCGTATCTGAAAGAGATATTTTTAAAAAAGGAAAAGGACTTATATGTACAAAAATAGGTCTTTTATGTCTAAATTTTTATGTACCTATTTTGACCATATCTTGGTATGTGGTGCAAGATGTTGGTCTACACCTGGTTTGTGCCCTATTGTTTTCCAGTTTTCCCAGCAGTTTTTGTCAGATAGTTATTATCCCAGAAGTCGGGGTCTTTGGGTTTATTAAACATTAGATTCTTCCTGTTTCTTCTTGTAACTCACTTAATCTCCTTTAAGAATTTGGATGCTATTCCACTTGGTGCATATATGTTTATTATTAATATTACTTCTGGTAATTGTCCCTAGTACCTTTTAGCAAGATATAGTTTCCTTCCTTATCTTTTTAAATTAACTCTGTTTTTGCTTTTGTTTTGTCTGAGATAAGGATTGCTACCCCTGCTTTTTTTTTACTTCAGCTGAAATAGATTCTGCTCCAGTACATTGCCTTTCCTCTATGTGTGTTCCTCTGCTTCAGATGTGTTTCTTGTAAATGACATATTGTAAGATTTTTGTTTTTAATCCAATTTTCTATCCACTTCTGTATTATGGGAGAATTCATCTCATTCACATTCACAGTTTTGATTATTGACTGTGTATCCTTCTCATTATTTTTGAGAGAGAGGTGAAGCTGTCTTGCAACCTCTCATTCTCCCAGCTGATCTTTATCTTCCAAAAGATAGACCTATGTGTATATCATGACATTCTGACAGGATGGCTTTTTATTTTTTTTATTTTTTTTATTTATTTTTAATATGTTTAGTTTTCAGCATTGATTTTTACAGGCATTTGAATTACAAATTTTCTCCCCATTTCCACCCCCCCCACTCCAAGATGGCGTACACTCTGGTTGCCC
>CM053622.1:548670202-548698945 GCA_028646595.1 Phalanger gymnotis
TGGAGTCCTGCTTCCCTCTGCCCCTTTGTGGGTTCTGTAGTTCTAGAATTGGTTCAGAACCATTTTTTCATAGGTTTTTGGAGGGACTTGGTGGGGAGCTCACGCCAGTTACTGCTTTCCAGCCGCCATCTTGGCTCCGCCCCCCCATTCAGTTGTTTTTAAACACCTTTTTTTCTTTGTGGCCATTATTTTTATGATGCAATAATATTCACTTACATTAATTTGTCGTATTTATTCACCACTCTTCAGTTGTTGGACATATAATTTATTTCCACTTTCTTTGCTGTTGCAAATAATGCATCTCTGAATGTTTTTGTATAGATAGGTCTTTTTTTTTCTCTCTGTTATGTGTTTAGGATGAAGTCCTAACAGAATCACAGGGTCAAAAGGTAGAATCAGTTTGGTTACTGGCAGTGCCATATTGTTGTCTAAAATGTCTGTACCAGTACAATGTCCCACCCATGATATAGTGTATTATCTTTTTCCACTGTTGTTGTTCAGTCATTCATTTGTGTCATACTTTTCATGACCCCTTGACCATACTTGACATGACCCCTTGCTTTTCTTGGCAAAGATACTGGAGTGGTTTGCCATTTCTTTCTTCAGTGTGTGCCCATTTTGCTAATCAGGAACTGAGGTAAATAGAGGGTAAGTGACTTGCCCAGGATCACACAGCTAGAAAGTGTTTGAGGCTGGATTTGAACTCGATCTTCCCAGCTGTAGGCCCTGCAATCTATCCACTTCACCACCTACTCTATCTTTTTCCATACACACCTGCAAATATATTATTTACAAATATCTTTGCCATAGTAGTAGACATCAAGTGATCTCTTCAAGGCAGTAGTGCCTTGGTTTGCATTTTTCTATTATTAATAAGTTTTAATACTAGCCTTTTCTCCTTTGAAAATTTTCTACTCATGTCCTTTTACCATTTCTCATAGGCCTATAGAGAGGTGTCAATTGCCTACAGATTTTGGATATCATACTTGATTTGATATATTTATTGCAGCTGTTTGGCCAATCAATTTCTTTTTCATTTTAGAAGTAACACTTTTTATTATGCAGAACTCTTTTAGCTTTGTATAATCAGATCTGTGAATCTTTGTCTCCAATACATTTTTCTATTTGTTTGATTTATAAAAATATTCCTACACTCTACGAAATATTTTAATATTTCAGGCATCAGTGATTTCATGTGTTAGGTGCTCGCTCCACCACTATAGATGGCAGGTTCTCTGGTAAACAGTACTCATAATTGTCACGACTGAAAAGGCCCTCTTCACACTTATTGCTATGAGCCTCTCCAAATAGAACTAGGCTGTTCATTGGATAGTGCAAGCCACCAGGCAGACCCGTGCTAGTGCTCAGAGCACCTCTTCATGTGTCAAGGAAACATTCAGAGCATCAGAGTAGCACTGGAGTGGGGGAGATAATAATGGTTCCTATAAATAAAACTTAAAACAAGCATGGTGGCATCCTAAAGCATAGTTACTATTTATTTGTTATTGCCCAAGACAGTTGTTCAGGAGCTGAGATGTAAAGAGTTCAGTATAGTGGCTTAACATCATTGAATTTATTGTTTCTTTCGTTAGGGTGTTTGGACATTAATTCTTCTGTGAAAGGTGCTCGTTTTGTCCGATTTTGTGATGCTTTCAATATACCACTGATCACTTTTGTCGACGTGCCTGGCTTTTTGCCTGGTAAGTGTAGCCGATGGTCAGGAATAATCAATTTCAGTTGGACCCATTTCCACACCCCACCCCCTTATTGGGTAAAAGTATTTTATTTGAAAATCTATTTATAAGAAACATTAGACTTTTAATTTTTAAAATTTTTATTTGTATATTTTGTTTTTTCTTTCCAAATATAGCCCTTCCCTAACCCATGCAATATGTGAGTCATTTGTCACAACAAAGAATAAAAAAGAAAGAATGAAAAGTGGTTCAACAAAACTAACCAACATATCAGTTGAGTCTGATACCCCGTCCCGTGATCCACATCTGTAGTATCCCACCTTTGCAAAGAAGGGAGGAAGAACAGCTTAAATTCTCAGTCTTTCTGTAGTCCTTTGGACTGGAATAAATCAGCCACCAGAAAAATTGACTGAATGAACTGTGTGCGCTCACTGTTGTTAGTGCTATGAATCATGTACACTTCTGTCATTTGGGGAAGATACTAGGGTGGGAGCCGCCCCTCCCCCATTGTTTTGTTACTCCAATTCATGGTATTGAAGCTCTTGGCAAATGCTTTGTTGGTTGAGAGTTTTTGAATATCCCTTTGTGTTAGGTACAGCTCAGGAGTATGGAGGAATCATCCGACATGGGGCCAAACTACTTTATGCATTTGCAGAAGCAACTGTGCCCAAAATCACTGTAATCACACGGAAGGTAAGATGAGAGGCACCACCTCATTTCACCCATGCCCCTTGACAAGCAAGGACTAATTTAGTAGTTCAGTCAACAGCTGATCGAGCGAGTAAGTTTACGGTGTCATAGATTTCGAGCTGGAAGGGACCCAGAGGCCATCCAATCTAGTTTCTTCATTTTACAGATAAGGAAACTGAGGTCCAGTGAAGTAAAATGATGTGCCCCAAATCATATAGGTTTTAAGTGCCAAAGCCGAGGTTCAAACCCAGGTCCTTCGACTCCAAATCCATTACACTTTCCACTGCACCAAGCTGACTTCCTCAGAGGTTTACCTATCCATTGTTGGGAAAACACCATGAAGTCAGTGATCCATCCTGCAAACATACCCCAATCTTGAGCATGGTGAAACTCAGACCTTGCAAAGGGAACTGGAAGAGATGCTGGGCAAAGCCAGGAACACTAGAGAAAGTGTTATTGAGGAAGGTTAGTGTTTGTATAACAAACTGTGATTACCTGTTTGAGCTTTCTTTCCACTTCACTGAGTTCTCTCTTGGTTTCCTGGATGATCATGAATCCACATACCACCTATCAGTTTTGGTAACTATATTGTGTATGCTCTGTTTTAGGCGTACGGTGGTGCCTACGACGTGATGAGCTCCAAACACTTACGTGGTGATGTCAATTATGCTTGGCCGACAGCTGAGATTGCAGTTATGGGAGCAAAGGTCGGGGCCTCAAACCTTAGATTTATGTATCCAAAAAGTGGCTACTGAAGGTTCACTGGATGCTTAGCTTTATGCTAAGAAATTGCTGTAGCCAAAGAAATACTAGACATCTTCTCTCCCCTCAAGGACCATCCCTTACACTAATGAGAAAAATCAAACCTGATGCATGGCATCCAGAGACTTGTGATAAAAGTGCCTTGAGGGGAGAAGGGTAGGTCAAGGAAATGTGAAAGGAGTGTTCTCTCTCGCTCTTTCTGTCTCTCTGTTTCCCTCTCCCTCCCCCAAAGACAGGGAATTTAGCTGCCTTGGCTCTGTAATTCTCCACACTATGTAAAGCAGTGAGTGCTTCACATGGTGCTGCTTAACTTCCTGTAGCCAGTCTGTGGTCTTGTGGGTGGTCAAAAGAGATTCCTCATTCATGTCTAGATACCCATCCTGGGTCCTGGAGAGTGTCTTATTTAAAAAAAACAAACAAACAAACAAGGCGGGGCAAAGCCAAGATAGTGGCATGAAAACAGGGACTTGCTTGAACTTTCCCCCAGATCCCTCCAAACACTTGCAAAAAATGACTCTGAACAAATTCTAGAGCTACAGAACCTAAGAAATGACACGGTGAAATAAGTCCCCAGCCCAAGAGAGCCTGTATGGTCCCTGGGAAGGGTCTATTGCACCATGCTGGGAGCAGAGCGCAGCGTAGTCCAGGCTGCGCCAGGACCGATCTGGCAGGCAGAGCAGACCTCAGGGCACTGAACCACTGGCAGCTGTGTCAGTTTCCAGACTTCTCAACCCATGAACGCCAAAGACAGCGGAGCAGATCAGTGGGAAAACTGTTGGACTGGGGTGAGAGAGAGGCAAGGTCCAGCCCCAGCCCTGGGGCAGCAGAGGTGGCAGCAGTAGCAGCAGCAGCTGCTTCCAGCACTCCAGGCCCACAAACGGTGGAGGGAATCAGGTGGCTGATCAGAGCAGGAGCGCAGGGAGTTCTTTGCTGGCACTGAGCAGCATTATCTTGCTTTGCCCTGCTTGGATCTGGGTCGCAGTCTTGGTTGGTGGACCTTAGGGGAAGAGGAGTGCTGGTGTGGCAGAACTTGTGGTGACTATGGAGAGGGAGTCCTCCTGGTACTTACATAGCAAAAAGGAGTGTTTGTACTCAAAGACCAGAGCACAGGCCAGGAGATAAGCATCATACAACCTCAGAATAGAAGTAGCTCTGAAAACAGCATTGTAAAACCTCTGAAGCCTGTGACAGAGCACTCTCCAGTCTGAAAGCAGTCATACCCTGACAAAGAGCTCAGAAGTCAAGTAACTGACTGGGAAAATGAGTAGGCATTGTAAAAGGACTCAGACTATAGAATCTTTCTTTGGTGACAAAGAAGATCGAAACATAGAGCCAGAAGAAATCAACAAAGTCAAAGAGCCTATGTCAAAAGCCTCCAAAAAAAATAAGAATTGGTCTCAAGCCGTAGAAGAGCTCAAAAAGGATTTGGAAAAGCAAGTAAGACAAGTAGAGGAAAAATTTTGGAAGAGAAATGAGAGTGATGCAAGAAAACCATGAAAAAATGAGTCAACAGCTTACTAAAGGAGACCCCAAAAATACTGAAGAAAATAACACCTTGAAAAATAGACTAACCCAAATGGCAAAAGAGCTCCAAAAAGCCAATGAGGAGAAGAATGCCTTGAAAAGCAGGATTAGCCAAATAGAAAAGGAGGTCCAAAAGACTACTGAAGAAAATACCACCTTAAAAATTAGACTGGAACAAGTGGAAACTAGTGACTTTATGAGAAATCAAGATATTATAAAACAGAACCAAAAGAGTGAAAAAATGGAAGACAAGGTGAAATATCTCATTGGAAAAACTACTGACCTGGAGAATAGATCCAGGAGAGATAACTTAAAAATTATTGCACTACCTGAAAGCCATGATCAAAAAAAGAGCCTAGACATCATCTTTCAAGAAATTATCAAGGAAAACTGCCCTGATATTCTAGAGCTGGAGAGTAAAATAAAAATTGAAAGAATCCACCAATCGCCTCTTGAAAGAGATCCCAAAAAGAAAACTCCTAGGAATATTGTCATGAAATTCCAGAGTTCTCAGGTCAAAGAGATAATATTGCAAGCAGCCAGAAAGAAAGAATTTGAGTGTTATGGAAACACAATCAGGATAACACAAGACCTAGCAGCTTCTACATTAAGGTATTGAAGGGCTTGGGATATGATATTCCGGAGGTCAAAGGAGCTAGAATTACCAAGAATCACCTACCCAGCAAAATGGAGTTTAATACTTAAGGGCAAAATATGGGTTTTCAATGAAATAGAGGACTTTCAAGTGTTCTTGATGAAAAGACCAGAGCTGAATAGAAAATTTGACTTTCAAATACAAGAATCAAGAGAAACATGAAAAGGTAAACAGGAAAGAGAAATCATAAGGGACTTACTAAAGTTGAACTGTTTTGTTTACATTCCTACATGGAAAGATGATGTGTGTAATTCATGAGACCTTTCTCAGTATTAGGGTAGTTGAAGGGAATATGCATATATATAGACAGAAGGCACAGGGTGAGTTGAATATGAGGGGATGATATCTAAAAAAATAAAATTAAGAGATGAGAGAGGAATATATTGTTTTTACATGCAACTTGGAAATAAGATATACAAGCAGTGGGATATAGAAATCTACCTAGCTCTACAAGAAAGTAAGGGGAAAGGGGATGGGGGTGGGGTGATAGAAGGGAGGGCAGACTGGGGAATGGGGCAATCAGAATATATGCCATCTTGGGGTGGGGGGGAGGGTAGAGATGGGGAGAAAATTTATAACTTAAAATCTTGTGGAAACCAATGTTGAAAACTAAAAATAAATTTTTTTTTAAAAAAAGGCCAAAACTACCCCTATAGGTAAAGGTATTCTTTGAGAGGTTTCCAGACTAGGGAAGATAAAGTTTAAATTTGACCTCATATGTCACAGTGGGCTCAGCTGAGGTTTACTGAAGGCCTGGGCATTTAATCCATCAGTGTGTTTTGCCATCACTGTCTGTCCTGTTACAGGGTGCGGTTGAGATCATCTTCAAAGGAAAAGAGAATGTGGAAGCTGCCCAGGCAGAATATGTGGAGAAGTTTGCAAACCCCTTCCCTGCCGCAATAAGAGGTGAGATAGGTTTCTCTAAGGTGGGCTGGCCCAGAGGCCGATTCTCTCCTTATTTCTTACAGGGGGAAATCAGAACTTTGGCCTTGAGAGAAGCTGAATGATTGTCTTCAGACAGAAATATACTGCTGGAGTAGACTTGACTTGTTTTTAACTGGGTCTTCCTAGTCCTAAACACCAAATTCAATGACACTTTTATTTATGTCTTGTTTTCTCCTTTGAGGTTTTTGACATTGTTGATTGCTTTTCCTTGTGGATTCACCTGTCTACTTTGGCCGCAGAAATACTGCCATTGCCTGGTTCTCCTCCTACTTCTCTAACTGTTCCTTCTCTGTCTCTTGTCTTTTTTTTTCTGATCACTCAAGGTTCCCCAAGGTGTTGGCCTGAGCTCTTTGTCTATTCTCTCTCTACATTCCATCCCTTGACAATCCCATCACTCCCATAGCTTCAGATGCACCACTAACCATACATAAGCCTAGTACTGACCTTTTTCTGAGATTTATTTTTATATATTAATATCTTATTGATAGTTTTTGTTTTATAACACCATCAGTTGCCAATAACCACCCCTAGAGAACCTCCTTTATAACAAAGAAAAATATTAAAATTAGCTGACACATTGACCACATATGATAGTATATGCAATATCCCATACCCATAGTCCACCATCTTTCACCTAATGAGAGGAGGGGAAAAGTGTATTTCATCATTGGCCCTCTGAAACCAAGATAGATCATTGTCTTGAATCTGATTTCTGTATTATTAGGTGCTATTTCACCTATATCATTTGTAGTCTTTGTATAGTGTTCTCTTGGTTCTATATTAGATCATATAAGTCTTCCTATGTTTCTTTGAAGTCCTCATAATTGTCATATGGAGGCAAGTATAGCAGAAAGAGGGATGAATTTGGAGCCTTAAGGATCTGGTTTTAAATCTTCTCTCTTCTGCTGACTACTATATTTGTGACTATGGGCAAGCCAATTAACCTCCTAGGCCTTGGTTTCCTCATCTATAAAATTAAGAGTTTGGACTAACGACCTTTGGTATCTATTGTTGCTCTCTGTAGCTCTGATCTTATTGCTCACAGTGTAGGAAGGTTCCATTATACTCAGACCATAATTTGTGTTGCCATTCCTCCAGTCAATGTTACCACTTGTTTCCAGTTTTTTACTACTACAGGAGTACTGCTACAGCTCTTTATGTGGGGGTAAAGAACTGGAAACCGAGGGGATGCCCATCAACTGGGGAATAGCTGAACAAGCTGTGGTACATGAATGTAATTGAAAACTATTGTGCAATAAAGAAATGGGGAGCAGGCCGATTTCAGAAAAACCTGGAAAGACTTAGATAACTGATGCTGAGTGAAATGAGGAGAACCAGGAGAACATTGTACACAGTAACAGCCACAGTGTTTGATGACTGACTTTGATAGACTTAGCTCTTCTCATCAGTGCAAGGATCTAAGACAATTCCAAAAGACTCACAATGGAAAATGCTGTCCACATCCAGAGAAAGAACTATGGAGTCTGAATGGAGATCAGAGAATACTGTTTTCACTTTTTTGTTGTTTTTTTGTGGCTTTCCCCTTTTTTTCTGTTTCTTCTTTTACAATATGGCTAATATGGAAATATGTTTAACATGATTGCTCATGTGTAACCTATATCAGATGGCTTGCTGTCTTGGGGAGGGAAGATGGAAGGGGTGGAGGGAGGGAGGAAGAAAAATTTTGATCTCAAAATCTTATAAAAATGAGTTTTGAAAACTATCTTTACTGAGGGGCAGCTAGGTGGTGCAGTGAGTAGAGCACTGGCCCTGGAGTCAGGAGGACCTGAGTTCAAATGCGGCATCAGACACTTGACACATGTACTAGCCATGTGACCTTGGGCAAGTCACTTAACCCCAATTGCCCTGCCCCCCCCAAAAGAAAATTATTTTTATATGTAATTAGAAAGAATAAAATGCTATTTCCAAAAAAAGTGCTGCTATGAATATTTTGCTGTATAATCTCCAAAGATTTAGAATGTGCCCCCCAGCCCCCCAACATAGATTTACTTCTCCTGTGGACTTTCCCATTTATGTCAATGATGCCACCAGTAATCTTGCTTGAAACCTCCCTATAATCTCTCCATCATTCTCCTACTTCCAGCTGTCAGGTTCTTTTGATTGTACCTCTGTGATGTTTCCCACATCCTTCCCTTCTCTCTTCCATTGCTAGAAGAGTATATAGCTCCTTACTGTCCCCTCCTAGACTATGTAATAACCCAAGGATTCCCACGTCGTTCCGCCCTCCGGTGCATCTTTCATGTCATTGTTAGATTATTCTAAATGTGCCGATACAATTGTGTCTTTCCTCTGCCACTCCTTGAATGGTTCCTCCTCTCCTAACAAATAAAGACCAAGCTCAGCACGAGATCATCCATATACGGAGGGACCATAGAGGCCATTTAGTGCAGCCATGCCCTGTACAGCTGAAGAGACTGAGGCCCAGTGAGTGATCTGCCCCTAGTTACATGAGGAGGAAATCCTTTAAGCTCTCAGAGCTCTAAGGAACTTTCTGACCCTTTCAGAAAAGGTGGAGTGGCAGTTTATCAGAGAGTTTTCTATGCCAGTGAATATATGCCACAGTTGCAGACCCTACCACTTTCCTTACAATCTGACCCCCAGGCCTCTCACACTTGCATCGTATGAGAACTCCCAGCCTATATTGAAAATGACACAGACCACCCCCAGTTTCCTTCTCCTTTCCCTTATCTCCATGTCAGGCTGTAGGGTAGGTCTTCGCTCAAGCCTAGCAGCCTTCAGAATTTGATGGGTTAATTAGGCTGAGCGTGGTAGTGAAGTGTGCAGAATGGTAGGGGTTTTTTGGTTGTTGTTTATTGTTTCAGTTGTTTTATTGACTTTCACACTGTACTTGGAGTAAATTAGGATGAAAATAATGTCTGTTTCCTTTTCTGTGTTTAAACAGGATTTGTGGATGACATCATCCAGCCTTCTACAACTCGTGCCCGAATCTGCCATGACCTAGATGTATTAGCAAGCAAAAAACAGTCTAGTCCCTGGAAGAAGCATGCAAATATTCCACTCTGAACAAATCCTACAGACAGGAATTAACAGCCTGGTGTTTCATGATGGGAGAGGGAGACGTGACATTCGTACTACAGGCTTTGGGAATAATGAAACCTGGATTTGGGCTTGAATGCCATTTGTAAGTTGGAGTTGCTAAATTTATTAAATCTAAAAGAATACTCTGTGTGCCTTAATACGCCATTCCATACTATGCCATTGACTTCTTCAGAAAACTAGACATGATTTTTTTCAAGGCAGGCTGCAAAGGAGCGGACCTTTGCAGACCAGGAGGTCTATGCTGCCATAAACCGGTCACGGATGTATGTGCTTCTCTGGAAATGATCTTTAGGTTTTTAATCCTGAAATCTTGATGTTTTAGTGATTGACCATTAGCAGAATAAATCTGGTATAGCTAATGTTTTGTGCCTCATCAGGCCTTTAAAAACTCAGCCTGGCAAAAAGAACAAGTAAATTAAAATTCACATTTTGATTTCACTTCTAAGAAATTTTTGGCTTCTGTTTCAGAAACTGCGGGAAAACAGGGAAATATCTCATTAAAAAACTGTAGAACTATCCAATCAATATCTTTTTGCAAAGCAGTTTGATTTTTTTTTTACCTGACAGATATATTACTGGACAATTTTTTGTATACTGAGTATTTGTGTATCAAATAATATGATCCCTTTTTTACTTCTTTTCTTACAGAATTATTGCATTCAAATTAATTTTTTACCTCGACATGTAATAAAAATTGTACTCTGGTGTTTATATTCATGTTAAGGTGTGTTTTGCTTTTGTTAATGCATTTAATTTTCTTATATCACCATTCTCTTGTTCCCTTAGCAACCTGTACTTGCTTCTACAGCCCGGCTTGGTTGCTGCAGGCTGTGAAGTCCCTTTCCAGGTCAAAATACAAACTGATAGAACATAATTTTTAAGAACACATTTAAACAGAATGTGGAGATTTTAAAACAGAAGTTTAAAGTGATTTTATAAAAGCCTCCAAGAGGCTAGTCATTTAGAGTGTTTTTATTTAGAGTGTTGTTTGTTTTTTTTTTTTCCTCAGTCTACCTTGGGATGAGATGTCCATAATGGGCAGAGTTATGGGGAACGATCACGTTTGCTCCTTCACGAGGTTTCTTGTCTGGCTCTGCTTCTGGGGCTGGAGCATGTGAGATACTATACATATTCTAAAAACAGCGAGTTTTCAGCCCATTCCCCTGTATGACATGATCACTGCCCTCATGGTAACACTGGCCCACCTTGATAAATAAATCAGCCATGGAATAGTTAGAAAAGCTATTTATTTACATGGAAACATCTGCTTTGGCCATAGTATTCTTAAGATGCAGGACACTTGGACACGACACACCCTTCCCCAGAGACACACAAAATTCCCAGACCTCTCTCTCACTGCCACAACTCCCTTCTCCCTTTCCCTGCTGCTGGCCCAGCTCTTGAACCACCTCCCCAGAACCACCTGTGATGGGCTAAGCATAGAAAGCAAGCTACCGGCTACTGTCCTGCAGCCGCCCAGTCTTCCCTTTCTTCCTTCCAGGTATCTCTAATTACTTCATTTTTTGTAAGGCTCCCCTTCTCTTGGACATCTCCAAGGCAGCCCTTCCCTTTCCATTGCCAGGCTGCCTTAGCCCTAGATAACCAGTAATCAGTCCTCACACTCACTGTTAACCACATTTTCTACTTAATAAGGGTTTGGGAGAGGGCGTGGGAGAATGGTTCTCACGCTTTCCCTCAGCCAGCAGCTGTTATCAGGTGTTTTGTCCTTGGGCCTGCCCATGCTTGCTGTTGCTCACTCTGACCCTTAGCTAGTTTAACCCATTCACTACCATACCACTCTCCCACCCGTTTATTTACTGTAATGAGTCACAATGTTGGTGAGCCTCTGGCAGATTGTGTAAGGGTGCCTCAGCAGTCTGCCATACCTGATTGTTCTTATGGTGTCCAGCTTCCAAGACCACACTCACCTCCATTTCCAGCAAACAGGATCTCAGCTATTCTGGTCTGCATATTGAGGAGTCACTGACAACAACATAAAATTCCCAATTCACACTCCCATCCGAAGGGCAAGAGTCACAATAGACAAAATGTACTTCTCCCAGCAATTTATAGCCCCTTCTTTATTCCTTTTCTTTCCATGTATCCTGGTATCTGAGCTGAAGGACCAAAGTTGGGAAAAAAAAGTGAATTATCCAGCTTTCCCATAATTAGTAGTGGCCTTTCTTTCAGTTGTGACACATATACAAGTCAGTTCTTCTCCATTCTGCAGCCTTTTGGACTTGGCTGACACACGATGGTAATGAGAGACCTCCTACTCTGGCCTAAGCAAAGGGACCTCACCACCTGAGCCTGTGATACTCTTTCTTCCCAAGTGCTTGGAGCCCCTAGAAGTTCTGGTCCTAGCTGGGCCTTGACTCAGCATCCATCTCTCCATGCACCGGCCCTATTCGGTTCCAGACCAACTAATAGTTGGCTATTCTTCTAAGAATTTAAAAAATCAACTCTTTTTTTGTTGTTCTGTCGTTTCCAGCTTTTTGTGACCTCATTTGGGGTTTTTTTGGCAGAAATACTGGGGTAGTTTGTTATTTCCTTCTCCAGCTCATTTGACTGACAAGGAACTGAAGCAAACAGGGTTAAGTGACTTGCCCAGGGTCACACAGCTAGTAAGTCTGAGGCTGGATTTGAACTCAGGAAGATGAGTCTTTCTTGACTTCAGGCCTAGCACTCTATTCAGTGTGCTACCTAGCTGCCTCTAACTTTTATTTTTACTCAGAATGTAAACACCAAAAAGAATGGAGGTTTGAGTGTGTGTAAGGATTGTGTGTGAATTACAAGTGTATTATGTGCATCTTGCTTTGGTTTTAAAGTCTGTTATAAGATCAGCCTGTAGCTTTCAGAGTTATCCTCTTGTCTGGCCACTCTGGCCTTCCTTCTCTTCTTTTCTTTCCATTTTCTTTTGGTGGAAAAAAAGGATCTCAGACTTTATTAATAGTGATACAAGTGATCAAGAAGAGACTCTCAACACTTGTGAACCCACATGCCTGTTTACCAGTCTTCCTATTCAAATACATTAATATCCTCAATAAGAGTATTAATAGGGCATAGTAAGGTTTTTTAAAGCAACATTTCAAAAGACAACATCTTTAACATAGCATAATTGATGAAAAGATGTAGACGATATAAGACCCCACTGTGTTTAGTGTTTGTTGACTAAGGAAAAAAAATTACTTCAGAAGAACAAAATGCTGTCTCAAAGGCTGTCTTCTAACAGGGGGACTCCCATGTATACATCAAGATTATGTAAGATACCTTGAGAGATAGAGCAGACAACCTTGTTTCACAACTCCTTTGATCACTGACATTAGGCAAGTCACCTGCAGGGAGATGTATGCATATTCACCACACTCACAGAGCTCCAAGGTGAAGATGGGCTCCCTACAGGTGGTGAGGTTCTCAAGAGCTTCCTTTTTGTGGATGACATCTTTCTAGTTGCATCAAGTTTTGAAACATTGCAGAATGTCCTTGTTCTCCTGTTTCAGCAGCCCAGGGTCAAGGCTGTGACCACGGCTGCTTTAGACATTGTAGCCTTCCCAGCAGCAGGGTCTATGCTTGCCTCCCAAATGACTCCTCCATGTTCCCCAGCATCCTCTGGGAGAATGAATAGAGTGAATGACTGGCAGAGTATCTAATTAAAAAGGCCCCTTTAGTCTTGAGCTGGGCTTTCAAGTTCTGGAGCCAGGCCAAGGAAGCCCTCTTCCTCTGGGCACAGTTACAGTTACTGGTCCCAAGGTGGGAGAAAAAAAAGGGGGAGCAACATCTCTTCCTGAATGAATGGGCTCCTGGTATTGAGAAGTCATCTCTCTATTCATCCCAAGCCTTATATCAAGATGTCTGTCTGGGGTACACAGTCATGGAATGAAAATCAGACAGGAGAGACTATAACTTTGCTCTCCATTTAAAAAATAAATGCCTCGATAACCCCTGCTTTTCTCTATTTTTGCCACCTTATCTATCCCTCTTTTCCTGCCTATTCCCACTCAAATATGGGTTAGGTATGTATGTGTGTGTGTGTGGCGGTAAAGGTGGAATGGAACAAAACTTTTTTGTTTATATATGTTTTGTTTACATATAATCTCTTTTTTTCCTTTAGAGGAACAAGTTTTGTTTTATATATATATATGTACATATATACATATATCTTTAAATATATGATTATATATGATTCATACAGTCAAGCAAAACATTCGTAAATTGACCATGTTTGAAAATATATGTCTTATTCTGCACCTTTGGTCCTCTGTCATCATGGCTGGTCTTTGCATTGATCAGAGTTCTCAGGTCTTTCGAAATTATTTTGCTTTATAATTTTTTTGTATAAATTGTTTAATTGGTTCTGCTTCACTTAATTCTTCATCATTAACCTGTATTCATACAAGTCTTCCCAGATTTCACTGAAACTATCTACTTCATCTTTTCTCCTGTATAATAATATTCCATTTCATTCATATGTCATTTTCGTTTAGCCATCCCTCAATAAATGGGCTCTCCCCAAGTTTCTAGCTCTTTGCTTCTATTTTTTTAAAAAAGCTGCTATAATTATGTTTATATGTATTGCCCCCTTTCTTTGATCTCTTTAGGGTGGGGAACCTGTGGCCTTGAGGTTGCATGGTCACACATGGCCCTCTAGGTCCTCAAGTGCGGCCCTTTGACTGAATCCAAACTTCATAGAACAAATCCAGAATTTGTTCTGTTTTCGGGGAATAGCCCTAGTTATAGTATCACTGGATCTATTTAGTGACTTTTTTGGTATCATTCTTAATTGCTTTCCAGAATGGCTGAACCATTTCACAGCTCCACCAACAGCACATTGGTGTGTCTATTTCCCCACAACCCCTCCAACAATTATTATTTTCCTTTTTTGTCATCTTTGCTAATCTGATGGGTATGAGGTTAAGTCCTGCAGGGGCTTTATTGTCCAATTATTCAATATCCTTGGGAGCTCACTGCAAGTGAACTTCTCATCTTGATATCTTCCAGCCACACATTAATTTCTGAGAGGAGAAATCTGCAGCCTCCACTGTTCACCAGAAGCTGCCAGTTTAGTTTTAGGATCTCTAAATAAGGGTGTTCAGAAAGAAGCAAAGTCAAACAGGTAATTTTTAAAAATAATGTATAGAGACAGCTATAAACTTTTTTTTTTAAAGGCAGGTGATATGAAATGGAGATTTGTGGTTTCATATAGAATCCTCTTTGTGTGTTCCAGTGTATGTAGAAAAATGTTCTTTTTTTGGTATTTACATTCAGAATAAAAAAATTGTTAAGGAAAGGTTATTCTGTTGCCCTTTCAGTGGAAGCTAGATCCTTTTCTGACTTGATATAAAGAAGACCTTATCAACAAAAGAGATTCAGTTGGGTTCAAGAAGAAGCTACATCTTGCTTCCTTGTTGTGTAACCTTGAAAGCAGCAAATTGACATCTCCCACTTTTATAGTTTTACTGTCTATTTCTTGCTGTAACTCATTTAGCCATTTAGTATATACATGTTAAGTATTGAAATTAATTCATTACTTGTGGTACCTCTCAGTCAAATGTAGTTTCCTTGTTTATCTCTTTTTAAGAAGTCTATTTTTTGCTGTTACCTTGTCTGAGATCATGTTTTCTACCCCCTGCCTTTTTAAAAAATTGTACTGAAGCATAATCAATTCTGCTTCAGCCCTGTATTTTAATTCTATGTGAGTCTTTATGTTTTAAATATGCTTCTTGTAAACCACATATTGTTAGATTCTGCTTTCTGTCTTGTTCTGTTGACCTCTTCCATTTTATGCTTGAATTCATTTCATCTGCATTCCCAGTTTTCCTCATTATTTCCCTCCATCCTATTATTTTATACTTTTTCCACTTTTGATCCATGCCCTCTCTTTACAAAGAAGAGTGCTGAGGGACAGAAATGTGCTCAACACCAATGCTCTATACTTGATGCAATTAGCTTCTGTTCCCCTGCCCTCCTGTTCTTTTCACTCAGACTCCAACCACAGGGTCTCATCTTTTCTTTCCTTCCTTTTAGAATACTCTTCATGATTCCCTCCAGGCTCAGGGTTTGTTCTACTTGTGCCTAATTTCTCCCTGAATCTAACCTCTTCTTTCCCTTTTTTTCTCTCTCCCTATTCCCTTTTATTTCCCTGTTAAGTTGAATGTATTTATTCCTATGTCAAAATATGTGTGTTCTACCCTCCTTTGACCAGTTCAGTTGAAAGCAAGGTTCAGGTGATGCCCTCTTCCTCTACCCCTCATTTGCACAGAATACTGTCCCTAACCCTGATGGTGTGAAGTAACAATTCCCCCTCCATACCCTTTATCCTCCTTTCTTCCCTAGTTGTTCTTGTTTTCTTTCCTTTTCCTTTCTTCTCTTAAGATCATCAAAAAGTAACAATACTCCTAGATCTTCTCTGATTTACTTTCTCTGTGACCCCTATGACATTAGGGTCATTAAAATATAAACATTTCATTCTTGCAGAGTCCCTTTTGATTGCTTACTTGTATTTACCTTTTTAGATTTTTCTTGCTTCTTGTACCCAGTTCTGGTTTTTTAGTCACACATACTTATAAGTCTTCTATTTCATTAAAGGTTTATTCCCCAGCCCCCCCACCACTCCCAGTAGAATTATTTTCACATTTCCTAAGTTATTCTTTGTCATAAACCTCTATGTTTTGCCCTTTGGAATGCCAAAGTCTCAATACATCTTTCATGCATGCATTGAGAAGTTAAGTGACTTTCCCAGTGTCACACAGGCAGTATGTGTCAAAGTCAGGACACAAACCTATATTTTTGTTTCTCTAAGGCCAGCTCTCTATTCATTATGGCCTGATGCTACTCTTTACCCAATTGGAAAGCAAATTGTGCTTGAAAGGCTAGACCCAAGGAATAGTCTTTACTAGTTCAACATCAATACGAAGGGGTGGGTCTTAGTGGAATCTCTCAAAGATTAATGCTGGGCCCTGTAGTGTTTGCGTTAAATATGTTTAGTTAATGACTTGGACAAGGATTGTATGTCAAATTGAATCCTTACCTCTTACCGCTTGCAGATACACACACACACACACACACACACATGCACACATGCACATATGTAATAAATTTCACATACTACTTTGAAAACTGCCCTCTTTTTGTTTCCTTCTAAACTTTGTTTCATTCTGTTCTGTACATTTAAAAAAAATATTTCAGTGGCCCTTTTCAAGGCATCACTGTTGCCCTTTTGGCCTGATTCCTCTCTTCCAATTAAAAACCAAGAGAAAGAAGTTGGAAAAAAAAATCTTTGTAACAAATAAGCATCGTCAAGCAAAAAAGAAGCTACAAAGTGGCCGTGTCCAAGGATATATATTTCTTCCTGAACCTTGAGGCCATCACTCCTCTTAGGAGGTGGGTACCATGCTTCCTCACAAGGCCAAAGGCAAGGGTGGTCACTGCACTGATCAGAGTTCTTTCAAAGTCTATCAAAGTTTTCTTTCTTGATAATATTGCCTTCTTTGTACAAACTGTTCTCCTGGTTCTGCTCTCTTCCCTTTGCATTAGTTCTCTTAAATTCTCTGAAATCTATTTTTTTCATAACTTCTTACGTATTCTATTACACTTATATATCACAATTTGTTCAGCTCTTCTTCAGTTGTCAAAAAAATAGTTCAATATACCCTTATGTTCCAGTTTTTTTCCTCCTGTTTTAATTTTTATTTTTCCCTTTTAATTCCTTATTCAGAATCAGGATGCAGCTAGGTGGTACAGTGAATAGAATGGTGGACTTGGAGTCAGGAAGATCTGAGTTCAACTGCAGACATTTACTAGCTGTGTGACCCTGGGCAACTCACTTAGTCTCTGGGTGCTCTCAGTTTCCCCATCTGTAAAATGGGAATATTTATATCTACCTCCCAGGGTTGTTGTAAGAATAAAATGAGATATTTGTAAAGTGCTTTGCAAACTGTAAAGAGCCATACAAGTTCTAGCTTAAGAAATTTGTTTGGCTTGCCACTCCCTGGTCTTATCTTTCCTCTCAACCCCCACATCTCCCTATCCTTGCTTATTTGCTTGTTAAATTTTATGTATTTCTACATAAACAAAACTATCTGGAGGAGTTAAGTCCAGCTTTGTCTGGTTCAGATAAAAGGAACAGGGTTCAATAGATACCTGTTCCTCCATGCCTTCCCGCATGTTGAGATCCTCTTCTTCTCATGTACCCCAATTATATGAAATAGCCAGCTCTGCTCTCTTCTTCCTCTTTTATACTCTAATGTATTCCTTTTATCTTCCCTTTAATTGCTATTTAATTGCTATCCTTTAATTGTTCATGTGAGCAATTAAATATAATGAGGATAATATTTCTGCTCTAGCAGAGGAAGAGATCCAAGATGGAATTTTGCATCCCATCTGGAAATCCTTGGGAAATCCTTGAGCTCTTCATGTTTATTAGTACTGTAAGAAATTAGGTGTTCAGGAAAATCTCCAAATGGTAACCAGTGGATAAATGGTACCACAGCCTCTTTTCTCCCATCAAAACAAGAAAATATTGGAGATAAAGCTGCTAGACCATTTTGTTTCTCCAAGGATGAAGTCAGTGAGATACAATTGTTTGTACTGGTTATCCTCTGGTCCTGTCATATACTCCCTTCTCATAGCATCCCTCTCTTCTTTCAAGATGTGTAAGAAGCACTACCTTGTACATGAAATCTTTCCCAATCTCCCCAACTCCTAGTATCTTCCCTCCCAAATTAGCTTGTATTTAACTACTTTGCAGTTCTGGGGTGGAAAAAGTCACTTATCATAGTTTCCCATTGGATTTCTTGATCATTATTTGATCTGCTTTTATTTTAGGTTTTTGTTGGAATAGGCATTTGTTAGAGTAGGAACCAGGTTACCTACCTTCCTTTGGACAGCCATTTTGACTGGGCTAGAGCATACTGCATTTCCCCATGTATAAGACGCACCTTAATTTTGGGGCCCAAAATTTGAAAAAAAAATATTACATAAAGTTATTGAAATCAAGTTTTATTCATCATAAAATTCATACCATAATACAATGAAATTCGAGGACCTTCTGCTCATAGCTTTCAGGCGTCTTTTGGGCAAGTCTGGTGCATGTTCACATGCTTAGTCCATTCCATTTCATGAACCTGAAGCACCAATTGTGTCCTCCTTTGAAATCAGTAACTTCTTTTTCATCAGCAGTTCTTCTTGCCTCCTGCTGAAACATCTTTGTGGACACAGGAATTCCAATTGCCTTTTGCTCTTCATTCCCTATCTTCAATTCCCTCTCTAAATCAGGCCATTTTGCTGACTTGCCTCTCATGGCCTTCTTCTGCCCTGGCGTTTTCAGTGGGGTTTCTTCTTCCCATAGCCAGTCTTGGATTGTTTTCTCAGTTGGAGGAGGACCAAACTTATGTTCAGCAGCACAATTTCCATTCACTTTTGCAAACTGGATCACTTTTAACTTAAATTCAGCACTGTATGAAAATCTTTTCTGAGCCATTTCTGGGCAGAACGTGGCAAAATGTAACCTGATATACTTGTAACAAATGCGAAACAATGAGCGCAAAGACAACAAGCATGAAAAAGCAGGAAATGCAAATAAAAAAATTACAACAATGAGCGCAAAAACAAGCAGGAAAAAGCGGGAAATGCAAGTAAGAAAATCTACAACCACTGTATAAGATGCACCCAGTTTTTAGACCCCAAATTTTTTGGAAAAGGGTGCATCTTATACATGGGGAAATATGGTATATTTTCAAATATGGCTTATGTGATGTTTCCTTTTTCATAACTATATTATCGATTGCAAGGAAGGGTTCTGGTATGTGTGTGTGTGCATATGAATGGGGAGAGTGAGTGGGATGCGACAATGATATAAAAAAAGAAAAGAGAATCAATATATTTTTTAAAGTTTTGTGGGGAATTGGAAATAATGATTTTTATCTTTGATATCTTTCCTAGTTTAACTAGATAAACAGCTTTGGGGTGAAGTTTAATTTCTCTTGAATATACAGGGGAGAGAGAGATAGAAAGAGAGAAAGAGGAAAAGAGAGAGAGAAAGAGAGAGAGAATGGAAGAGAGACAGAAAGAGAAAGAGGAAAAGAGGGAGAGAGAGAATGGAAGAGAGACAGAGAAAGAAGAAAAAGAGAATGGAAGAGAGACAGAAAGAGGAAAAAGAGAAAATGGAAGAGAGACAGAAAGAGGAAAAAGAGAGAATGGAAGAGAGAGAGAAAGAGGAAAAGAGAGGGAGAGAGAGAGAGAGAGAGAGAGAGAGAGAGATATTTTTCTGTTATTCCATGATGAATGAAGGATCTTGTCTGATTCAATTTAGGATTCCTTTATAAGTGCACATTTACCTTCTTAGTTGTTCATAAAAATCTTTATCAATCAAGCTCTGGAATTTTGAAGACATGACTTAGTTGAGCTGAATCTGATATTTCTTTCTGAGGCAATCTGATGAATTCTATTGATCTATAATCTATTCCTTGATTATACTACTTCCAGGAAATTTTCTTGAATAATTTCCTGAAAAAATAGTGGTTAGACTTTTTTGGGTCTCCTTTAGCAGGTAACATTGACTTGTTTTTCATGGTTTCCTCACATCACTCTCATTTCTCTTCCTAATTTTTCCTCTACTTCTCTAAATTGCTTTTCCAAATCCCTTTTCAGCTCTTCCATGGCCTGAGAACAGTTCATGTTTTTCTTGGAGGCTTTTGATGTAGGCTCTTTGACTTTGTTGACTTCTTCTAGCTGTATGTTTTGGTCTTCTTTGTTACCAAAAAAAGATTCCAGAGTCTGAGTCTGAGTGCGTTTTTGCTCCCTGGCCATGTTCCCAGCCAACTACTTGACCCTTGAGTTTTTCGTCAGGGTATGACTGCTTGTAGAGTAGAGAGTACTTTGTTCCAAGCTTGAGAGGCTGCACAGTTGTTTTCAGAGCTATTTCTACACAGCAAGCTCTGCTACACCAGCACTCCTCCTCCCCCAAGAACCAGCAACCCAGACCATGACTCAGATCTTAAGCAGGCTCTGCACTCCAGCTCTGATCTGCCACTTAATTCCTCCCACCAGGTGGGCCTGGGGCCAGAAGCAACTGCAGCTGTAGTTCTGTAGCTGCACCACCTCTGCTCCCAGGGGTGGTGGCCAAACCGTGAACTCCTTTCACTCTGTCCCCACAGTTTTTTCCCTGCTAACCTTCTTTGTTGCCTTTGGTTTTTGTGGGTTGAGAAGTCTGGTAACTGCCACAGCTCACTGATTCAGGGCACTAGGGCCTGTTCTGCCTGGCTCCCAGTCTGGTTAGTCCAGGCATGGCCCACGCTGGGCTCTGCTCCCCCCTGCTCCATGTGATAGACCTTACCCAGTGACCATCCAGGCTGTCCTGGGCTGGAGCCCTGCTTCCCTCTGCTATTTCCTGGGTTCTGCAGTTCTAGAATTTGTTCAGAGCCATTTTTAAGGTGTTGGGAGGGTCCTGGGGGAGAGCTTTAGGGAAGTTCCTGCTTTCCAGCCGTCATCTTGGCTCCGCCCCTCTGGTTAGACTTTCTTGGAATTTTCCAAGTAATCCAGTGTATCAAATTATTCCTCTAGGTTCTGTCTTCTAAGTGTATCTTCTCTGCTTGTACCTTTATCAGTCCAGCTGACATTTGTTGGTCGTATTTCTGCTTCCTATTCTTTTGTTTCTGCTGATTGACTGTCTGACCTAAGAATTTCATTTTCCACTAATTCCTTACCCTAATTCAAAATTTCTCCTACTTTCTTCACGGAACTTTGAGACACACATTAAAGTTCTTTAAAGACCTGCTTATTTCCTCTCCCGTGCTCAAAGCATCCACCTTAACCAAAGTATTCAGTAGGTTTAGGAATTCTACTATTATACTCTTCCCATAGTCATATTTTTGCATACATGAACTTGTCTCATTCCAATTTTAGTGATGGCTGATCCATTGCTGATACCAGAACTAGCTTTTAAAAAAGCGACACTAGATTTGCCTTCATTTCCTTTAACATATTTTTTTATTTGATTTGATGTCCAGTCTTATTTCTTGGACTCTTTGTGAAATTCATTTACTTTTCCCTTCTAGTGAATTTTTCTATAAGATCTTTTCATCCATAATGTGTGTTCATCCTATTTGAGTTTACCCATTCTTTGGGCCAGAGGTGTCATACTTCAGCAGTCAAACCATATTAAAATGTAATTGGGAAATGTTTAACAAAATAAATAAAAATATAATACAATACATATAATGTTAATTTTCAGTTTTCTAAGTCAATATGCAGCCTACAGGGATCCATTTATGTTTGAGTTTGACAACATTGGTCCAAGGCTAAATACTCTCAGTTCCTTCAATCTTAACCTTGAGTGGCAACTTCCCTGTGGCCTTCTTGGGTGTATTTAGCTTTATAATGTACCTACAAATCTGGCAGCTAGAGCGGCACATAGGATTACAAATAGTCCTATAGTCTGTGTTTCACAGTGTTATATCTATATCTATACATACATTAATATAACCTATGATTACATTGACTTTCTTCACTACTGCATATGTTCCTTCTCTGTGTTCTTTGCTGGTCTTCCCTTCCCTTCTCTTCCCTTCCCTCTCCTCCCCTCCCCTCCCCTTCCCTCCCCTCCCCTCCCCTCTCCTCCTCTTCCCTTCCCTCCCCTCCCCTCCCCTCCCCTCCTCTTCCCTTCCCTCCCCTCCCCTCCCTTCCCCTCCCCTTCCCTTCCCTTCCCTTCACCTCACCTCTCTTCTCTCTCTATTTCATTTGGTGTTTTCATCAGCTTCCATGGATTTAGTCACCATCTGTATGCTGATGATTTTCAGATCTACCTATCCTGCTCCGACGTCTCTGCTGACCTCCAGTCTCACATCTCTAGCTGCCTTTTGGACATCTCAAACTGGATGTCCAGTAGACACCTTAAATTCAACATATCCAAAACTAAACTCATTATCTTTCCCCCTAAACCCTCCCCTACCCCTATAGAAGGCAATGCCATCCTCCCAGTCCCTCAGGTTTGTAACCTAGGAATCATCCTGGATTCCCTACTATTTCTCACCCCCCATATCCAATTTGTTTCCACGGCCTATTGATTTTACCTTTGCAACATCTTTCCAACACACCCCCTTCTCTCCTCTGATGCTGCTCCCATTCTAGTGCAGGCCTCATCACTTCACTCTTGGACTACTGCAGTAGCCTGCGTGGGTCTGCCTGCCTCAAGTCTCTTCCCACTTCAAATTATCCTCCATTCACATATTAAAATGATTTTCCTAAATCACGGGTCCTATCATGTTATTCCACCCCCACCCCCATCCCTTGCCCCGCAATATACTCCAGTAGCTTCCTTTTGTCTTCAGGAGCAAATACAAAATATTATTTGGCATTCAAAGCCCATCACAACCTAGCCCCTTCCTAAATGTCCACTCTTCTTATACCTTACTCTCTGACATATACTCTTTGCTCCAGTGACACTGGCCTTCTGGCTTTTTCAAGAACAAGACACTCCATCTGTTGTATCCAGGCATTATCTCTGGCTGCCTCTCATGCCTGGAATATGCTTTCTTCCTCTCTAACTACTGACCTTCCAGGCTTCCTTTAAATCCCAACTAAAATCCTACCTTCTACAGGAAACCTTCCCCAACCTCTCTTAATTCTAGCACCTTCCTTCTGCTAATTATTGCTATTTATCCTGTACATAGCTTGTTTTTATATATTTGTTTGCATGTTGTCTCCATCAGATTGTAAGCTTTTTGAGGGCAGGGACTGTCTTTTGCCTCTTTTTCTATCCCCAGAGCTTAGCACTGTGTCTTGCATATAGCAGATACTTAAGATTGATTGATGGCTCATGTTAAGCTTAGCCTCAGTTAAAAAATCTGTAAGGACTTTGATGCACGAAATATTGTCAGATCAAGTCTTCTGCATACTGTACTTATGTAACTGATGCTTGGGATTTCAGTGTAGAACTTTGCATTTACTCCTGATGAAGTATTGATTCTGCTAGGGGTGATGTTCTGGGGTATGGAGTGGTCACAGCCCTAGACAGGGTATTGAAAGAGGTTCTGATGCAGCATTTGAGTGACTCAGATCTCAGGGCAGAGTGGGGTCTTAGTCCAATCTGAAACCTGCAAAGAAATATCCACAGCGGGAATCTGAGACCGAAGTGGAGCCTGTACTTCTGTCACTCTGAATAGCAGAGCTTCCTGGCTGATTGTTAGGGGCTGAGGCTGCAGCAGTCTACTTTCATTCAGAACCAAGCCCAGGTCAGGAACTTGCAGAACTAAGATCAGAGGGGCTGCAATAAGAATTTGCCCTGGGTCAGACCACTGCTGGTCTCCAGCCTTAGCTGTCCCTGAGATCCTGGAATAAGACAACACCCAGTACTCCCTCACATCTTCCCTCCAGAAATACATATGGCCTGGCCCTAAAATCGAGTTGGAATTTAGGAAGCAGGTTTGAAGAATGAGCAAACAAAAAAGGAATGCCATAATAAAAAGCTGGTATAGATGCTTGAGATACAAACTCAGAAGAAGAAAATGACCCCAAAATATCTACAAGCAAAACCTCAGAGAAAACAATTTGGGGACAGATTGAACTAGAATTCCTGAAACAGATGAAATAAGAATTAGAAATGTTTTTATAAATAAAATGAGAACACTAGAGGAAAAAAAATTGGAAAAGATATGAGACCTATGGAAGAAAGAACTAGAAAAAGAATTAATAGTTTGACACAAGAGGAATAAAACCTTGCCTGAGCAACAAACTCCTTGAAAATTAGAATGAACCAAATAGAAGCCAATGATTCCATACGTCAACAAGAAATATTAAAACAAAATTACAAGGCTGAAAAACATAGAAGAAAGCGTGAGGTATTTATACACCTTTAAACAACTGACCTGGTAAACCAGATCAAGGAGAAAAATTTTAAGAATATTGGACTACTTGAATTCCATGACAAAAAAAAAAGAGCTTAGACATTCCATTTCAAGAATTCTTAAAAGATAACTACCCAGATCTCTTAGAACCAGAGTGCAAAGTGGAAATAGAAACAATCTAGAAGTAACACCCTGAAAGAAATCTCAAAATGAAAACTCCCAGGAACATTATAGTCAAAACTCAGAGCATCCAGTTTAAAGAAAAAAATGCTGAAAACAGTCAGAAAAAATGAATTCAGGTATCAAGGATCCATAATCAAGATCACCTACTATTTAGCAGCTACCAATATGAAGGAACAGTGAGCTTAGAATATCATATTCCAGAAGACAAGGCTGTAAACTTATAGCCAAGAATAACTTACCCAGAAAAACTGAATATAATCCTACAGGGGAAAAAAAACAGATCTTTAATGAAATAGAGGACCCCCAGGCATTCCTGATGAAAAGACTAGAGCTTCATACAGATATTACATTTCAAACACGGGAGCTGAGACTCATAAAAAGGTAAACAAAAACAAATAATGATAAAAGCCCTAAGAAAAACTTTTCATATGAGGAGATGATACATGTCTTCCCAGTGAACCCTGTCTTCATCAGGGGGATAGAAAGAATGTAATTAGACAAAAAAGCCTGGGAGTGATCCTGTTATGTCTTGATGATCTTAAGGAAAGACTGGAAAGAGAAGAGCAACACACTAGAAGGGGAAGGGAAAAGAAGGGGAAGGAAAATTACATAATCAGAGTGTACAAGTAGATATCTATACAAACAAGGAGGAAGAGCCTGGGGCTGGGGGGGCAGGGATTGACATTTGAAGCTTATGTTCATCTAAACTGGGGAAAGGAGGGAAAATTATGCACACAGAGTATTGGGTACAGAATTACATTTCATCTAACAGGGAAATAGAAGGGAAAAGGGAGAAAGGAGAAAGAATTAGAAGGAGAGTAGATTAAGGGAGTGATTAGTTCTAAGCAAAACAAATTCTAATTAAGGATGTGCATAGCATTCATACCTCTTTTTGATGTGGCAAAGAATGGGAATCTGAGGGGGTACCCATAAGCTGGGGAACAGCTGAACAATTTATGATGTATGAATGCAGTGGAATACATTTTCTGCATGGCCCTCCCTCACTTAAATCCAATTCTCTTGCAAGTCATGGCATCACCTTCCTGATATCATGGTCCTCTTTGAGAACAAAGGACAAACAACAACAATTTGTTGTGTCAATGTTGGAGATGCTTGCAATTCTGAAACAAAGCCCTCATGGACAGGTGTCTTTTGAAAACAAAGGCAAATACTAAAAAAATAAAATTACACAAAGTGCATTCACATCCAGACCTACTTTATAGTTTATAGCCTAGCACATCAAATTGTACTTCATAGAAAGACTTCCTGGTATTTGAAAGGCCAGCTCATCAAGGACCTTGACAGCAGAGTTTAGTTCCATGAATTCCTTCATTTTTATGGTGATTCCTTCACCCCTTAGCTGACTCAATATTATTCATCTGAGTTGTCTGTATTATCCTCTTTGTTAGATAAGCCTGTCCCCATTTCTTCTCCTCTCAATTCTCAACCCCTTGTACCGATAATTGTGACATAAAAAGTTTGAGAGACTTCAAATAGTAATTTTATTACTCATCCTAGGAATGATTAATTAAAAGAGTCAGTAACACTCTTGAATGCCAAAGACCCCTCATAGACCCCACCCAATGCTTATATGTCCTCGGGAGAATGAGTGTTCCTGAGGGTGGCAATTAACTCTCTTTAACAAGTAATGGGAATGAATATGTAATGAGAGGTGGACCTATTCTAATGAGAGGATACTATTTTGATCCTGTCATTTACTTCCAAATCTCCCCCAGCCTCGTGCAATCTAATCAAAGAATTTATCCCCACCAAAACCTGAGTAGAACACAATGGGCTTCCCCACCTGGGTGGGATCTGAAGAAGTTTGAGGAGAAAGTTAATCTGACCTCATTATCAGCAATGTCTTTCAGATGCTGGCTGGACCTATAGAGAATAAGGTTCCACAAAGGGATAAATCTTGTGTTTCCCCAATATTAACACTTGGTTATTTAATACTCATTTCTCTCATAATCTTACTTCCTACCTCCTCATTAAACTCTAACAACTTTCTCCCAGGTCATCAATGATCTCTTAAATGCCAAATCTAATGGTCTTTTCTCAGGCCTTATCTCACCTGACCTCTTTGCAGCATTTGACACTGTTGGCCACTCTGTCCCCCTGGATACTTTCTCTTCTCTGGGTTTTCATGATTTCATTCTCTTACTTCTCCTCCAACCTGTCTCTTTGCTCCTCGTTTGCTAGGTCATCATCCATGTTTCACTCAAACCCCCAAATGTAGGTATATCCCAAGGCATTGTCTTTGGTCTTCTTTGTCATGTCTATACTTTCTCTCCTAGTGACTTCATCAACTCCCACTCTGAGAACTATAAATCCAGCCCTAATCTCTCCCCTGAATGCTAGTGCCTAATGCACAACTGACACTGAACATTTGAACTAGATGTCCCATAAACATGTTAAACTTAACGTATCCAAATTAAAACTCCTTCTCCCAAAACATATCCCTCATACTAATTTCCATCATTCTAGTCACCCAAGTTCACAATGTTGGAGTCATCCTTGACACTTTATCTTCTCACACCCCCATATCCAATCAGTTCCTAAGTCTTGTTACTTTAATCAATATTATAATCCAAGATAATTCCAAGGGCCCATGATGAAAATGCTATCCATCTCCAGAGAGAGAACTGATAAACCGGGAAACTGAGTAGAAACTGGAATATAATTTTTTTCACTTTATTTTTCTTTTTTTTTTTTGTGAAATGGGTAATATGGAATATATTTTACATGATTTCACACATATAATTGATATCCTATAGCTTGCCTTCTCTTCTTCTGTGGGAAGGGCTGGAGCCAGGGAAGGAATTTGAAACTCAAAATTAAAAAAAAAATTAAAAACTGTTAAAAATAAAAAATAAATTTGAAGGGAAAAGAGAAATAAACATAATAATAATAGCATAATAAAATAATTGGAGAGATATTAATTGTTCATGGTGGGGTCATGCCAATTACATAAAGAAATGGCAATGTGAACTTAAATTAACTTTTGCTATGTACCAAAGTGTTATTTTATAGAGTCTGAAAAAGACCAACCAAATTCATCTGAAGCAATAAAATATCAAGAATCTCAAAGAAATAATGAAAAAAAAAGTGAGAAGGAAGGGGTCTATCAGTTCACGATCTCAAACTATACTGGAAAATAGCAATCATGAAAACCATTTGCCACTGGTTTAAAAAAAATACTGGGAAAATTGCAAAATAATTGGGCAACGTTTCCTACCATATAGCATAAGATCCAAACAGATACGTGATATACTTATAAAAGGTTACATCATATACAAATTAGAGGAACTAGGAAGGTGATATCTTTTACCACCATGGATAAGGGAATACTTCTTGATAAAATAAGGTGTAGAGACACTGGGGATAAGATGGACAATTTTGATTACGAAAAATCGAAAAGCTTTTGCACAAACAAAATGTAGTTAAACGTAGAAAGGAAACTTCACTGGGGATTTTTTTTTTTTTGCTACAGTTTCTGTGATAAGGGTCTGATATCTAAGATATATCACATATTGATTCAAATATGAAACAAGGGCCATTCCCCAATAAATGGTCAAAGATTATGAAAGGCAGTTGTTCTTAAGGGGAAGAGATTCAAGCTGTCAACAATCATATGAAAAAATGCTCCAAATTACCAGTTCTGCTGGTTTGAGTATTTAGTTTCCCAAAGCTCTTGTGGATTCAGGTCCTGGGCTGTCTCCAGTGGGTTCTGAAGGAGGACAGTGGTCAAAGTGTGGGTATGTAGCTATCCCTCCCTCAAGGTGCCTTGCCGCTTCAACTAGCCTGGCTTGCCTGCCCTATGGGTGGCGGTGGTCGGCTCCGTTCTCCACAGAATTGCTTCCCCAGGTGATGGCTTGAATACATTCTAGGCACGGAGATGGGAGAATTCCAGTTCCGCATTCCTGCTTAGACCCTTTGAACTGGAGGTCCTGCTCACATTTCAAACTTGACATGTCAGGATCAGCATTCGTGTTCTTTTCCTCCAAATTCACTCCCCTTCTTTCCTCGCTTCCTTATTTCTGTTGAGAGCACCACACCACTGTCCTGCCAGTCACCCAGGTTCATGGCTTCAGTTGATGACTCTTCACTCTCCCACATATCCTGCATCTGATCAGTAACCAAACCTTGTCCGTTCTGACTTTACCTCTGGAATCTATCCCTGTCTCTTCATTCACGATCCTAGTTCTGCCCTCCTCACCTCTTATATAGTCTATTGCCAAAGCCTTCGAGGTAGATGGTTTCCCTGACTCATGTCTCCTCTCCAATTTTATCTTCCACACAGCTGCCAAATCGATATTAATAAAGCATGGACTGGATCATTCTCCTGCTCAAGAAGTCTGCCTATTAC
>CM053622.1:548699045-548759472 GCA_028646595.1 Phalanger gymnotis
GCAGCTGTAGCTAAGGAGCCCTCCAGCTTGTAAACCCAGATGCTGAGATTTTGTTAAACTCTGGTAACTATGTATTGGGATTTGAATCAGACAAGGTCTCTGTCTGTTGATGTTTGTAATTTGTTTGTATTTTGCTCTGAAGTTCAGTGTGCTGGTCTTTTTCCACTGAACTAAGTGAATTGTATTTGTGTGCTGAATTAAAGTAAGCGTGTCAACCGCTTCACCTTGCTTTCCTTAGTTAAGCAGATCAAAAGAACCTGCAATGTGCTGGCTGTGGGTGGATCTTACACCCCCACAGAAGCTGCTACCAGGATTGTGGACACACCCCTGTGTATATTTCTAGGTTTATTAAGTATCATTCTCCTTCATACATTCTGTCCTCCACCCAGATTGGCTTACTTGTATTATTCCCTGTTCTCAGCACTCCATCTTTCACTTCCCCATCTTTGTTTAGGCTGAACCTTTACCTGGAATGTGCTCCCTCTGTGGGCGCCCCCCCCCCTTAGAATCTGTAGCTTCCTGTATTCAAGGCTCAGCTCAGGCACCACCTTCTACTTGAGGCCTTTTCTGATCCTCCCAGCTATTAGAGCCCTCACCCCATAAAAAATACCTTGTATTTATTCTTCATAGACTTTGTTTCTATATACTCAAAATAAATGCTTGTTAAACTGAATTGAATAGATGCTATGTGAAGGCTTTTTTCCTGTATCATGAACCTTGTTGACCATCATAGTTTTCTGGAGAATCAATCAGTTCCTTCTTAGGGACTCTTAAAAGAAGATGCTCCTTTTTAAAATAAAAATCTAAACTTTGCTGATCTTGAGGCTCCTTCCAGCTCTCATATGATAGAGCCTGCTGGGCTCACTGGCATTGGAGCCACCATCCCCACACTCATTCACTTTACCCGGGCATCCTCGACCAGGTTCATCTGCCCATTTATATAATCCCAGGTCCAGGTTCAGCCAATTAAAAAGCCCCTCCATTGCTAGAGCTTTTGATGCCCCCATCTCTATGTTCCTGGAGAAAGTGTCAGTACCAAGATGGGCAGTGGTGCTTGCTTGGGCTTGGGCTGCTCCATTTGAGCACAATTTCTTAGTGTTGATTTCCTTTCTTTCATGGTGGGAGAGGAAAGGGAGAAGGAAGTGGGAAAAACAAGGGACTGCCAATCTCTTTTTCTCACTTCCTCTCTCCCCTCTTCATTTCTCCTTTCCTGTCTTCATCTTTCTTCTCTCTCTAGGTCTAAAATCTCAGTGCAGTTCTAAGCTGTCTCTGAAAACAGTGAGGATGTACCATGGAGCCCTAATCCAATTCAAACAGAAAACTGTTACAGCTATTATGTGAAAGGTGCTGTTAGGTACTGAAGATACAAATATGGAATAGGACTTAATTCTTCCCTTCAAGGAAACACCAACCTTATAGTGTTGATAGGAAAGCACTTTGTAAACTTAAGTAACTACATTATTACTACTACTATAATTATAGTGTTATTATTATTAATACAGTCCACAGAAGGGGAGGAGAGATTTGTGAATATCAGTGCTATAAATTGTAAATGCAAAGAATTCCAAACTGAAGGAATGAGGTTCTCCCTCTAAGAGCTGGCACCTGAACTGATTCTTGAAGGGAAGACTTTCTGCAGTTTGGGAAGAGTACTTCGAGCACAGGAAGGAATGTAAGCAAAGGTTGTGCAGACAGAAAAGGCCAAGACAAGGTCAGGGAAGAGGGAGCAGTGTAGTTTGCATGGAAGGCAAGTCACGTGGGATCCAGCTAGAATGCCCGGCTAGAGAAAGCAATGGGGAATAATTGGAAGCTTTTGATTGAAGGGGTAACATGACTAGACTGGTACCGCATTAGGAAGATAACTTTGTTAGCTGTACCAAGGATGGACTGGAAGAGACAGGGAATGAAGGGAGCCAATAACGATTATCCTAGGGACAGGTGGTGAAGGCCCAAACTAAGGGGGCTGCAGGAGGAGTGAAAGAAGGTATGGTTACCATCACTGAGACTTCTACTAATAGTAATAGTTTTCATCTCTTAACTTCGGTTTCAGAGGAATTGCAATAAGGCAAGTCTGCTGGCAGCAGTGAAGAAAATGGTAGGCCTCTTTTATGGGAATGGCACTAGGGGGCACCTGAACACAGCATTTTACACAAGACCCAAATACTTAACTCCAAAATCCAGAGGGCTACAACTTAACCAAAATAGGCTGCCTCTTGTTCATTTGAAAACTTTTTGGCTTCTTGTTGATGTAGAATCTAAAACCTTGCATAATTAATCACACCTCACAATTTTTTGACCAGTCCAATTTCTTCACTGTAATTAAGAGGTAACTATGGAAAGGTTATTTAATCCTCAAATTCTCTTGCAGAATAGCTCTAATTTAGGTTTTGTCTTTTCTGTCAAGTCTTTCGACTCCCAGGAGACTTCTCTGGTAAAGAAATACTGTCTCTTTAAAACTGAATTAGAAGGTGGAGATTCTGTCTTACACATTAATCTCCTGTGTTAGTGTCCCCCAGGCTGAAATTGTGAAAAGTGGCAACATGGAAATTTAATTTAATGCTCAATAAAGCTCCACTATTCAAATATAGTAGTTAAATTTGGATACACTTAGAGGCGTTAGGATGGGTTTTTTGGATAGTTTATTGGGGTATCGCTAAAACTTAACTACTGTCATGACTAACTGGTGTGATATCATAGGAACAGCCCACTGGAGAACATAAAGGGGTAAAAAATCAAATCTTTTAACTTCCTCCCCTGTCTTCAAATTCGTTCTGTGGGCTTTGTTCTCAGTGTCTGTCTAGGATGTGGCAGAAGATTTTGACAACCTATCTTGTACTGACTGCACAGATAATCTGGCAAGTCCTACCCTTTAGGATGCTCTGCCCATTGGGGGCCATGGCCACCTGTAGGGAAGACCTGAGATTATTTTCATTCATGTCTTTTCTCTAATCCTCATGGAAGTATACCTGATAGCTGAATTGAAGTGATCCGTTACAAATTTGCCCATCTACAGTTCCTACTTCCATGATATGCTCATTGACAGGCTATCTCTTGCCCTTCTGTTCACATGCCTGGCTCAGCCGACTGTCTACAATAAACTTGAGAAAAGGCTGACAAAAACAAGCTTAGAACTAGTTGGAAAATCAGGTTTTGTTCTCCTGTTTCTTATTGTTTCATTAGTTCATTTATGCATCCTTTCTTAAGTCACAAACATCAAGTGAAAAAGCCCCATCTTTTTGAGGGGCAAAGTTTGAAGTGGCTTGAAAAGTTAAGGCTTTAGAAAACAAACTTTGTTTTAAGCTAGGTGGCATAATGAATAGAGTCCTAGACCTACAGTCAGGAAGACACGAGTTCAAATCCAGCCTCAGATACTAACTAGCTGTGTGACTCTGGAGTCACTTAATCTGTCTGCCTCAGTTTCGACTGTAAAACAGGGATAATAATAGCACTTCCCAGGCTTGTAGGCATCAAATGAGCTAATATTTGTAAAGCTCTTGCTATGTAAATGAGTTATTATTATTGTCAGTCTAGCTTACCAGTAAAAAAACTAGTCTAGGATGAATAGGATGACTACCACAGGCCTGATTTTGAATAGTTTATTAAAGGAAAGGTGAAGCATCAGTTTCAAATTGTACAAAAGGAAAAACTTCATATTGTAAATGTACAATTTACAGAAGTACTAGCAAAACCAATCAAGGAGACACTCAAAATACAAAAATCTATTTGACTTCAAACTGAATTGGAAACCCATTGGAGGTACCTAGATATTAAACCTTTTTTTGTTGTTTTTTTTTTTGTTTTCTTTTTTGTTATACAGTATTCTACAATTCTAAGTTAGGATTCAGTTTTCCACAGAGGACTGTGAAGAACAAGACCGGCCTGTGATTGTAACTCAAACCATGCAGCATCGATCATGATCCTCTGCTCTCCCAAAACTACTGAGCTGACGTGTTAATGCAGCTATTCCTGCTGTCCTTCTTCCAAGAAAGTCAAAGTTCTAACAGCACAGCATTGTTGTCCCCTCTCAACCCTGGCTGAGGAACTGCTGAATTAGCAAGTCAAATATTTTTGGCAACTAAGCCTTATTTTGAGGACTGTACACACAGTTTGAAAAAAGTCGTGATTTTTATGTTTGTTAAAAGGATGAAAACATCCAGTTTTTTCCTCCTTCCCAAAAGGTAATCACTGGGTGTGCAGATTTTTATCCTTTTTAAAAAAGAATGAAATTTTTGGTAAAAGAGAAAGTCTCATGATTTTGTTGTAGTTGATTTAAAAATAACCACTTAATTAGAAATAGCCGTTCTTAAGCAGTGGATGGCTGTGTTTTGAAGTTCCAGTGCTAAAGTAAAGAATCAAAAAGGATAAGGAAAAGTTGTTTTCTCAAACTATAATAGCAGCAACTGGGCATAATGAGAAAAGCTAAGCAGAATGAAACTCCAAACCACTGAAGACATTTAAACCTCTTAGTACAATGGATTAGCTCAGGACTAGTTTGGCTTTTCTTCTGTTGTGAAAATTCCTGATTTTTTTCCCCCTGAAGAATAACTTTTAATATGCACAGTTAACACTGAAAATGTAGCTGGATTCCTTGGTAAGCTTAAGAACTTCACCCTCTAAGCATACACTTCTATGTAGCATGTACTTCTAACTGGCAAAATTAATTTACAAAATTATTCAGCACATAAGGGTATTTACTGCATGGGAAGTAGACATATCTATGGGATGGTTAAAATTGCTTTTGAACGGCAAAGTGATTATTTTAGGAATTCATGATTATTTTCCTAAGGAAATGGCAGTCTGTGTACCTTGGGTTTGGCAGGGCATGATATAAGTGATAAAAACAGCAAACTGATAACTTGAGAACTGGTTGTTTGTTTTACTGAGAATACTTTATTTGCTGGTATAAGTTGCTAAAAATGCACAGAACAAATACCCATAGAAAATGTACTGTGTTCGTGTCTCCCTGGTGCTATATAAAATGCATTGTTGCACAGCATTTGTTGGAAAAGTGGCTGCATGGACATTTCTGATTTTATGCCCCCTTATAAATAAAAATAAACCTTCTTTCTCAAGAGTATATAAAAGCTGGGTTTTTCATCCCTGTCTTGTGTGTGTGTGTGTGTGTGTGTGTGTGTGGTGTGTATGAGTGTTGTATTGTGGTGTGTGTGTGTATGTATGTATGAGGTGTGTTTGAGTGAGTGTGTGTGTGTGTATATGTGTGTGTGTTTGGCAGCAGTGCACTGGGTCAGGGCTTTGCCGTGGGCTGTCAGTGTTCTGCTCCTCTCCATGCCCATGGACCACAATGTCAACCACATCCAGTGTGTTCAAAAACACTCTTCTGCAACCAGGATGACCGGCTTATATAGCATCATTGCTAGTCAATGACTGACTGGCATAGGTTTAATAAAAATGGTTAGCTCTTAAAACATAAAAAGGCAAATGTTAAAACAGTTTTAAATTGTACAGCAGGAAAATAAAGTTAAAAATATTTTTTTTCCACTCAATGCTGAGTTTTCATAAAACAGGTGTACAACAGTGTTTATCGTGACAGCTGTCTTAAAAATTTAAAATCCCCACCCCCCCATCCAGAAAAAACCACACACATCTGTATTGGGATAGTCCAGTACTAGAATACAAATGATTTTTCAGGTCAGTCTTTCTGAGGTGACTGTTCATTGACATTCCTTTGTGTAATTTACATCCTCCTCTCTTCTGCTCTGTCACTGCAAAAAGGGACTGACCTTAATCATTTGATTAAAAAACAAAGCAGATCACATCAAAAGTGTTTTTTTTTTTCATACAAGCTATCACAGTATATAGGCCTCTAGCTCTAAATAATAGAGTTCCAGATTTAAAAAATTTCTTCATCAGACTTCAGAACATAGGCATTCCAAATCCCTAGAAAAATTAAAAAAAAATTGTTATACATAAACCATATCTGAAAAATGGATAAAAGCCACTAATGAAAAGAGATATATAAACTTACGTAGAAAGAAATAAGCAGAACTAAGAATCATATATACTATGACTATACTGATGTGAATGAAAAGGTCACAAAAAGGTAGTTGAATGATGAATAAATGAAAAACCAATGAAGGTCTTGGAGAAGAGAGAATGAACTATCCCTCCACCTCATAGTCCAGAGGCGGGACGCTACTAGGGCTGAATAATGCATATGCTGCCAGAAAGGGTATTAGATGTTTTTGTTTAATTGTTGTTATTTATCTGGAGGGAGGGCTTAATCTGGAGAGAGGGAGGGTTGAAATGACTGTTCTACAAAAGCAAAAGGCATGTATTAAAAAGTACTAAAAAACTTACTGAATCGTCTTCTATGATAGCTGCAGAATCAAAGAAATCTGGCCTCAATTCTGCTCGTTCTCTTCGGTTTCTTGAAGGGGGCTGAAAAGAGAAGTCATTTAATGACTTGTTACCTGAGAAAGAGTTTCTAAACAATGACAACTGACTACAAAAGATTATATTTCTCAAAAGGATTTTTCTTTTCAGTTTAAAAAAATTTGGGCTTGGGAATCTACTAATGAAAATTATGCATTTGTCAATATTAAAAATGACTAGAAACTACGTTAAAAATAACAGTAAAATTTTTGTGTTTTCTCTTAGGAGTATTTTATTTAATGGAAAAGATGATATTAATATTTTGCATTTTAGTATTTGTATTCATGGTTTAGTATAATCAAAGGTCAAAATGCCAATGCTGAAAGGCAAATTGTGTTTGGGCGTTTCCTCAAATTCAGTCTAAAGAATAACAGATTCAGAAGATTGCAATCCTTCTTGGAGCAATACAGTCTTATAGACAGTCTCTAAAACGATTTAAGCTTATCCAAATGCCCATGAGCTCAATCACTTGGGGCCCTAACACTCTATTATCAGTATTGCTTTAACCCCGATCTTGACTAAAACTCATCACCTCCCCACCCAGGGAACTTAAGCAACAGCATGCAGTCAATACTAATATCTTTAAATATTTTTTAAAAAAACTTGAAATTTCTTTACCAGATCAATAACCATGGTGTCTTCAAATTCCTCATTCATATCTTCCAACTGACCCCGGGATGACATCATCACATCTTCAAAGATGGGCTCAGCATCATCCTCCATAAGGCCCCGGCTGAAGTGTGATAAGGGATACCTTAAAAAACTGTTCAAACTCAAAAGACCACTGCTGAGAGTCTAGTTCTTTTTTAGATCAATGCTTCAAACTAAAGAAAACAGGCTTCCTAAATGTATCATTTAAGTTCCACCCAAAGAAGTAGGGGTTCAGCCCTAAAGGAACCTAGAACTTGCCTCCAATTTAATCTCAAATAAAACAAGTACCAATTATAAGAATCTTTAATTCTTTAAACTTTTACAAAGACTGATCAGTACAGAAATTTAAACCACTTCACAGATCAAAATTTCTAACATCAGGTACAGTTTTTTTGTTACCATGACCCTTAGTTATGAATACTTACACTGCATTCCTTACTCCACTTCTCACTTTCATGTAGTTCATTCCTGTTCTGTCCTTTCGATTTAAGTCTTCTAACTTTTGTTGGCCTAACCAGGAGATCTGCATCTGAGGACTAGGAGAGACAGGATACTATTACACATCTAACAGTGGCTGGTTGCCCAGTAGGTTAGAGTGCCATGGTAATCTGGCTTGATTACTCATCCAAATGAATAAGTTGGTTCATTTCTATGTCAAAGATCTCAATCTCAAGTAGACATTTTAAAAATATGGGCCACTATTCATAAAGACACCAGGTAAGCATGGGGATGAATTAGCAGAAAACTACTTCTGAGAGGGTCCTTACAAGGTGAAGTGAACTCCTTGTCTGCAAGACAGGATCTTCTAGAGCCATGTACCCTGGAGCAGGGGATTCACACTATACATAAACTTGTTTTAGGAGTCCTTAGGCTGAGGCCTGTGAACTTGTTTTTTAAATATTTTGATAATTGCATTTCAATATAACTGGTTTCCTTTAAATCCTAAGTATTTTATTTGATGTATTTCAAAATCTTGTTCTTAGAAGCAGTTCATAGGCTTCATTAGATAGCCCAAGGGGTGCATGTCACAAAGAAGGGTAAGACGGACATTAATCCCAGGACATAAATCTGTTGGCTTGGGGGAAGGAGGTAAAATGGACCATAAATCTGAACCAGTACTATACAGTCTGTACCTGGCCTGGCCTCCAGGGCTGCCTTTTTGAGGAAAGTTCTTGCTTTGAGTGCTTGGAAGAAAACCCGATATTGTAGCATCAGTTGTTTTGGAAATGGTAAGAAGAGAACTGAGGTAACCCTTGGTCCTATTTCTGATCCAGATGCTGGATTTTCATGGTCTTCTTACAGGCCTGCCTCTGTTCCTCTAAAGCCCAGCCTACATTTCATAGATGATATTCTTACTCCCTCGTTTCCCACCTTCCCCCCCACTCCCGCCCCCGAAGAAATGATAAAACTCACCAGAAAAGAAACAAAACCAAACAACAAAGAGCAAGTCGCAAATCTGGGAAATTTCCAAAGGATACCACTTAGCAATTGCTGCAATTCATTACTGATAAATATAAGGTTTTTTTTTAAAAGGAATTCCTTCTCAAAGCTTTTGCCATCTTACCTACCCCTGCCCTACCACCCAATCCCTTGGGTCTATATATATGATCACTTAGGTCTTAACCTGTTGCACTAATGTGCACAGTTTTGTTTCAAAGGGAAATCTGAAGCAATAGGCAACAGGGCTTGGGCAGATTAATCCAGCAAACAACTTGCCTTAATCTGCTGGGTTGATTAGTTTATCACTAATGTTGCAATCCTCCACATTTATGTATTTTTAACGAGTTTTTGATAAGTGTATCCTTTGCTTCAAGTTTGTACAAACTGTTGCAAAACTACCTTTTGTGTTTTCTGCATTGTTGTACTCTTCAAATGACTCCTTTTTAATATGCTTGTTACCTTGTTACACACATTTTTGTCTTTGGTGTCTACACTACTTTCCTCCTTAAATGTATTTTATTTGAAGGTCATCTGCTATTGAATTTAATAAATTTGTTTACTTGATTACTGCCATTAATGTAGAACAGTCAGTAAAGTTTTTTTTGGGGAAAAAAAAACATGTGATGATCAGCCTACGCTCAGAATAGGGAAGGAGACATGGCGGAGAGAGGAGCCGTAATAAAGGAAAATGGAAAAAAGGCCACCTGAGAAAAGGAGAATGTATCTTGTGGCCTCCAGAGAATTTAGGGTTCCACTAAGGAAAACACTAGAGAGTGAGGGTAACTAAAGAGGCTGGCCTGAGGAACTAAGTTTGTTGTAAAAAAAACCTGAGTTGTCCTATGGGCTAAGAGCTCCTGGTCAAGGACTAGGACAAAATTGGCTTTTAGTAGGTGACTGAAATCTTTGGTTTAAAAGAGGGGACAATGGTGTAATGGTGAAGGATAATAGTTCCATATAGGTCTGCAATTTGTTGACAGAGTTTTGCTGTATGGGGAAGAAAGAGAAGCTAACAAGAGGGAATGGAAGGCAGGCCCAGAGAAGATCGTACTTGGACAATATGACAGAGACCTCATATTCCTAATATAATTGGGGGCAGGATGCTTTCCCTCTCCAGCAGACTATATTGTTATGGACTCCCGGGGCCAGAAAAAGGACTTCTAAAACTCCAAAAAGAAACAGGAAATACCCTTTTCATCTTTGGAGAAAAAGTTTCCTTCTATTTGTCTTATATGAAACCAGACAGTGAATTTCTTTCCCAATCGATGCCTCTATTCCTTTTTTTAGTACTATATTTCACACTCAAGTGAAAGAAATCCTTTCCTACTTAGCAGAGTATAGAACAGTTGAAAAATAGTCTGAAACAAAATAAAGTATAAAGACTCAAGAGAGGTTTCAAGGGTAAATGGAAAATGTCAAGAAATGTACACTTTTTTATGGCAACACAACCTTAACGTACTACACTTTTTGTACTATTTTCAGCTCTAGTCTGGTGTCTCTCTAACAGATAGTCTTTTTAGATTAACTGATAAAGGGGCAACTTGAAGTCACCTAGCATTTTCAGAGGACAGAAACATTACTTAACCTTTAATGAATCAGTAATAGAACAGGAATGTTTCAAATAGTAAAACAATTCACTAATGCTTTTAAAAATAAAAATGATAGCTATTATTTATATAGCACTTTTAGGTTTGCAAAGAGCTGTATATATGCTATCTCATTTGGGTATATGTTACCTCTATCTTATAGATATGGAAACTGAGGCAGAGAGGTTAAGTGACCCGCCCAAGGTCACACAGCTATTAAGAGGCCACATCTGAACTCTTTCTGGTACCAGTTCCAGAGGCTTACCCCACTGTGCCACCTAGTTGCTTCATAAAGAAATGGAAAGCCATTACATTTTGAAATGAAATTTATGTGATTAGCCTCTTAAAATACTTGAAAATATCCAAAGTGAAATGCAAACACATAACGTGAGTTGAAGCACTACCATGCAAAACTTAGTTTCTTTAAAAAGAGGGCAAAAATTAAACCTAGTAATAAAGTCTGTATCCAAAGGCCAGACTTCTGGTAACCTCAAATTGCAAAAGTAACACAAGAGGTACTTAATAAATATTTGTTGAATTGAATTTGGTTTATTAGCACTGATGTTGAGGTATAGTCTGTGTGTACCACTTTTGTGACTAGAGATAGAAGGCAAGAGTCAGGAGCATCTCTGAGAGAGGGATGATGGAGAAGAGATGCTGTATCTTTACTAATCCTCTCATCTCCCTATGGTAGTTGAGCTAGAGTTTCTAGAACATTAGATAGTGAGACTGTGGCTGGATAAGAATGTTTTGGGCAATAAAGACTCGCAGCTAGCAGCTCAAAGCAGCAACACCCAATGCTAATTTAAGCTGCACTCAGTGGATAACAGGGATTCAGGATGTATTAGAAAGAAGCATATTATTTCTGAGGATAAAGTAAGGATTAGACTAAGTAGAGACAGAGTTTCGAATATTGTTATGCTTTTTGATTTAAAAAAAAGTAACATTGAGGAGTGGAATAATTTCTCTCATACTGAAACCTAGCTATTTGGACCATGAGGCCATAACCACCTCATTATTCCTCACCTTGTTGCAATGAACTCCCTAATTATAGCTGAAGTACCTAAGAGAAAATAAATAGTCCCTGAAGTAATGATCTGGTAAGTTTCAAATATGAAGTGATAATATATCCCTTGTCAAAAACCAGCCCTGGATTACTCTCTCCATCTGCCTCCTCTGCACATGCTACCAAATGGAGCTAAAGGAAGTCACATGACCACACTGATTGCATTCATTGCACATTTATGTTCTCCAATTTCTCTTAGGCCCTCACTACAGCAAGGCAATCCTTTTATTTTCCTTAACTGATTCTCCATCTCAGTCCCTACAGAAACTCTTCTTTCTTCACGTCTCCCACACCTTCCCATCTCCCCACCTCCATCCTCTCAGGTGAGTGCTGTGTCTTGCTCACTGAGGTGAGGAGCTCTCTCTTCTCTTCTTTTTTTTCCTCTCAAACCCCCTGACACCATCTCTCTCTTCCTTTTCCCAACGTTTGATGTTGAGGTGGTTTGACAACTTGTCTCATTCTCTCCATCCCTTCATCTTCTCCCACCATCTAATCTGCTCATCTAGCATCTCTTGTATCTACCCCCTTCTCTCTTCAGACGCTGCTACCACCACGGTGCAGGCCCTCATCACCTCATACCGGCATTACTGCCACAGTCTGCTGGTTGGTCTCCCTGACTCACTGCAGTCCATCCTTCACTCAGTTGTCAAAGTGAACTCCCTAGAGTGCAGCTCATACCATGTAATCCTCTACTCTACCTGCATAATTCAATCAACTTATGGGATCTCTCATTACTTTTGGAATCAAATATAAAATCCTCTGTTTGGCCTGTGAAGGCCTTTATAACCTGTCCCCTTCCTACATTCCAATCTTCTTATACCCTACTCCTCTTCACGTATGTCGTATTCCAGTAGCACTGGCCTCCTTGCTGTTTCTTCCTTGACACCCAAGCATTTTTACTGGCTGTTCCCCATGCCTGGAATGCTCTTCCTCCTCACTCCCATCTTCTTGTTTCCTTTGAATTTCAGCTAAAATCTCACCTCTTCAGCCAAAAGCCTTTCCTCATCCTACTTAATGCTAGTATCTTTTTTCAGAGATTGTCTCCAATTGATCCCTACACATACCTTGTTTGTACACAGCTGTTTACATGTTGTCTCCATGTGAGCCCCTTGAGGGTGGAGACTATTTTGCCTTTCTTTGAATTCCAATTCCTCCCATCTCCCCCAATCTCTATATACAGTGCTAGGCACACCGTAATGGCAAGCAAAGTGGGACTTTTCACTGTTTGTTCTTTTGGAGTGCTGCTTAGGACTAAGGCAACCAAGTGCCTTTGATTGAGCCTTGCCTTTGTAGGAAAGCCCACACCCTTTTGCCAGTTAGGTTACAAGAGGTGTGAAGTACTCTGACCCTGAAGAAGTGTATATAAACTCAGAGGTTAGCATTTTGTCTGAGATTCTCACTCACTGAAAGAGTATTGTGTGATTTGATCAGGAGACTCTGGGTAGCTGTTGTTAAGGAGCATCCCTCCAACCCCCCCCCACTTTGAAAACCCAGCTGTTCATGCCTTTCTCTCTGATAATTATGTAATTCTTTGGTCAGACAGCTAGAGGCCTGTCTGTTGATAACTGTGTATGTCTGCTCTATTTATACTGTCTCTGTTTGTAATTTGTTTGTTTTCTCTGAAGTTCAGGGTGCTGGCTTTTCCCCCTGAACTAAGTGAATGATATATGTATGTTTGATTAAAGTGAGATTGTAAACCCCTTAAAGTTGCTTTCCTTAGAAAAGCAGATAAAAGAACCTGTGCTAGCAGCCCTCCTGTGCGCTGGTGTTGTTGGTTGTATGCCTTCACAGCAGCTGCTAGCAACACTGTTGTTACACACACACAGCAGGTGCTTAATAAAGGCTTGCTGACTTGACTCTCACTCAGTCATTAACTCTTGGCAATCTGCAATCCAACCCAGATCACCCAACTCTCCAAAGTTACCAACCATCTTTTAACTGTCCAGTCTAATGGTCTTTTCTCAGTCCTGTTACTTCTCCATATTTGACCCCGATGATGATCCTCTCTTCTTGGGTGTATCCTCTCTAAGCTTTCTTGATACTACTCTTACCTATCTCTCTTCTCATTCTTATTGCTTCTTCTCAGTTTCTACTGTTGGCTCATCATCCATATCATGGCCCCCTAACTGTGAGTGTTCCCCAAGGCTTTGCTTTGCTCTGAACCTTATTCTCTGTTGGTGATTTGACTAGCTCCCATGAGTTTAATCATCATCTATATGCAAATGACTCTTAGATATATCATTCACCCCCACTTTCTCCCCTAAACTCCGTATCACTAATTTCCCTTTCCAACATGTCAAACTGGATGTCCCATAGACCCTTCAAACTCAACATGCTCCAAACAAAATTCATTACCTTTCTCCCCAAACTCACCCCTTTTTCTGTTGAAGATACCATTAGTCTTAGTTTCCCAGGTTCCCAGACTCCTCATGCTTCTTGCTCCCACACACTCAATTATTTACCAAATCCCATTTCTACCTCCACAGCATTTTCACATCTGATCCCTTCTTCCTACTCTCACAGCCCCACTTTGGTTCTTGCCTTCATTGCCCATCACCTGGACTGTCAGGTACAATGTGTACCTAACTGGTCTCCCTGCCTCACGTTTCTCTCCAGTTCAACAGATCCTCCATACAAATGCCAAAATGATTTCCTTTAATTGCACTTTCTCTCTTCCATAAACTCTGGTCACTCACTATTGCTTCTGGGATAACATATAAACTTCTCAACTTTTAAATACCTTTACAAACTAGTTCCAATCTATCTTTCCCGCCTTTTTGTACATTAGCCCTCCTTTTGTTTGCTACAATTTAGCCAAGCTGGCCTTTCCCCTGCCTTCAAACACAGGACTCAATCTCCTATCTCTATGCTTTTGTACAGGCCTGAAATTTGCTCTTTTCAGATCTCCACCACATAGATTCTTTCTTTTCTTTCATGAAGAGCTTTTCTTTATCTACTCAATTCTTCTCTCCCTCTTCCCCAACCCCTGAAACAAATTTGTATTTATTCTTTATATACTTAAATATTTTTTCCCCTGGTAAAATGTAAGATCCTTGAGAAAAGTGACTGTTTCATTCATTGAATTTGTAGCCCTAGCATCTAGGACAGTGACCAACATAGTAGGTGTTTAATAAATTCTTGTTGCTTCATTAAATAAAACATTACATGGTATGTATATTTTGAAGGTAGTCTGAAATTTAGTGAATGCGGATTGATCGTTCTTGAGTACTGGTGACAAGGTCAGAATATGTTGATGCTGTAACAATATATTTCGCATTTTTCATTTGTAATTATGGCACAAATACTTAATATGTGAGTGATAATCCCTGTAGGTGCAGGTACCCAGGCTTGGGAGATCATGACCCATAATGACATGAGATTTGGATTTGATACTTGAGAGCAGGGAAAAGTATCAAATATCCAGTGGCCCTGGGTTGTATTATCTCAGTCTGGCCAATGAATGAGGAGCTAGTGTTGGGTCACAAGATAAGATAAATTTAGAAGGAAAGGGAAATTAAGTTGGGAGTTTTGGTCTGGTGATATTTTGAAATAGGGGATGTTGGTAACTTTTCACTGCTCAGACTTAGGACTCAAGGCACTACAGATGTTTATTAAGTAACTACAGGCAACCAACATAATGCCTGGCTTTTGTTAAATTTGCAAATAATTTTCTTGTTTGTTTTGATACAAACTTCTCATTTGCGAATGTGTGGTTTTATTTTATTGACAATAAAAGCCCCAACTGAGAGAGGTAAATATCTGGTACTGGCCAAAATTGTGACTTAAAAAAACAAATTTCACAATACTAAAAATTACAGTGATATCTGAAATTTCTTTTACTTTTGGAGGGTACAAAAATACTTGTTTACAAGGTAGCATGAAAAAAATTCAAGAATCTCTTTTTACTATTTATGAAATAAAAATATTTTACATCTTAGATACCTTGTCAAATGCAGGAATTTTTAATGATTACTTACTTATGTAAAAAGTCTGGTTCAGACCCATGTTCTGACTCATGTTCTTGAATTTGTTCCCCTATCTGTCGATTATTCTCTCTCAGTACAGTGGACGTGAGCTGAGGTGTGGGCAGGGCTCCAGGTGTCTGAATGGTTGTGTCATTCCTGTTCAGCCATGTGCCATCCAAACTTTCTTCTGTAATAACAGTTTATGTTAAAAGTTGCCATACTGGATAAGACTCATACTTTATTCAACACAATATTCTTTCTGACAGGAGTTCTCACAGATGTTTCAGAGAGGAGCACTGTTGGCTCCCTGAAGTAACCCCAGAACATCGTGTTTCCTGAGAAAGTCATTATGGCTCTGTCATCCAGGAGCATATCTAAATATCTGACTACAGCTTGTATTTTTTCTTGCCTGTAACACTTCACGGAACAATGAATCCCACAGGTTTTTCTCTCTTCGTTGTGAAGGAGAATGTCTTTGTTCCATACTTACGTTACTAAAAGTTCAAGAGCTGTCTGCTTGTTCTACCAGTTCTGGGATTTAGTCAAGAAATCACTAATTCTTTAACTCCCACAACAATTTGTAACTTTTAAGATTTGCCTCATATCCCTTCTCAGTTTCTGATTTTCTTAACATTTGTTGGCTGTCACATAGAATAATATTCTTCCATTTCCTTGATTTTTTATGCATCCAATACCTTTCTTGATGATGACAAGCAGTATCTCTGGTTTTTGTTATTTATCTTCAGGAAAAATTTGCAATGAATTTCAAGTTCTGCCTTGCATCCTGACTAATAGTTTAGATTCTATCCTCAAATACAAAAGAGTTTGGTTTATTTTACCCACATGAATTACCTTGCACTTGGCCATAACACAACTGGGCCACCATTTTTCTGCCTTCTTACCATAGTGTGAGATCTTTGTATAATGGCTTTACCAGACTGACATTTCACTTCCTAGAAAAAACATATGAAAACTTGGGAAATTTCATCCTATTTAAAAGAATATGAAATCCCTCACTCATATATTTATCCAAAATATGCCCCTTTTCTCACTTGTCTAAGATTTTTTCTATCCCTGACAAAAGACCCCAGTCCCAGTGTGACAATTTTTTTTTCTTGTGTTAAGTTTTATCAAAGTATTTTAGAAAGTCTAAATAAATTGCTTTTACCAATTACCCTTTAAGCTCATAGATAATCATCTCCTCAAAGAGCTTAATCCAACTTGGTAGAACAGGGGAATACCATAGCTGTAGAATAACATAATATAGAGTTTGAAGAAGCCTCAGGGATCATTCTCTTATTTGAATAGTGAGATACTGACTAATAAGATACCTTGCTAGAATACAAAGTACACTGACAAAGTCTTTCAGTATATACTTATGGACAAGATGAAGAAATGTAAAGTGGAACTCAGTAAAGTTAGGTGAATTTATATAGTGGGTTAAATAATCATACCCAAAGGACTGACTGATAATGTGATGTCAACTAAGAAGAAAGTTCCTAGGGGTATACCAAAGGGCTAAATATAAACACTAGCCTTCAATGATTTGTAAATTATCTCACTGTCCTGCATATTCTGTCTTGCTTAAAGTATTCTCTCCCCCTAAACTATGAAGAATCACTTAACAGTAGAAGTAATGTTGGATTCCAATTAATTTTGTGCCAATTACAGTGTAACTCTGGGAAAGTAGAATGAGAATTAAAAAAAACTGATGAACCTTGCCTAGAGCCATGGTGAACAAGGACTCATAATTATAATTGTTTTCTGTTTTAGGAAGAAAATGTAAGCTAAAAAGGAGGGAGGAAGTGAAAGGTAGATTATATAGGAAAGTGACGTATATGTGCTTTACTTCTTTTTCAAAGAAAATAATTAGCGCACAATTAATGTAGTGATTCCCAGTGCCAGTAAGAGAAGCTAAGGACAACAAAAAGTCTTTTTTTTCATGCTTCTGTTTTTAAGAGTCTCCATTAAAATAATCTTCATCATTACTTTCTACTGAATCTTTGTTCTCTGTACACAAACATGTCCAGATAACTTTGATTTAAAAAAAAAAAAAGACAGGGACCCACCCATACTCTGCAAATTTGAATTTCTTTTGGTGCCATCTCCTTATTCGCCATTTGTACATGGTGACTTTGTTGTTGTTAAGTCTTATAGGGTATGGGTATGTTCTCAAGAACAAGGCATATCACATGAGTGATGCCAACAATACTGATTCCCCAAGAAAGGCTTTTTAAAAGCTATACTAGAGGAAAGGTGAGGATCACAGAAAAGTCAGGATTGCTTCATGGGAAAGGTGGGATAGTGGTAACAGGAGAAAATAAAGCTGCCTGAAGGCAGGAGTTACTTCATTTTTGTCTTTGCATATCCAATGTCTAGGACGGTGCTTTGCAGAATAGCCATTTAGCATCTGTTTGTTGAATTGTGTTTTTACTGAATGTGGACCAGAGAGAAGAAGAACTACTTAGTCACAGAAAATGATCTTGGGGTTAGAACAAAAATGGCAGATAGGAGCTGATTAACCGTGATGAGTAGTAAGATAGCAAGAGGACCTGGTGGCTCTTGTTGAGAGCCAGGCTCCAGACCAAATGAACTGTGGTTCCTAGGAGAGCTGCAGGTGGGAATGCTGAGTCATTTTCATTAAGCTTGAAAACTCATGGAGAATTGGAGAGGTGCTATATGATGGAAGGACAAATGTCCCAATTTGGGATGGAGAAGGAAGGGAGAGAAGAGGAGTCTGAAGAATAAAAGTCAACCAGTGAGTGGGAAGTTGGGTCACATTCTACTCTTTCCGAAATACTCAGTAATGGGCCTTCTATCCAACAAAACCACATCTACTCTCATCTGAAAACCCTTTCTCATTTCACCTCTTGCTAACTGTAAAAACTCCTAACCTATTTATGTGTGTGTATGTGCGTGTGTGTGTTTGTATTTTTTTTGGAAGGGGGGAAGGCAGGGCAATTGGTGTTAAGTGACTCGCCCAAGGTCACATAGCTATTAAGTGTGTCAAGTGTCTGGGTTGGATTTGAACTCAAGTCCTCCTGACTCTGGGGCTGGTGCTCTACTCACTGTGCCACCTAGCTGCACCAACCTATTTATTTTTGAGTCAATATTGGCTCATTATGTCCTAATCATTACTCAGTACAGTTGTGAGCTTGACTTTGATTTCTGCAAAAATTCTAGAATTAAAGGCTGGTTAGTGACCATCTAATAATGGTGATCATAAGGAACAGCTTATATTAGATTAATTTCATTTGCTTTTTTGACAGGGTAGATCAAGGGACTGCTACAAACACAGCTTACTTAATCTTTCCTGCTATTTTTGTGGACAAGGCAGAGGTATAGAGGCTGGACAACAGCACAATCAATTAGGTAGATTCAAAATTGGCTAAATGGCTGGATTCAAAGAGTAGTCACGAATGATTCAAAGTTGACTTGGAAAGAGTTCTCCAGGCATTTGGACTTGGCTGCACTCTTTAATATGCTTATTAATAGTTCAGATACAAGCACAGGTGTTATATCTATTAAATCTGAAGGTCATACAAAGTTGGAAGGGATGGTTAACACAGTGGATTAGAGGTAGGATTCAAAAGACTACTGGGATGGTTTAATAAAATAAAATTTAATAGGAACCAATATAAAAATCTTTACTTGGGTTAAAAAAACCAACTTCAGTATAAGTTGTGGGATAAATAGCTAGATTCCTATAGTTTGTCTGAAAAAGATCGTGAGGTCTTAGTGGATTGCAGGCTCAACATGAGTCAATAATACCATCTTAGCCTACACTTTTCCATAATCAGTTTGGGCTGCTATATTTTGGAAAGGACACCAATATGCTTGAGAGCGTGTAGATATGGGCAACCAGCATGGTGAAAGGTATTAAGTTCATGCCTCATGAGGATTGATTTTAGAAACTGTGGATGTTTGTATCAGAAGAAAAAACATATTGAGGACAGGATATATGTCTTCAAGAATTTGAAACTCTGTCATGCAGGATGTTCTGCTTGGTTCTACAGGGCAGGACTAGAGATCTCTTAGATAGTGGAAGCTCTCAAGAGGAAAATTAAGGATCAATGTGAATGACTATCTAAAGATAGACTGAGGCAGAAGTGACATATTCCCATTTACTGGAGGTGATCAAGTCAAGGACAAGTGATAAATTGTAAAAGTCAGACAAGGGGGCCTCTGAGGTTTTTCTTATTCTTATATTTTGTGATAGATATTATGTTCTTTGAGGGCAAAGGTATACTTCTTTTGCATCCTCCACAGTGGTAATATTAATTTAGATGGGCCTTTTGTACTTTTTTCTTTTTTGAAGCATTTATTTAGTCAAGTGCCCTTGATGAGTCTGGCTTTTGTTTCTTTGATTAAATTAGGAGTCTTTGATGACCTCCTTGCCTCAAGGGAAAGCCTGGTTTGCATGGGTTTGAGTGACATGTTTGTGATGCCAGAGGCTTTTAGGTCACATGGGTTTGAGTCACACATTGTGACACCCTTTGACCCTGAACAAGATATATAAACCCAGAAGTTGGGGTTCTCCCTTGGGACTCTCAGTCACTGGAAGAGTGGTGTGGGATTCTGGGCAGCCATTTTAAGAGCCCCTGGCTTGTAAACTCAGATGTTGACGCTTTCCTTGTAACTATGAATGGTGATTTGGTCTGAAGCTCAGGTTGTAGGCTTTTCCTCCTGAACTAAGTGAATGATATTTGTATGTTGGATTAAAGTAAGATTGTTAACCCCTTAATGTTACTTTCTGTAGTAAAGCAGATCAAAAGAACCTGTGTTAGCAGCCTTCTGTGTGCTGGTTGTTGTTGGTTTACACAGCCACATTAGCTGCTAGCAGATTGTTGCTACAACAGTGCAGGGAAGAGTCTCATCTCAGTATGAATTCTCAGTTCATAAGGAAACTTAACCCTTCTGGTTTCACAATATACAACCAGACCAAACTTTTATCTCTCAGGGTTAAGTCATGCTTACCTTCCACTCTCTTTTTGTGAAGTGGTGGCCGTCCTTTCTTATTCCTTACTGATGAAGCTTTGCTACTGCTGCTTCCACTATTCACTGACATTCTGTCATCTTCCCCTCCAGTGACTAATGAGTTCCTGTAGGAGATGAGTGGAAGCCATACATCTTCCCTCCTTTCCATCATCTGCTCTGTTAGGAATTTCTCTAGGTATGAATGGCTAAAAACACAGGAGAACAATCAATAGCTTCTTATGGAAGTAGTTTGTGTACCATTTATTTTATTCTTCTCTCATTACTAACAGAAATTCTCTAAATAATTTTTCTCTCTTGGATCCTAAATTTTCCTTAGCTTTCCCCCTTTTCCCAACTTCAATGCTCATGAGTTGCTATATGTTGGGACCCTCAATGTCACAAGGATTCCTTCCTAACTCTTCAACATTAGATATATGACTCTTTCAAAGACAGAGATTATCACTTTCCTTTGATACTGTCATTTATGCTCAAATAAATTTAGGATGAAACCTCAGACCTCCAAATTCTCTCCCTCTTTATAGCTGTATAATGGAAAATGTTCTGGATAAGGATTTAGAAGATCTGGATTCCAATTCCAGTTCTGGTCCTATGCAATTATAGGGTCAAGCCATTTCAGCTCTCTGATCCTTTACAGTTTCTTCATAGGGAAATCTGGATAGTAATATTTTACTATGTACAAGGACTGTTAGGAGGAAGGCACTATGTAATTCTTAAATTACTATATAGGTGTGAGGTATTATTTAAAATTCCCTTTTACATGATCACAGTTGAATTTTCCCATAATTTATAAATGGGAGGGCAAAGTGCTGTCTATAAAATCATTGTATTGAACAAAAGGTGACTTTCCAGGTACTCTTTTTAAAAGTAGAAATAATGCTTCTAGTTGCAGTTTCTCTTTGTTACAGATTTGTTGCAAACCCATACACAGTCTATTTTTTCCTAAATTATTTTCTTTCTTTAACCATATTTTTAAAGGAAAATTACTGAATTCAATAAATATCAAGAATAAATGATAAAAATAATTTGTTTTCTGAAAACACAGTACAAACAAATTTATTATTACAGAAAGCAGGGTGTATGATGGCTAAGATAATAGTAAAATAATTTTAACTTGCTGAGATGCTCAGCAAGTGTAGGGCCTTAAGAAGGTTAGAAAAGATTCTCTAAGAGGTCACTAGTAAAGGATGAATACATACAATCTTGAATAAAAAGATAAAAGAAGTAATACTTAAGAAGGAATCATTGTATACTATCAATTACAAACAGGGGTAGGTTTTGGGAATTGAAAGTTATATCTGGACCACAGATTCTTTACCACTGTCAAAGGAACTATTTTCCAAAGTGCAACCATTTTGAGGCTAGCCTAATAGTCTTCATTCAATTCAAAGAAAAAATAAACCACTTACACCGTCTTTTTATCCTGCCGAAGAAGTTTAGAAGAGAATTCACTTAAAACTTCAAGGAAAGCCAGGTTAGGAGGTGGATACTCTTGTCCCTTTTGATTTTGGTATTTGAAAGCAAATTCTATGCCATCTCTGTAGTAAAGAAAAAAAATGTGTATTGTAAAGGGTAGTCTTCCTAATATCATTAATACCTTATTTTTCCTGATGTATTTTCCTTCTTTCTCTTTGTCCACTAGTTATATGTGCTATGTGAAATTAACTGAAAGTATATTTTATGACATTATTATTATATGTGATATAAAATTCAAGTAGATAAAATGGATGGCACATGGATATTTCCCCTCTAAAAGTATTTTAACAATTTATGAAGCTTAAATTATTCTATAAAATTATCCTATTCCAATCATTGTACTCTAGTAATGTAAACACTAGAATAAGCAAAAAGAGGTAGGAACAGGAAAACTAAGAGTCAGGAGGCCTGCGATAAATATCTAATACTGGTGATTACTGGGTAGGTGGACAACAAGAATTTATTAAGAGATTTTAGCAATACTAGTATTACAAGTTATGTAATTCTGTCTAAGTCACTTAACCTCTCTAAGTCTCTGTTTCCTTATATGCAAAATGGTGATAAGATTTGTGCAACCTGTCTCACAGGGTTGTTATGAATGAAATGCTTTGTAAACTTGAAGTATTGTATCAGTGTGAAATATATTATTACATATATTTTAAAGTGGCAGTATGAAACCTGGAAAGACTTTTATAAAATGATAAAGAAAGAAGTGAGGAAAACTAGGAAAAAAATTTATATAACAACAACATTGTAAAGAAACTCCCTTTAAAGGCTTAAGAATTCTGAGCAATACCATGATAAACATGATTCCAGAGGACCAGCGATGAAGCATGAGACATATATTTTGGATACAATAAACATGGGGTTTTATTCTGCATGACTTATTTTGGTGACAGTCAAATTCAGAATAAAAAAAAAATGTAAGTAGTAGGGTGTACAGTGAAGAATCCCAGGTCCAGGAGTCAGAAGACCCTGAGTTCAAATCCGGTCTCAGACACTTGACACATGTACTAGCTGTGTGACCTTGGGCAAGTCACTTAACCCCAATTGCCCTGACAAACAAACAAACAAACAGAGTTTAAAAAAAAAAAAAGAAGACTCCTAGAGAATAGCTCTAATTTTGGCTCAGCCCTGAACTAGTTATGTGACTTTGGGAAAGTCATTTGACTTATCTTAGACTCAGCTTCCTTGTCTGGAAGTTATGGGGTTGGAGTAAATAATTTCTAAGGTCTCTTTCAGTTCAGCAAATTACAAAAATTTCATAGTTCCAGAACTTATGAGTCTATGAATTAAAAAATGGATGAAGTATCTATTTTAGAAAAATAATTTTTGAAAAAAGAATAGATCCTAGAGAGTCTCTGTGTAATAGTAAAGTTTTATTCAGTCCACTAACTTGTTTTTTAAAAAATTAAATTTTATTATTTTTCTCAGCTCCGAATTCACTCTCTCTCCCACCTCCCTCTTTTCTCTATTGAGAAAGCAAGATAAGCAAAAAATTACAAAGATACATAGTTAGTCAAGCAAAACAAATCCTCTCATTGGCTATAACAAAGAAAAAAATATGCCTCAATTTGCACTCCAAGTTGATCACTTCTCTATCTGGAGGTGGATAGCATGTTTCATCACCTGGAACTATAGCTATGTCACTGTGCTGATCATAATTCCTAAGTCTTTAACATATTTTTGTCCATGTATAAATTGTTCCCCTGGTTCTACTCACTTCACTTTGCATCACTTCATACAAGTCTTCTGAGGTTTCTCTGAAACCATCCCTTCCATCATTTCTTAAAACAAGATAGGATTCCATCACATTTACAAACCATACTTTGTTCAGCCATTTCCCCAGTCAATGGGCATCCCCTCAGTTTCCAATTCCTTGTCACTACAAAAAAAGCTGCTAGAAATATTTTTGCACATATAAGTCCTTTTCCCTTTTCTTCTGATTTCTTTGGGGTAGTAATAGTAGTACAATCACTGGGTCAAAGAGAATGCATGATTTAGCAGCTTTTTGGATATAGCTCCAAATTGTTCTCTAGAATAGAAGGACCGTCTCACAGCTCCACCAACAGTGCATTAGCATACTTATTTTCCCCACAATCCCTCCAGCATTTGCCATTTTTATTTTCTGTCAACTTTACCAGTCTGGTGGGTGTCAGGTAGTACCTCAGAGTTGTCTTAATTTGCATTTTTCTAGTTATTAGTGACTTGTGTTTTTTCACATGGCTATCAATAGTTCAGATTTCTTTTTCTGAAAGTGGTCTGTTCATATCCTTTGACCATTTATCAACTGAGGAAATCAGTTCACTTACTTGTGAAGTGTTGCAACTGCTTCCCTGGTCTTGATTTGATCCAGTCCAAAGGTGAGAGCAAATCTGCGTGCCAATTCTTTAATGCCACTGACATGGGCAGATGTCCTGTCCAAGTTGGGGCCTTGCTCTTGAACAAGCTCATTAAATAACTAGAGGAAAGGAAACAAAGGTCTAAAAGCCTAAAGGCTTTATTTTCCCCCTTAGGTTATGATCTTTCTTAATTTCTATAGTATCTTGGGGGTGGTGCAATTGTTTTGTGTAAGTGATTACATGTATAAAAATCCAACTGATTATTATCATATAGTTTTATTATAAAGATAGAACATATATAATATTTTAGTTCTGAAAGAAAACTAAGACTGTATGATTTTAACTAGAATGTAACTAGAGAAAATTTGGAAGGACCTGCAAAGCAGCCTAAATCGAAAAGGCTTGCCTATTCAGCAGACAATTCTCACTTTGGGAGGGGCCTACCTACTTACCCTTACCTCTAGATTATCCTACCCAATTGTTTCTACTTTTTCTGTGTGTCAATAAAGATACATTGAAAATTACTGCAAGAAATTTTCATTCATTTCTTCAGATCTACAATTTGTAAAATACTGGTATTATTAACTGAAAAAGAAACCTACTTTTAGTAAGCTTATGTGAATTTAGAGGGAAATAAACACTGTATCTTTTGGGAAAGCCCAATTATTTACAGCTGATGCTTCTAGGTCCTAGTGACCTGCTAGTTAACCTCAAGCCATTTTTTTCCTCATCCCTTTAATAATATTGTCCTTCTAGAGCTGACCAGGCTGGGGATAAGTTTTTTCAATATCCCTTAGAGTTCTGTGGAGGCTAATTCTCATTCGATTTTCTATTGCTTGGTATACAGACACACTTCAACAGTCACAGCTTGAAGCTGAGCCACCTGTACTGTTGAGAAGCTGAAAGATTCACTTAAGATATCACTGGCCTTTTTCTTTGTTTTTAGAATAAAATATCACCCTCTATCCCAACTATTATGTATATCTGAAATTCCATTAACTTTTTACTGTTTTACCTTAGGTTGATTTTTGTTTTGGGAGACAGTATTCCCTTTAATCAGAATAAAAATTAGGTCAGTTATCCCAGGACATACGCCCTTCTCTTTCCCAAACTTATTACATTGCTCAATTTCATTCAGAAACCAGAAGAATTGGAGGAATTACGAGATTCTATCAACTCTGACCTGGGTCAAAACCACTGCTCTCAGAGAAGGGGTTGTGCATATTCGGACTGTTGATCCCAAACATTAACTATGATCTTTTAATTCCTACACTTCTTATAAAATATATTTGGGTTGACACCTTTTGGGCATTTATTCTGCACTTTGTTATCTCCAAACAGAAGTTAGACAAGAAAAATAAAAAATTTTCTTTAACGTGAGGAGCTCTGATAGGAGTTGGTAAAGAAAGAAAGAAAGAAAGAAGTTGGATCTATTTGTAGCAATGAGATCTTGATTACCTATGGATTAAAATGATGTCTTTTGTACCTCTCCCTTCCTTAATTACCATAACGAATATTAAGCTAATAGAATTATTTACTTATTTGTGTTTTACTTTTTAAATGGAACATTTAACATGACAATCATTATTTCCAAACTGATAGCTTCAGCTGGTTAGGGAGTAGAGGAGTCTTTGTGACTCTGTCTGCTCTAGCTTTTGAATGTGGACTATAGCAATGTCTAATGCAAAGCAAATACATGTATTTATGCTGGTGCAGGGCAGAAGGAGAGCACTGGAATGAGTCTGTATTATAGATAAACTTTAGATTTTTCTTACCTGCTGTAAACTGAGAATGAGGGTTTTTGCACACTGAATCTTATCGATCTGCCTTGTTTTACTCAATGTCTCCTTAATGATGTCACCATAATCATTGTAATACTGTGAGGAAAAAAGACAATGTTGTTTTTGAAAATGTAATTTAACTGACAAACTGTAAGTAATGAACAGAAGGGGAGGTGATAAGGGGTGGAGAAAAAACTACCATATTTCCCCACATATAAGATGCACCCTTTTCCAAAAAATTTGGGGTCTAAAAATTGGATGCATCTTATAGAGTGGTTGTAGATTTTTTTAACTTGCATTTCCTGCTTTTTCCCGCTTGTTTTTGTGCTCATTGTTGTAGATAGTTTTGTTTGCATTTCTTGCTTTTTCATGCTTGTTGTCTTTGCGCTCATTGTTTCGCATTTGTTACTGGTATATTGGGTTACATTTTGCCACATTCTGCCCAAAAATGGCTCAGAAAAGATTTTCGTACAGTGCTGAATTCAAGTTAAAAGTGATCCAGTTTGCAAAAGTGAATGGAAATTGTGCTGCTGAATGTAAGTTTGGACCTCCTCCAACTGAGAAAACAATCTGAGACTGGCTACGGGAAGAAGAAACCCCACTGAAAACGCCAGGGCAGAAGAAGGCCATGAGAGGCAAGTCAGCAAAATGGCCTGATTTAGAGAGGGAATTGAAGATATGGATTACAGAGGAAAGGGCAACTGGAATTCCTGTGTCCACAAAGATGTTTCAGCAGGAGGCAAGAAGAACTGCTGATGAAAAAGAAGTTACTGATTTCAAAGGAGGACACAATTGGTGCTTCAGGTTCATGAAATGGAATGGACTAAGCATGTGAACATGCACCAGACTTGCCCAAAAGATGCCTGAAAACTATAAGCAGATGAATAAAACTTGAGTTCAATAACTTTATGTAATACATTTTTTTTTTCAAAATTTGGGCCCCCAAATTAAGGTGCATCTTATATATGGGGAAATATAGTAACTTCTTTGTTTCTTCGTATTGAAGTATTTTGTTGAATATTAAATGTTGAAATATTTTAAAAGCATATATTTCCTGCCAAGGAAGTAATTTGTCCATTAAGTACTCTTGCAGGAAACTAAATACCTATTCAATACAGAGTACTAAAAATTGGCACATTTCTTTATTCTCAGATTTTTCTCAACTAGAAAGACTGAAAGAAGACAAATTTCACTTCCTACTGAAAAAGGATGGATAAGATAGATAAAGATGAGTTTTTATTTTATTATTCATAAATTAATACTCATCAGGCATTCGCAAAGTAGTAGAAGAAAATACAAAGAAGGTAGTCATTCTCAATAAGTTTATATTTGTCAGTTATTATTAATTATGGCTAAGTAAAAATGTAAGTACTTCAGATTAAAATGATATTTAGAAGTAATCAAACTCCTGTTCCAAGTGTATTTGGCCATAAAAATAAATCTACTCCCCTCTCATCATTTCTCCCAAATACTAGATCACTAATGTTGCCATTATAATGATCTGAAAATAGTCCTGTATACCTGAGAGCTGGATAGCTAAGCTGTTTATTTAAAAAAATAATTCTGGAATCAATCGGTCAATCTACAAGCATGTATTAAGCAGCTTCTATGTGCTAGCCAGTCAGGCACAAGCATTTATTAAGAAATGTGCTGGATAAAAAAAAAGAAATGTGCTAGATACAAAATAAAAATGCAAAAGAAATGTGCTAGATATAAAATAAAAATACAAAAGAAATGTGCTAGATATAAAAATAGAAAAAAAAAAGCAATAGTCTCTATCCTCAAGGAACTTACGTTCTATTGAAACAACCCATATACATGGGCAGAAATTAAATATGTGCAAAGTAAATACAAGGTAATTTTATATAGGGGAGAACTAGTAGCTGAGGAGGAAGAAAGGAATCAAGAAAGGCCTCATGTGAGAGTGGGTACCTACATGGAGCAGGGATTCTAAGAGGCTTGGGGGAGGATGGATTGCCTTAGGTATAGTATGTAGGAGGGACAGTAAGTAGACTGGTTTAGTTAAACTACAGTATGTGTTAAGTGAAGTCAGATTTAATAAGTCTGACAAGGGGCAAGATTTTTAAGGGTTTTAATATTTTAACAAACTCTTAATATAAGGCTTAGCCCAAGATACAAAACAAGAAAATTTTTGCCTGCATTTTTTAATAAGTCAAAACATACAGCTAGCTCCTCTTATTGAACTATAATTAGTTTATATTAACTTATTCATCATAGAATAAGCACATCCATAAAGGATCTGCAACCTATTGATCTTGAAGCCTGAGCTGGTAGATCAAGCTATTTGGCCAGACAATGTTTCCTTCTCTGTTAGTTTCCTCCTTTTGGGCTCTTCCAAGATTTGGAAAAAGCTGCTCACCCTTTTCTTTCTTTCCTGTATGCCCTGGGAAGATGTGGCAAAAAGAACACTGGAAGAGTAGCCAGAGACATGGACTGGTCCTAGTTAGCTGGAGGATAGCCAGACCTTGGGCAGATGGTTTTGCTTCTCTGGGTCTTAGTTCTTTGATGTGTAAAATGAGGGCATTTGATGAGATGGTTTTAAACTTTAATAGACTGATATTTCATACCTCTGTTGCCTCTCCCCCAAATCAGGGGTAAACTCAAGGCTCTGATCCTCCTGCAAGGACAGAAATCTTATTCTACAAAGTCTGTACAGTGCTAGATAACATGTACTGGTTATTTCTCTCTCTCATCTACTCAGAAGCCCAAAGGAGAACCAAGTCACAAGCATGTCTGAATCAGAAAACCTTCAACAAAGCCCAACCTATCAATTAGCAGAGAACACACAAAGGTCATCATCTATTGTCATCCTTTCCATTTTTAGTTTGAACGCCAAATTTCTCTAAAAGTTAAGGACACAAAGACCTGTACCTTCATGTAGTGTTTGAAGATGTCAGCAGCCGCATGCATGTCCACAATGTCATAAATGATAAGTTTGCTAAAGGCTGCCAAAAGGTTTCTTCTCTTATGTAAGGCCTCGATCTTGTTAGCTTCATCTTCCTCATCACCTTCTAACCACAGGAGGTGAAAAACAAGTCAGGAATCTCAGTTCTCATTTAAAGACAAATTAGAAACAATTTCTGCATGAAAAAACTAGTTCTTGATTTGCTTTTCATTAAAATTTTATTTAAATCTTCAAAATATTTTCCATTTTAGAAGGAAAACAAAAGTATTTTTATTTGCAGTATTAATAACTTGTGTTGCTATTATTTTAATTTTAGGGTGGCATAGTCATTTGATTCAAAGCACACAAAAAGGAGGAAATAAGACTGTTACTTCCTAAGAACTGCCTAGTAAATGTTTTTCAGTTAAAAAAAATTCTAGTAAAAAGTGAATGTTATAGAATGGAGGCTGCATGACCATGTGCTGTAGTGTTATAGATAATTCATCATTTGGGTAAAGGTTGAAACTTTGAAAAACTTAGTACTGTGAATCTAGTATCACTTTATTTTTATCAGTTTCAATTTAAATCGACAAACATTGACTATACACAATTACATGCAATGATCTTGGGATATACAATGTTAAAAATGAAAACTTGTTCACGAGAAATAGGCAAAAATCTTAGAATTAGACTTCTTACTTTGACAAAAAAGGTCAAGTTATATTCCATGTGTTCTAATGTCTTAATGAATAAAGTGAATTCAGAAAGTATTCCTTTCCAGAAAAGCTGATGAAAGATAAGTTTAAGGAGTGGGTTTGATCTGAGGAGTTCCACAGCAAGCAAGTTCCTCTGTAGAGTGTGAATACACCCATGGGTATTTTGTTAGGAAAACTCCTGATTAGTTTTTCGAGATTAAGGCTGCTCCAAGATAAACTGGCTGGTTTGGAGACTTGTCTTGGTATCTCCTAAGGAATGACTACAGGATGCCCATTCCAAAGGTGAATGGAAGAGTCATTCATTCCTCTGTTCCAGATTATAAAAAAGAAGTAACAGTCCTTGCGCTTTTTTTTTTTTGTGCCTTTTAGTTGTATCCCTCTTCCCAAATGTAGGAGTTAGGGTTTGGGAATGGTAGGGTATGCTAGAAAAGCACACAGAAGCTACGTGAATTAGCCCACATGACCCAAAAGAAGAGATCACAATGTTTTGAACTCCTGCCTCCTATATACAGAAGGAGAGAAATTTTCTAGGCACTGTGGCCCCAATCTCATGTTTTAGCAAAGAAGGGAGATTTCTTGGGCAGTGCTAGTCTTGGGGGTTGTCTTGACAGTAACCTCAAGCTCAAGAGTTTGGAGACATGAACTTGTAGAGCACAGAGTTCCCAAGCAGTGTGTCTTTCAGCAAAAAAAAAAAAAAAAGGGGCTCACTCTTATGTCACTATGGCTGAAGAACAGTAAGGGAACTAAAGTTAGGACATGGAGAAAGTTAAGAGACTGGGTGGGACAGGCCTGCACCACTTGTGGCCAGAGCCACTTGCAGCACAACAAAAGATTTCTTCTACATACAAAGGATATCTTCATCTACATTTTTCGAGGGCTGCCTGAAATCCTTTAGCATGCTATGAACCACCAAAGGGCCATAAGTGGCCCGGTAGGCTGCAAGTTGTGCAGGCCTGGACAAGGATCTTACTTGCTATCACTGAGAGTTATCTGGATAGGGAAGTCCTGATAGAAAGAAAGGACACCTGTCTAACAGCCCTAAAATATTTGTCTTCTATAGGTCACAGGAAGCACGATAACTTTGGGCTAGATTGTATAGGATCCTGTGGTAGAACTAAGGCTTCTAAAGAGTGTCAGAATGTTGCCCTACTGGCAAAACTAGGTTCAATTCCCTTTCAAAGGGAGAAGTTTTTTGGCTACTGTGAATACTTTATGTATTTAGAATTCTGTTTATGAGCTCCTTTATGCCTTCTGAATTTTCTTTTAAGTGAAATTAGGATTGCCTCTGCCTGATATGCATTTGTTATCTGGCATGCTTGAGTGGGAGCTGGGGGCTCTTTCCCTTGCATCTGCAGACATCTCGATATGAACATATTTTGTATATTTACCAGAATATACTATGAGTAGGTACATATAAACTACAGAGACGGTGACCCAATTGGGTCAACTTTTTAGATTAGACTTGGACACTGTGAGCCCAGCCCAAGAAGGCACTGGGTCATGGGTTACATAAAGATAAAACACAAAATTCATTGGTTTATATAGCCTCTGACACATTATCAGACTCATTTTCTGAGTGATATAATTAGTTTCTGCTGATTTTTCACTTCACGGACTTGCTAAAGTTGAAGGTTTGTTTTGAATGAAGCTCTTTACACTTGTACATAAGTTTATTTCTTGAATTAGTGTATTTTCAAATACATTCTAGAGCAGGAATCTCTTATACATGCAGAAGAAGGATTTTAAAGTGAGGGAGTCTGTTTTGAAAAGGCCTTGAAGGAGGAATATGTCTGGCAGAATCCCATACAACATTCTTAGGTTTTTGGACAAAGAGCTTAAAATATTTTTGTGTTCTATGACATTTTGAAGTACTGCTTCATGGTTATGAGCACTGTTTGTTTTGCAATTGGGTCAAATATATTAGTAATGTTATTATCACTTATAATTACTCCTATTAATGTTAAGAGTTTACATGTAGCAAAATTACTTAAAAATACATTTCCTCCTGTTCCTTAATACAGAGGTTGTCTTTCACTGTACCCTTTTCTTGTTTTTATGAGCAAAGAGTCATTCAGATTCTAAAAACAAGTGACTGTACTGGGCCTTGTGGCGAGAAATGTCTGAGAAAAATCCACTGTCTGTCGTGCAATTATTATAATAATTGGCTCTAGAGGAGAGATAAGAAAATGCGTCCCTTTTTGTGGGAGAGGTACATATAGAGTGGTAGGGGTGTGAAATATTCTAAGTACTGTTACACAAGGGTGATATGTTGGTTTTGCTGAATTATTAATTTTTTAAAGTCTAAGTTATGAGGGAAGTCTCCTTTAGGTAGAGGAACAGAAAGAGGGTTATCAGAAATGAATGTGATGTAAAAACAGAAGCATAAAAAATCCACTGTTTGATTCAGATGCTGTGATTGTTAATGAGAATACTAGAAATTTTTATTATCGTGTAGTTCTTAGAAGCCATTTGTGGAAATCAAAGCTAAGAAGCAACATAGACTCACGACTAATTTTAAATATTTCATCCATCATGGTAGAAGATCATTAATCACAGAAGACCACTTCATTATCTACAAGTGTCTTATGCTTTGGAGTAGTGCACTATTTTTTTGCTGCTTAAATGTTAGCTTTCTCAATAGTTTTATTGCTTTTTATTTCTGGACAATATTCCTACTATCTGACCTTTTCCCACATGTACATACAACCCAATCTGTTTGTCACAAGTAGATTTCTTTCCTGTTTTAATAGTTTATATTCAATTAAGAGACCCCTATCTAGAGTAAGAGGAAATCTTTGATTGTGGTTTATGAAAAGAAAGTAGGAAAATTCTCAGACAAATTTCGGTTCTAAATATAATAATTTTGTTTCACTGTTTAGTTATATTTTAAGAATCTTAAGTTTAAAGCAAGATTTTTATAAAAATATATCCCCTAACATCTGTGAAGAGATTTTTGGGCTCTCTGATTTTAGAAGACATCCTGATATATAAGGCAGGTATGACTCACATATCATTCTCAGAATATCTACTGTAAATTTTACAAATGATTTATGATAAAAAAAGACTGTGAAACTACTAAAAAAAATTTCAGTCGAGTCTGATAACAAATTCAACACCCAATATTAGTCTTGTCAAATGGGTATCTTTTATTTGTGAAAACTTCCCTCAAGAGAAGTCTATTGTGCATAGTTTTCACCCTAAAATATATCCTCTTTCCTTTTGTTCACATGACTAACAAATGATGCATATTTGGGAGAACTGCATACCTTAATCTCTTCCTTTTAGAATAGTTACCCTGAACTTGCTTTAATTAGACAGAAAGCAGATTTATCACAGGAAAAAAAAGTGACTTAAAAAAAAAATCAATCCTTTCCCCAACATCAGTAGTTTTCTGACTGTCATTTTTTTCCCCCATAGCTCTTCAGGAGCTCTAAAGACAAGACCAATATTAAAGATGATAGTTAAAAATACCCATGCTTTGGTTTTCTTCATCTTGGTCAATGAAGACATGGTCCATCACAAAACTGAGGAGCTCAGACTGCAGTCCAGTGTCTGGATTAAACACCAAAGGCTGAAGCCCCTCCCTGCCTCCTGTCATTAACTGGTGGCTGAATATCATCAAGAGGTCACAAAGCAACATGAAAGCCTGCAATGCAAAGAAATTCACCATCAATATATTGGAATGAGAATCATGATTCTAAAATGAGAAAAAGTCAAATATGCTGAAAACAACTAAATGTTAGGAGAAATTTTTTGAATTTTCCAATTCTGTCACCTGGGTCTGGCTTTCACAAACTTAGTCAAGAATAGTCATATGCTACATTACAGAAGTTAGCTATGAGTTTAGCAACTAATTTACATACGAAAGCAATTTCTTTGATTTGGTTGTATTAATTCAAAGACAGTAAAAAAGAATCTTGTCAAAACTTATAAAACTCAATTTTGCTGAGTTGAATCCAATCATGAAAATAAAAATCTTCAAAGGAAGAATGATTTGAAGGATTCTGAAAGCAGCCTGAAATAAATTACATACAATTTCATCTGAACAAAAAAGTGCACAACTGTATACCTTATAGCAACTTTTCCAATGTTATTCTACCTAAAGATATTTTCTTATGATTATAATGCTAAGGCATGACTAATCTTAAATAGTTAGTTCAGAACTAAACAGAATTTCATGCTAATACTTTTATTTTTCATTTTAATATTAGATGAATTGTTTACATGAAATAAATACTTTTAACAGAAGCTTTGTGTAAGAATCAGAATTTCTAAGCATTCATTGAGAATTTCATAAAAATATCCCCAATAATGGAATATATTACAATAGTTTGTTTCTAAGTTGTAATATAGAATCCATCTTTTGAAAAAAGGTAGTATTTTAAATGGTGGCTAGCTGAAATAGGATTGCATACTCAGCACTATACTTCAGCTGCTTAATGGGTAAAACAGACTTTTGTGGGCAAGCTCCAGAACTTAACCATCCTTTCTAAAACTGTTAATATAGAAAAATATATTCTGTGGTAAACAGCTTGTGAGTGCTTATGTCAGTGGCCACCTGCCACAAGAGGGAAATGAAACTCAGGGAATTCTTGCATCCCTGACTGCAAATAGGCTGACTGCCTGCTGTCTAGCAGAAAGGAAAGCAGAGATTCAGGTAATACTTTCTCCTTGGTTGTTGCTCTGGGCATCTCCAGGCGGCATCAATGGAGAGCACAGAATGTGGCAGCTGTGGGATGTTTGTTTTCTAAAGCTCCAGATGAGAGGCTGGGGTTGGGAGAAGAAGGGAGGTCCTCCTCACCCCCAGCAAGGCCAGCATTCTGTATGTATGAACAGATGTTTGTGAGTAGGCAGTTGGCAATTCATAAGAGTAATTTACCAAGATGAAGAAGGTAGGCACGAAGAGCAAAAATATGCTAAAGACATAAACATGAAAGAGGCTACTTATGTGTCAAGGTATGTAAACCAGTCTAGGAGAAAAATTCAATTCAGTCGAACAAGAATTTATTAAGTACTTATTTTGTGCAAGAAATTGCTAGGTGCTAGGGATACAAATATAATACAGAGATAAAAATACAAGATAATTTGAGGTGGAAGAAGGTACTAAGAACAACAGAGATGAGGAAAAAATTTGAAAGGCACCTATGTTAAACCTTGAAGGAAGCTAAGGATTATGAGATACAGGTAGAGGAAGTACATAGAAGGCAAAGGCAAGGAGGTAGGAGATGGAAGGCAAAGCTCTGGGAATAGCAACTAGGTCATTTTGGTCGAAATATGGATTATGTGAAGAGAAAGAATGTAAAAGTATTTGGAAAGGCAGGCTGGAGTCAGACTGTGAGTGGTTTTAAACGACAAGATGAGGTGTTTTTGCTTTATTCTAGAAAATGAATGGTTCCCATTGAAGATCTGTAAGCTGAAGACTGACATCAGAACCTGTACTTACATGAGTAAGCGAAGAGAGCGACGCAGTAACTAGAATCTTGCATTTATATTGAGGATTTTTCTTAAGCATTTCAGCTTCGAGGCTGTGAATTATAAACTCTGGTACAGGTGCTTTAGTGAGAAGGACAAGGTAGAACCTATAGTTTCACTGTCTCCCAGGAGGACAATGAATTCTCAAACACAACATAGGAGCCCACACTCCAAATGCTTCTCCTGTTGCACCTCATCTGCATCAGTGACAAAAGTGCTGAGAGCCATCAACCCTGGCTCATATTCATGGTCTCAGAGACCACCAAGGTTCAACTTCAGAGAGAGAAAGATAAGATAAAGGGAATATGCAATTTTGACTCTATCTTTTCTCTTCTGGGCCAGTAGCAAACAACTGGGTGCTACTCATTAAGTCTTTAACAAAATTAATTTCCTAACCTGTTACTATGGTCAGAAGGTACACTTAACAAGAAGGGTCTACGTTATGAAAAGGCTAAACACAAATAAAGAACTGAATTGTAGTGAAAATACATTTTACCAAAACATTTTGAGCAAGGAATTGTGATAATATGTTTTCTGTCCTTGTGCAGTTGAATGTGGCTACAAGGAAAATTTAACTGACATTTTCTTACCTCTTCCTTGACTGGGGTGTTAACATTGGATAGGCACTGCTGGCAAACAGCCAAGAAGGATTTCACAGTTTTCCTCAATACCAACAAATCATCCTGAAAAATACGTTCAGATCATGAGGTATTGTTCAAATATCAACGATAGTTTACTTAAAAAGTTACAGAAACAATGACAAATAGAAAATAGCAAATTCAGTTGGTCAAGGCAATTTGTAAAACCAATTTTATTTTAAGAGGCTACAAAGAAAGTTAACTCCTGGCTAATCTGTATTAGTGTAAGGTGATAAAAATAATCTGTGAAGCAAAATTTATTTGAATATGGAACAATTTCCTCCCTAGGAGAGTCAACCTTCCTAATTAGGTTTTGTTTTAGCTGCTGTTAAAATGATTTTGTATTTGTGGAACACAAGTGTTAGCAAGAAAGAGAAGCTTGGGGACACTGGGAGGAATGGGAAGCCACTTAGTCAATGACTCCTATTAAGGAAATGAGTCTAAATGATATATAAAAAAATGTAAAATGTTCTCTGCTCTGAAGGTGTTAACAATTTTGCTAGACAGAACTAATGTACATTAAACAATTGGAGAACAATGAAATATTCTGCTTTGTGTTAGAAATTCCAAGTGCAATGTAAGTTCAGAGAAAAAAATTTGGAGTGGCTGGAGTAGTTGCTGAAGGCTCTATGAAAGAGTCAGGATGAAAGCTGGACTTTGAGAGACAACAGAACTTAGGTAAGAAGAGTCAGGGAAAGGTCATTCCAAAAGAAGCTGAGGGAGTGAGGGATGAAGGAAATAAAATGAACAAAGGCAGAGAATCATGAAGGGGCATGGTAATGTACATGTATGTAAAGCTCGTTGTGATAAGAAAGTTGCTTCATGTAATAAAGAATTAATAGTATTAAAATAGAGTAGTGCACATCAAGTCCAAATGGAGAGAAGAGTAGGGATACAACAGATGTGAAAGTAGGATAGAGACAGGGCTTAAAGGAGAAGGAAGAGTGAGACCCAATGAATACATCAATGTAAAAAAACAATAAGCATAAAACAACCAAAGATGAATGTTGAGAAGTTATAAAGCACAAGTTTGGTTCCAAAGAAGAGAGACGATCTCCTCCAATCCTTTGCAGAGGTAGAGGGCCCATGTGTGTAGAAGAGTGACTGTAACAACAATTTTTATTGGATGTATTGATCAGTTGCTAAGTTTTTCCCCCTCTTTCTCTTAAAATTTTTTTTTTTTGTTACAAAGTAATGACTCTCTAGGTAGGAAAGGGAAGGAATATGGGGGAAATTCAGGAGGACATAAAACCAAAAGATAATAAAAAAGCTATTTTAAAAAAGAGATCATTGGAGAGAAGAACTTCAATTTGGTAGTGGAGTCAGAAGCCAGATTGTAATGGATTACGAAATGAATGGGGAGCAAGGAAATGGAAGCTGTAAATACATACACATTTTTTAGGAGTCTGACTGTGACAGGGAGAAGAGATATAGAACAATAGGAATGGCAAGCTTAAGTACAAGTCTTTTTTAAAGGATGGAAAAATCATAGGCATATTTATAGGCCATGAGAAAGGAATCAGTAGGTAAGGAGATACTCCAGAGGAAAAAAAGAAATGTTAAAAGTCAGCAAGTCCCTGTGGAGAAGGTTGGGGTATATGCTTGGGTGAGGTATGGTGGGGAGGGATAGGATGAAGTGCCTAAGTAGAGGGGATTACTTGAGCAAGGAGATGAAATAGCTTACTGCGCCAGTAGCTGGAATTAAGTAGAATAAAATGGAAGATGATGAAGTGTTTTGAGGTGTGGTGTGGGGAAAAGATTGAGCTCTTTTAATCAGTAAAATAGAAGAGAGGTGGTTAGTGTTGTATCATTGTCACTTTCCCCCATTCTCCCTTGTAAGCAATAAGTATAGTCAAGCAAAATTAATCAATGAAATAGTCATATCTGAAAATATATGCCACATTCTGCTGTCTACAACCTGAGATGCAGATTTTCTCCAGGAGCATTCAAGAGTGAGAAAGTACGAACAAAGAAGGCAGATGGTGTGAATGATCTAGGGTTGGAATTTGGCAAGGTGCAAATGAAGATGGGCCAAAGAAATTCAAGGGTAATTGATAGTGTTATGTCTGAACTCATCAACTACAGGATGAATGGTTGTCAACATTTTCTTTTAAAAAAAATTATACAGAGTATTAATGATAGGGGAGATAGGGAAAACATTAAAATCTGAACTACTTTGATTAAGTTTATAGCACTGGCTAATCTACAAATTTCACCTATGATTCATAATCAAAGCTCTTTAAATTTAGAAGTTTTCAATCACAGTAAATATAAAGGTTCAATATCTTTTCTTTTAAAAAAATCTTTTCTTTTCTTCTTAGCATTTTGTATCTTGTTTTGCACTATATATATAATTTATGTATCCTATCATAGGTGCTAGAAATATCTCTGGCCTTATTAAAGCTGTTATTACCATGAAATCATTTTATATTTATGTTCTCCATAGTTTCTGAATCTTATTTTTTCTTCCAAAATCAAATAAAAATGTAATAGTGTACAGAGTAAAATAGCACTTACATTTATGTTTTAGAGTCAGCTCTGCAACCCTGAAACTGATACAGGTGTATAATATCAGCTTTAGTAGTTCATTGACATGGTGCTAATTTAATGATTTCTTAATTTACAATAAAATCATTACTTAAAAAAAATTCTAGTTTAAGCACAAAAAAATGCTTAAATTGAATGTAGCGGATGATATAGTGGATTGAGTGTTGGCTTAGAATCAGGATGACCTGAATTCAAATCCTGCCTCAGACACTTACTAGCTATGTGATCCTGAATAAGTCATTTAACATTTCTGTTCCTCAGTTTCCTTATCTGTAAAACAAGGAGACTGAACTCAATGACCTCAAAGATATCTAATCTCAATCAGCAAGAAGAGATCAAAATAAAATTTAAGTTTTCCTGACTCTAGTGTTCCATTCATAAGGCAATTTCCCCCCTTGGTAATTCTTTCATTTTACTAAAAATCATTTAACCATATAATGTTGGCAACCCAAGTTTGGGCAGGCTGCCAGCACTTCAATCTGACTGTAAATTTCTTGAAGGTTTTTGGAAGACTTGGAGTGCTTCAAATTCTAAAGAGATGTTCAGAGATTGGCAGTTTTAATTTTCATATGATGATGTCAAGCTGATTGTACTGATTGGAGAGAAAGCAAGTGAGTCAGGGAAGACACCATGCAGAGTAATCCAGCACTTGCTACTTGACTTTCTCTGTGCATCAGTGCTAACCTTTGTTGTGTGTAAAGTCTTGCACAAGATCTTAGGCAAATATCTGGACTGTCCAAATTCACCCAAAATAATAAAAACTTTATAGATTTGGAAAGAATCTTAGGGACCAGCTGATGTAAGTACTATTTAAAACATGAATTTCCTTTGAAATGTCCCCAGGAAGGGGCTAGAACATATGCCAACACCCCTAGTTATAATGGCTACACCTACAGTAGGTAGGAATTAGGTCTCTCAGGAGCTGATCTGTCAATGTTCAACATGAACATTTACACTGAGGAAACTGGAAAAGCCTACAAATCAGGGCTTGATTTATTGCTTTGCTGATTGTCTAATCTTAAAAACGTAAAGAAAGAAATGCTAATTTGACAAGTTAAACTGAAAATGAAAAGTATGTCATGCAGCTACAAAACTTGAATATACTGGTAAAATTTCATTACTATAACTATGACCAAAAAATATTTTTATAACGAAGCATGTGCCAAGGTTGAAGGCAGGGGCAAAATCTAGTAATATTCGTTATTAGTACGTTATCTTTTGTTCTACATATTTAAGAAAAACAAAATAAAAACTGGAGGAAATGTGTTTCAGTGATCTGCAAAGTGTTCTCTGTCAAGGTGTTATATTCTGGAACATGGATGTTCTCAAGAGCATCTTTTCAACACTGAATGTTAATTCTACTGAATTGTTTATCCATTTTGCTTCTGCTTTTATATTACTATTTCAAATGCATTTTATTACATTAATAATCTCAGACTGCTTTTACTTGGTATAAGTTCAAGCTAATGTAGGATGACACCAGTTTTTATGAAAAAGAATTTTTCACTTATTTTTCTGTTTTTAACAAGAGCAGACAGGTTCCATTCAAGAAGCCACTGCTTTTCTTTCTCTTTTCACTTGTCCTGAATTCTAGTAAATTTGGACAGTTTATGATTTGATGAAAAACAGGGTACCCAGGCTTTTTTTTGTTATAAATTTCCATGAGACTGATGATTCTTAAATTATTCCTCTTTGACCTCTCTTCCAGATCAGCTCTCTTTCAGAAGATATCTTATATTTTCTTTTAAAATGTCTTGTCTCTTGGAATCATTGAATTTTGTTTGGTCTATTATAATTTTTTAGGAACTCAGCTACTTGTGTCAGATTTTCTACCTTCTATTCTAAGCTATGTTTTCCCTCCAATTCTTTCCTCTTTATTTTGATTTTTAGTTCCTAATTCTTCTCCATCTTCCACAACTCATTGAGAAGGCAAGAAATGTAATACTCATTATACATGAAAGTCATGCAAAACAATTCCCCATTAGCCAGGTTTTAGGGAAAAAAGCAAGAAAAATAAAGAAAGTAAAAGAAAATATGCTTTAATATGCACTCAAGAGTTCACCAGTTCTCTCACTGGAGGTGGCAGCATTTTCTATCTTAAGTCCTTTGGAAATGTTGTGGACCATCGTGCTGATCAAAGTTATTAAATCCTTAACAGCTGATTATTGTTATAATACTGTTATTGTTGTGCACAATGTTCTCCTGCTTCTGCTCACATCACTTTGCATCAGTTCATATAAGTTGAAACCACCCCTCTTGCCATTTCTTAAAGCACAGTATTATTCTATCACAATCATAGAACACAATTTGTTTACCCATTCACCAACTGATAGGCATCCTACAGTTTCTAATTCTTTACCTCCACAAGAAAAGCTGGTAGAAATATTTTTGTACACATGGGTTCTTTACCTTTTTCTTTGACCTCTTTGGGAGTACAGACTAAGTAAGGGTATTGCTAGATCGGGTGTGCACAGTTAAAGCCCTTTGGGCATAATTCTAAATTGTTTTCAAGAATGTTTGTACTAGTTCAAAGCTTTACCAACAGTGCATCAGTGTCCCTATTTTTCTATATTCCCTCTAGCATTTGTCATTTTCCTTTTCTGTTACGTTAGCTAATCTGAGAGGTGTGAAGTGGTACCTTGTAATTGTTTCATGTACATTTCTCTAATGTGATTTGGAGTATTTTTATATGACTACTGATAACTGATTTCTTCCTTTGATCAATTGGGGAATGGCTCTTATTTTTATAAATTTGGCCTAGTTCCCTATGTATTTGAAAAATACCTTTATCAGAAAAACACTGTAAACTCTTCCCTCGGCCAAATTTCCTGCTTTCCTTCTAGTTTTGACTGCACTGGTTTAGTTTATTGCAAAAACTATTTTGCCTCCTGTGATCTCTATTTGGTTAAAAACTCTTCCCTTACCCACAGGTAATTTTTTCTATGTTCCCCTAATTTGCTTGTCATATTACCTTTTATGTTTGAATCATGTATTCGTTTTGAACTTATATCGGTATATGGTGTGAGATATTGGTATATAATTAGTTTCTGCCAGACGACAGTTTTCTCTGCAGTTTCTGATGAATAGCGAGTTCTTGTCTCAAAATCTTAGATCGCTGGGTTTATCAAACGCCAGGTCAGGGATGGGGAACTTTCAGCTTGAAGGCCACATGTGGCCCTCTATGTCCTCAAGTCGTGGCTCTTTGACTGAATCGAAACTTCACAGAACAAATTCCCTAAATAAAAGGATTTGTTCTGTAACACTTGAACTCAGTCAAAAGGCACACCTAGGACCTAGAAGGCCACAATGTGGCCTCAAGGAGGAGGTTCCCCACCCCTGCACTAGGTGATCTTGTGCCCAATCTATTCTGTTGATCAATCATTTTATTTCTTCAATAGCAGACTGTTTTGATGATTACTGCTTTGTAGTATAGTGTGAAATCTGGTACTGCTAGATTACTTTCCATCACTTTTTAAAAGCTGATTTTCTTGGTGCAGCTAGGCAGCGCAGTGACTAGAGCACTGGCTCTGGAGTCAGGAGGACCTGAGTTCAAATCTGACCTCAGACACTTGACACATGTACTAGCTGTGTGACCTTGGGCAAGTCATTTAACCCCAATTGTCTTGCCAAAAAAACAACAAAACTGATTTTCTTGATCTTTTGTTTCTCCAGATGAATTTTGCTTTTTCCTAACATAAAATAATTCTTTGGTAGTATGATTACTATGGCACTGAGTAAGTAAATTAATTTAGGCAGTATTATCATTTTTATTATATTGGCTCAGAATATCCATGAGCAATTAATATTTCTCTAATTGTTTAGTTCTGTCTTTAGTTGTATGAAGTGTTTTTAATTGTGTTCATATAGTTTATTTGTATATTCTGTCTGCAGTTATTTTATATGGAATTTATCTTTTTATTTCCTTGTGTTGTGTTTAGTTGGCAATATATAGAAATGCTGTGATTTTTATCTTAAAACTTTGTCAAAGTGTTTTTTATTATCATTAACAATTTTTGGACTAGACTTTTAGTTGGCTTTCTAAGGTTCTCTAGGTCTCATCTGAAAAAAGTGAAAGTTTTGTTTCCTCACTGTCTGTGCTTATTCCTTCAATTTCTTTTTCTTGTCTTATTGCTATAGCTAGCATTTTTTGTACAACATTGAATAGTAATGGTGATATGGACAACTTTCCTTCAACACCTTACCTTACTGGAAAGGCTTCGCATTTATCCCCATTACAAATAATGCTTGCTCTTAATTTTAGATTTATATTACTTATTTTAAGAAAAGCTCCATTTATTCCTAGAGTTTTTGATAAGAATGGGCATTGTATTTCTTGAAGAGCTTTTTCTGTATCTATTGACATAACTGTGATTTTTGTTGTTTTTGTTGATATGGTTAATTATGTTTATAATATTCCTAATACTGCAATCCTGGTATAAATCCAACTTGGTCATAGTGTATGATCTTTGAGCTATATTTTATTTAAAAATTTTTTGCATCAATATTCATTATGGAAATTGGTCTATAGTTTTCTTTTTCTTCAATTCTGCTCTCCTGGGTTCTGGCAACAAAATCATATTTTTGTTTTTCATTTTTTTCCTTTAGAGCTCTCACTTCACTTTCCCTGTCTCAAATACTCTTGTAATCTCTAGGCCAAACTATTTCTCCCCTTCAGGCTATGCCTGTATTTGCTGTGGAATTACTCTTTTCTTTTGGGTTTCTCATTTGGAAGTCTCTGACTAATATTTCTTCATAGGGCTTAGTGTCTTCTATATATTCATATTTAACATCCCCAGTTCCTCATTTGGGATTTTGTTCAAAGGTCAGGCTCTGCCTTCTGTTATACTCTTGGATAGGATGATAAGGTCCTCACAATAATTTCTTGGTCCTCTGCTGCTAGCTTTCTTGTTTAAAGTTATATCTGGGCTCAATGCACTGGCAGGATTCAGTGCCCATATCAAAGCTCTATGGTTGGCTGTCCTTGTTAGGGTGCTGCTGTGGGTTTTGGTTCCCTCTGGAGCTTCCCTACTTAATATGCTATTACACAATTGTTCATTTGAGCCTGGATTGGCTTTCATGGTAAGACTCTTTTTCTAGTGATAGCAGTTCTGGATACCTTTATGTGAAGTCTTGGAATTCTTCATTATTTTACAATCCAGGGTCCTTCATCATCACTTTGAACCATCATTGTAACAGAAACTTCCCATTAAATTCTAATTTGTGTTGTGGCACATGTTCAAATAACTCCAGTTAGTAATATAGCAGTGTTCTATTTATCCTGAAAATCAGGTACTCTCTTCTGGCATCTCTGCCTTTCAATAACTTGTTAAATGCTACGAAGCATGAGGCAGATCAATGCTCCTGACCAAGGAAGACATTGCAAAGAGTGTTAAAGGGAATGTCAGGCAACTATGGTTGCCTGATATATGAATTTTCTAGACTGTTATCCATTTGAGAAGTCAACCCATTTATCTTAAAAAAATTACACACACACACACACACACACACACACACACACACACACACACACACGCTCTCTCTCTCTCTGTCTCCCACTGTTTCTCTCTTACAGGTTCTACAAAGTTAGAGAGGCTTGGAGGATGGTTTCAGTCACTAATTATTGGTCTCCCTTATATACGGGAAGATGAAAAGGACAGAAGAACAACTTTCTACTCCCTACCTTAGGAGGGAGAATAGTTTCAAGAAGGAATTAAGTGCTACAAAAGGAAAACAATGGAGAAAAAAGAAATCCAAGTGGCAGAAATGAATCCTAACTTTTTTTTCAGGTAGTTGAAGGGTAGAAGAATTTAATAAAGAGAAGAAATGGAAGAGAAAGGGCAACTGAACATTTGGAGTATTATATAAAGTAGAAGGGGTAACTCCGACTTACTTGAAACAAAGTAGATGCCTTCTGATTGGGGGATGGCTAAACAAACTGTGGTACATGAATATAACAGAATAGTACTGTATAGTAAGAAATTATGAACATGATAAATCCTGAGAAGTATGGAAATGCTAATATGGACTTAAGTAAAATGAAGAGCCATGAAAGCAATATATAAAATAAAATGACACAAATGGAAAGAACAACAAAATAATGTGAAATTATAATGCCCAAGCTTTGCCAAAAAGAAGAGATATAAAAAGATATATCCTCTTGTTCCTTTGCCAAGTGGGATCTAAGGGTATGGAACACTGCAAATAACACCAGACTTCAATTTTGCTGATTTTCTTCCCTCTTATAACAACTAATTTAAAAAAAAAAAGAAAGAATAAGGGATGGTTTCCTGGGAGAGGTTCAAGAGAGGGATACAGGGGGAAATGGTGATCTAAAACCAAGAGAGAACAATATAATCTATTTATATTTTTAAAAAAGTTGGTTCTCAGGATATGAGAATGGGATTTAGGTGTACGGATCATGGCTAAAGTTACACGTTCTTAGCCAGGCAGAATACACTACAAAGAGGATAATAAAAATATTTGCCTGGTGTCTCATGAATATGATAAAGAGAGCTTTAAATTGAAAGAGAGAAGGAAGAAAAAGTATTCACATACATATCTGTCAAGCTGGATACCCTAGGAAGGCATATTGTTAGAAGGTATCAGACATAAAAACAAAGATCAGGGCTAGATGTTTGGGAAAGTATATGTCTATATATGCATGATAGGTATAAGTGTATGTATATATCTGTATGTGTATGTATATATCGAGAAACATATCTAAACTATATTGTAGCCTTCCAAGGGAGGAGGGGGGAGGGAAAAAAAAACAAAGTTTAAAAGTGCACATCAGAGAACAAAAGAAAACACAAGGAAGCAAAGATAAGATGGACAATTCTCAACACAAGGTGTATTGTTTATCATACAGGCTTTCTTGAAATGAAAATTTATTGTTACATATTTTGAATCCTCTTCTGTTCTGCTATGCACATAACATGCTTTTTTTTTCCTTTATAACTTTGTATTTAAGTTTCAATATTTAAGTTTAAAATATGTTGTTGTTTCCTTTCTCTATTCTGTATTTGTATACCAGTAAAAAAATATTAAAAAGAAAAAAAAGGTATCAGCAGAAGCCTGGAAATTCATGGAAGACAATATCTGAGAACCAGCAATAAAACCCCCAAAAAACCTACAGCCACAGATGTCTCTATACAAATGAAAAATGTATGGCTAATCAACAATGATGAACTAGAGACCTTAATGCAAAGAAGTAAATTTGCTCTCATACGTGTATCACTGAGACTTGGTGGGATGGGATTCATGACTTGAATATGGCATATAAGTGTAGATACTGCTTCCAGTATAGAATAGAAAACATCCATTTCTTCTCATCCTGTTTGATTCTTGTCCACGTCCTTTATAGCTAGCCAGCATTTAGCACTTTAAGGTTTGCAAAGAGCTTTACCTGTTCACTCATTTGAACCTTACAATAACTCTGTAAGGTAGGTACAATTATTATCCCCATTTTGCAGATTAAGAAACTGAGGTTTGGAGGTTTAATGATTTCCCCATCGTCACACTACTAATAAATGTCTGAGGTAGGATTTAAATTTAGATCTTCCTAACTCCAAGTCCCATACACTATCCACTGTACCCTTTAGCTGCCTAAAACCCTAAAAAGGAGAGACCCAATGTTCTGAAGTCTCCTGTTTTGTAGTACTTTTATGGGTACCAATGCAACACTCAGGCTGTTTATTATCTTTTTTTTTGTTTGGAGAGGGAAAGGCAAGGCAATTGGGGTTAAGTGACTTGCCTAAGGCACACAAGTAGTAAGTGTGTCAAATATCTGAGGCCAGATTTGAACACAGGTCCTCCTGACTCCAGGGCCGGTGCTGTGCCGCCTAGTTTCCCCTAGGCTGTTTATTATTATCACTCCCTCTTGCTATAAGTTTGGTGAAACTTATTTCCATCACTGGCAGAATCAATCCAATTGGACACTAAAATCTAACCACCTTGTGTTTTACATGAGGAAATACAAATGAAATGAAGCTAAAATTGGGAAAAATGTCTTCTGACTAACAGAAAAGGCTTTGGTCTACTTCTTGAATTTAGAACCATAGTTTTTATATTTTTTCAATGTTTTCCTATATTCCTTTGCATAAAAGTCACTGAATATCAAGACTTGGCTGGAATCACATTCTTTATAGATTTTCTCTATTTTTTCATTCTGCGCAACCATCTTCACGGCTACATTCATTACGAACTTTGCAAAGATGATGACCAAGTATCACATGAAATGATCTTGTCTCTTAGTATTATTTGATAAAAACTATTCAAATATTCCTTTTGTCTCTCTGAAAAGAATCTGTGTCTCATACTTTAATTTAGTTGCAACTTTTAAAAAATCTATTTTCATTTCATTTATAGTGAGATATTAATGTAGTTCAATTATTCTACCAGTGTATTAACTTTTGGGTTATTGGGGGAAAAATCCTCATACACACCCTGTTTGTATGTTACCTTAGAAAATTCCAATTCTTAGTACTGACTATGGGCTTTTTCTGTAAACAGTCTTTAACTTTTACCATTAGTGTGGCAGCAGAAAGTGAGAGCCATATAGCTTATAGCTATTTCATGGGTCACCATGGCCAAATTCTCTTAGTTGACAGCCTGATGGTGATAAGTAAGTCCTAAGAGGCTCAGTACTTTGCTAGGATGAGCCTTCGAATAGAAAATGCAGTCTGTCAAGGCAGAATCCTTAAACTTGTTGATGTCCTTGTGGCTGTTTTTTTTGAGAACACTGTCTAACCAGTTCATTAACTCCTCTCTTTCAAATATCTTGTATAGTCATTTCTCTGTGCTTTCAAAATTATACTGTATTGTGTGCTGGTCTGGTTCAGCTATTCTTCCTGAGTTCACTTTTATTTTGTCTTTTTTTCCTTTCTTTTTGGAGGGATGAAGGCAAGGCAATTGGGGTTAAGTGACTTGCCCAAGGTCACATAGCTAGTAAGTGTGTCAAGTGTCTGAGGCCGGATTTGAACTCAGGTCCTCCTGACCCCAGGGCCAGTGCTCTACTCACTGTGCCATCTAGCTGCCCCATGACTTCATTTTTAAAGTATCATTTCCATTTTCTTTTGAAGCACATGGAAAAACTGAGATGGCTGAATTCAAAAGTAGTGTTCTATTGTTATAGACGATGTAAAGAAATTGTCATAAACATGCTGGCAGACTTCCTATTTTTTCACTTAGTTGTTTTTCTCCTAGAAATGGCTAGAGAATGGTCTAACTTAGTTGGGTTTCATGTCTTGATTTCTGAAGTAATTTTATCCTCTAATTTTCTTGCTTTATGAGATAATACTCATATAACATCTTAATATCTTTTCCTTGTAACAATTATAAATAAGCTTACATTCTAAAAAGGTGTAACCTTATGTACCATTTCCCCGAGCTTTGATAAAGGGATAAGTATTTTCTGAATGAGTTTTTTGAGATCCACTAGAAACTCATGTTATCTGATTTCACCTGTGGCCTCAGCCAGTCAATAAACATTCATTAAGATTCTACTATTATGCCAGGCACTATACTAAGCACTGGGGATACAAAAAAGAGCAAAAAAAATAGTTCCCTATTCTCAATAAGCTTATAGTCCCATGAGAAAGATAACATGCAAACAACTATGCAGAGGATAAATAGGGAAGGCATTAGCATTAAGGGGGATCAGAAAAGGCTTCTCTTATATGGTAGAATTTTGGATAGAACTTTTTAAAGGAAGCCAGAAAGCTGAGATGCAGAGGAAGAAAATTCCAAGAATGGGAGACAGACTGTGAAAATGCCCAGTTAGGAGATAGAATATTTTGTTTGAGTTATAGCAAGGAGATCAGTGTCACTGTATCAAAAAGTATGTTGAGATAGAAAGCTGTAAGAAGACTGGAAAGGTAAGGAGGGACCAGGTTATAAAGGGCTTTGAATGCCAAAAGGATTTTACCTTTTATCCTGGAGGTGACAGGGAACCACTAGAGTTGATTGGATAGGTAAGGTGACATGGTCAGACCTGAGTTTTAGCAAGTTTACTTTGATAGATTAGTGGAAGATAGACTGGACTAGAGAAAAAACTTGAGGCAGATAGACCAACCAGTAGGGACTGCAGTTGTCTAGGCATGACGTGATGGGGCCAGCAGGAAGATGATGACAGTGATAGAGGACAGAAGGGGTCATATTCAAGAGATGTTACAAATGTAAAATCAAGCAATCTTGGCTACAGATTGGATGTGGAGGATGAGAGATTGTGAGAAGCTGAGGATAACATCTAGGTTGTAAGCCTGGGGGACTGGAGAATGGTGGTATCTTCAACAGTAATTGGGAAGTTTGGAAGGGGAATGAGTTTTGGGGAAAAGATTATGAGTTCAGTTTTGGAAAAGTTGAGTTTAAAATATCTAGAGAACATGCAGTCTGAGATATCTAATTGGAGATGAGAGTTTAGGGCTAGATGGGAATTATCAGTAGAGAGATGATGATAGCTAAATCCATGGGAGCTGAGGAGATCCCCAAGTGAATTACTGTAGAGGCAGAAGATGTAGGACATCCATGGTTAGCATGCATGACATGGATGAAGACCTATCAAAGGAAACTAAGAAGAAGCTGTTACATAGGTAGCAGGGGAAGTAGCCAGAAGACAAGGAGAGATTGAAGATAAGTGAGATGCTGGGGATTAAAGAGAGGACAATTTGCTGGAGAAGGAATTGAATGGGATCACTTACACAGGTTGAGAGGTTTGCTTCAGCAAAGAGATGAGCCACCTCTTCAAGAGAAACAGAGTCGAAGGTGGAGATAGTGGCAGAAAGCATTTGGAAGTATGAGGCAAAGGGGAGGGAAGAATGGAAAGATTTTAGTAAATGGCCTCCATTCATTCAGTGAAATGAGAGGCATTCTCAACAAAGAGAGTGTTGGTGGGGGAGCCATGGGAAATCTGAGGAAGGATGAAAAGGTTTGGAAAAGCTGCTATGGCAAGTTGGATAGTGAGTTAATTAGGGATTGTCTTGCTGCAGTGAGGGTCCACTTGAAATTATGTAACATAAATCTGTAGTGGATTCATTCAGCATATTTACCTGATTCTCCTTAACTTCATCCTACAACATGTGTGTGGGAAAAACGGCCTCAGATAGTGGGAATGATCCAGGGCTATGGCTTTGCAGGGCAAGATCAGCCACAGCGCAAGGGGCAAAGGATTCAACACAAGAAGACAGTGTAGAGTTGAATCGTGCACAGGTTTATTAAAGGGTCAAGATGAGGAAGTGTCCAGTGCACAGGCAATAACCTGAGAAACAACTAAAGGGTCAAGGGATTGGAGCTTACAGTGAGGACAAAGAACAGGATTTGGGGTTGCAAGGCAGAAGGAGAGGTACAATGACAACAGATTGTGATAAGATACAGGAATTTCAGAGTTCATGAACATGGAAGTGAAGCATCTGTGAGTAACAGCAAGATCAAGGGTATGATCATCTCTGTGTGTGATTGAAGTGGGACAGGAGATGAGATAAGGGTGTTTGAGGGATTAATATATATTTTGAAGTCCCCTAGTACAGGGGAAGGAATTGTTGAGGGCAGAAATGTGAGCTCGGTACTGAACTCACTGAGGAAAGGGGAGTGTTTTGGAGGTTGGTAGACAAAAGCTACCAGAGTTTTGACTGGGTGGTAGATACGGAATGAATGAACCTCAAAAGGAACAGAAGTTACTGAGTAATAGTAGTAGAGGGTAAGTAAGCTCAGGAGTTGTACTAGGGAACAAAGAATATTCCAATTTCCTACCTCTACCAGTGAGTTAGAGGGAATGAGTGAAAGTGCAGCCAGTGCTGGAAGGGGTGGCCAGAAGGCTGTATCTTAAGAAGAGAGGCAGGTCTCAGTGAGGACCAGAAGATGGAAAGAATGGGAAAAGATTTAAGATTATATCAAGTTCATTACCTATAGAACAAGTATTTCAGAAAGTACAGTGGAAGGGGTGGGTAGCCTTAGAGTGTAACATTGACTAGGAGTGGGGGGGGTTGGGTTAGGGGCCGTGGAGATGGAAAATAGGTTTGAAAAATAACAGTTGGTATTCAGGATCACTAGGTTGGGGTTGGGGTATGACCTGTTTGTTAATCACAGAAGAATACACTGAAGTGGATCATTAACATTCCCAGGAGATTTGCCTCAATGGAGCAAATATTCTCCTAAGCTTGACCCCCATTTATCTGGCTTTTAAATTCTCTTTCCACAAATCAAAAAGAAACTGATGGGATAAATACTATTATAATTAAAGGAAGAAGAATATTTTCTGTTATAAACAAGAGAAACTGAAGGCTGCCCTTATAGGACCAGCACTAGGGGGCACTAGAGCAAAATAAACTGAACGTGACCTGTGAAAAAAAAACATTTTAACTTTTTGGCAATTATGGGATAAGAGAGAATATTTATTTGTAATACCTGCTGAATTTAAGCTCAAAAGAATTATCTAATCTTGTCTGTCACATAGACCAACTGTGCTTTTGATTTCATTCCATGTCTTGAAATGAGCTATCTTTAGTATATAAAAGCACTTTTGAGTGTCAGAGATTTAAATTTTAAGCTTCAATCCACGGTTTTGGGGAAAATTCTTTACTATGTTAGAGACAGAGGTGATCATAAAAGACAAAAACAGACAATTATTATGTTACATGATATTAAAAAAAACACCCAAATAACTTTTTATCCCCTCCATGAACATAATCAATCCTATAACAAATATAAGAAATAAAACTGTTACTTGAGAGAGCCAACATAGCACCATAGCAGGAAGCAGTATAGAGAGCTCCCAGCCAAAACCTTACCCTAACAGATGTAGAAGCTATACCAGACCCCTGACGGGGAAACCCATGAAAACATCACAGTGAGTAATTTTTCCAGGAAGACAGACAGAGAGATCTGCAGACTTTGGGGACTGGTCTAGACAGAAGCAGCCACACTGAGCATTCCCCAGTGCCCAGGGAGAGGCTGTGCTCAAGGGAAAGATGAGGTCCCAGATCTATAATGGGGGTGCAGGCCCTATAATGACATCCTTCAGTTTTGCTTGTCTATGGTAGAAAGTATGTTGCTTCCTTTAACAATAATAGCAATTATTCCTATCAGTTTCTTTTTGATTTCATGAGAACCATGATTCCAGAGAACTAATGATGAAACATGCTACCCACCTCCTGATAGAGTGGTACAGAACAGAGCGTTGGGGGTCACCCCATGATAAGTGAGTGTGACTTAGATGAAGAGGAAAGAAGAATGAGGAGTGATAAGACAGGTAGAAGAACCAAGAGGGAGCAGTGTCACAAAAACCCAGAGGAAGAGGTATTCAGGAAGAGAAAGTGATCAACAGTGCCAAATGCACCGGGGAGGCTGAGAAGGATGGAGATTAAGAAAAGGCCATCAGAGCTGGTATCTAAAAGATCACTCACTGGTAAGTGTGGAGGGAAAAGTTTCAGTGGAATGATGAGGCTATCAAAGGCCAGATTGCAGAGAATTAAGAAAAGACAGAGAGAGAGGGGAGAGGAAGTGGAGGTGATTTTAGACAGCTTTCTCATGGCATTTAGTCACAAAAGGTAGGAGAAATATAGGACAAGAGCTAACAGCAATGGAAAGATCAAATAAGGATTTTTGTGAAGACATAGATACATCTGTAGGTAAAGAGAGAATGAAGATAGAGAATAGCATAAGATGAAATTAGGGGCACTCTGCTGGAAAACACAGGGCAGGGATCAAGGGCACATGTAAAGGGGTTGGCCTTGGTAAGGAAAAGGGCTCCCTCTTCATCAGAGAGAGGAATAAAGGACGAAAAACGGAGGAAAATGTCTGAATGATGCAAAGTGAGGAGAGAGGAGAACTCTTGGCAAATGGCTTCAATCCTAAAAACTGAAGTAGAAGGCAACATAGTCAGAGGAGATTAGGTAGAGAGGGTGCTATAGGAGGCTGATGTAAAGAAAGAAAGGTTTGGAACAGTGACCATAGATAGTGAATTCATTGGTTATTGATCATGACGCAATGAATACAATGCAAATACTTCTTTAAGATGGACAGTATTTAAACAGCAAGAGAAGTCACTGAACGACATTCACTTTCATTATGCAAATCCATTGCTGGGATACTAATCTTCCAGAATTTTTTTTTTATGTTACTGTTCTCATCTTTTTGTATTTTTCTCAAGGTTCTACTTGCTAAAATATTCATAAAGTCACACAACTCTTTCCTAGATTTCTGAAGTCCTCATTTATCATTTCTTATGATATTTCTTACAATATCTATTATATTAATCAACACAATTTTTCAGCCATTCCCCAATTAATGAACATCCATTCGGTTTCCTGTTTTTTGCTAAAAAGGGCCATTACAAAAAAATGTTTGTATATGAGGCCTTTTTTTCTAGATATATGCCCAGTAGTGGAACTGCATAATCAAAGTGAATGTAGTTAGTAGTCTCTTTCTAATATACCCTGCCCACAAAGAACAGTAAAAGAAAACCAAATTACAAGGCAACCTGATAATATATTCAGCATTTTATACCCAATGTCTCTCATTTTTCTGCTGAGAGGGAGATATATTTCATTATGTGTTCTCTAGTAATCAGAGTAGTCTTTACAATTGATCACAGAGATTACGTCTATTAAAACACCTATCAAAATAATTAAAAAGACACACACATACATACATACATATAAACATAAAACTGTTCTGAGGTTTTCAAACTTTTTTGAATATTACCACATACAACTTTAAGTTATTAAAGTTGGTCATGATATAAGAAAATAATCTAAAAATGAAAAGTCACTGAATAGAGGAAAAATAGGTCAACAGATCAAGTCATCAGTACAATCCTTTATAATATGAACAATTATATAGCATGGAATGAAATTTAACTCAAATCATAAGGCTGGCACCAAATGCAAAGACCTGAGTTCTATAATGACTAAGATATTGTAATGCATTGCCTTTACAAAGGAAATAAACGGTAGGTACAAACTGTAGAGATCCATTTCAGTAGGGTTAATAAAACAAAGTTATTCTCTAGGTAACAGGAAATGTTAAGCAATGAAAGTAAAGACTGTTACATAATTTCTTTCTCAGTGGGGGTAAGGGAGAGGCTGGAGGAAGAAAAGGCAGATTTTCATTGAAAGGAAAGAATAAAATTTAATTAAAATTTTTTTTATTTTGAAGGTTAATTGACAGAAATAGCTTAAAGATTAAAGAAAATGTCAATAGATGACCACATTTTGGCTTTGGAAAACAAATGTGGAAAAATTTGATAAATTAATAGAATTTGCTACCAACAGATATTCATAATCTTAAAAAAAAAAGAAAACTAGGTGAAATATTTATCCTGGATTTGCTTTAGATCATGGTGATTAACAATCAAAATTAAAGAAGCAAAGAAGACTATAAAGAGGTATGAAAACCATGATGAAAACAACTGCCATGTAAAACTTCCATTACATTAAGTGAAGATTTTGTGTACCCCTGGGCAAAGTGAGATGTTAGAATAAAATGTTTAGAGACAAAATATAAATTAGGCTATGTTACTGTCATCAAAGATCTTACGTCACAAATTCAAAGGACAATATTAAAAATTATGTTAATGGCACTGTAAAACTACTTTTGAGACAAATAAGTTAAAGGATATTTATTTATTATATGAATATTTTAAAAAGGAAAACTACTACTAGAGCAGAAAAAAGGCTAGTAAAAACAAAATATTATTATATAAATCTAGCTTAAAAAAATTTCAATGATTGTTCAAGTCCTTGAAATAACCACATCATTAACTAGAAAGAAAAAAGTAAGAACAGTAAGTTGTATTTTCTTTCTAAATTAATCTGCTTAAAAGTTATTGGTAAGAAAGAGACTGTACGAACTGTCTTCATTAGCTATGAACTAATGGACTGGTAAGGCCGTGAGAATATATTTTACTTGTATGAAATACTGTTATTTTTAGAGTAGTTTACCTTTTTTTCTTTTAGGACTTCAATGCCTAACTTGTACTGCATATTTATTATTGCACTACTATCTGTTAATCCATGGATTTTAATTTCATTTTGTGGGCAAATGTCCTTAAGGAAATTCATTAAACACACTTTGATAGGGTAAAGCAAGATATATTTCATGAACAAACAACTGTCTAGAGAAACTCTTACTTACTTTAGAAGGAGAGCCATCAGTAATTTTCACCAACTGCCAGAGAATTGAGTAATGGGAACACTGAAGTGCCTGAACTACTATCTGTAACAAAAAGGAAAAAAAAAAATTAAGTTTAACTGATTAAAAGAAAATACAGCAATGATAATTTTAATTCATACAGTACTAGAATTGTATTACGTTCCTTTATTATCTAGTTGAAGATAACAAAAATTCTGAATAATATATTGTAACTGAATTAGTGACAGAAAATCTTAAAGGATATTTGGCTAAAAACAAGAAATTAGATTTTTCTAAAGCCTAATCAGAGGTATGAGCCCAAGTAACACCATACACCAAGGAACCAATGTTGTTATTTGAAAGAAATGTCTATGCAATGTATGAATATGAATGAGTTTGAATAAAAGAAAAGGATCTGGGGGAAAAGTCAATAATTAGGTGTGACACAAGAGGAACAGGATCAATTTTTGGTTGGTTTTACTTTACTAATTATCTAGAAGAGGCAAATTTTAAACAGAAAGTATTGCCTTCTTTAGTCGGTATTGCTCTCCCTGTAAAATTTAAACTTTTCTTCTTGATCTTTATCCTAATCATTCTGTTGTATTATATATTTAAATCCTCATTTTCTAATAAGAATTTGTAAGTCATACTTTTTTCTTTATTCCAAGTTTCCTCTAGTCCTCTCTCCATAGACTCTGTGTGTGTGTGTGTATAAGTAGCATCAAAGTCCAAGAATTAAGCTCATGCACTTTACTCAATGGACTGTCTGTTCCTCCTGGTTTCACTAAGAGCCTATTTATATTTATTCAGACCCAACTATAACAAATGTGGTTATTTACTTTCCCACTCTACAGCACAGTTGAAGCAACCAAAGGGAAAAAGGGACCTGACGAAAGTAGGCACTGTTAATAAAGACATGGTACTTGGCAGTTAAGAGGAGGAAAGATAAAGAACTATAAAAAGCAGACATAAGAACTCAAAACAGGTGAGTCTAGGTCCATGCAGCAAACGATCAAATAGACTTATGTCATCAAGTCAAGGTTTAAACGTGTTCATTATATATGTAATCTATAGTTTAGAAATTGCTTATGTTCCAAAAGTCAAAAATATTCCACATGTATGTTATAAATTATTGCTTCACAGGGCACAAAACCCTTTGTTAACTTAAAATATAGTATTAATATTTCAACTATACTGAATCACAATTTATAGTGCTGCTTCTAAGAGAAATTTATTCCAACTTCTAACTAGGGATACCAGGCAGATTTCTCTCCTTTCAGAGGTAGCATGACCCTCAAGAGAATGATCAAGGCAAGGTAAATACTTCTGAGTACCAGTAACTATATTTTCATAAGATAAGGCACATATTCAAAGTAGGCCACAAGAGAATTCTCCAGGACAATAATGATCCCATGGTGCTCTGAACTGAGAAACACATAAGAGTTCTTGACCTGGATTTCCAAACTGCTTTTTTTTTTTTTGTTATAGAGAAGTATTTATTGATGAGGTCAGTATGTAGGCAGAAGGGTGATGTAGGGATAATTTATGGAATACCAAGAGAGAAGCTTCTTGTAGAAGACAACATGCTGCCATGGTCTTCCATAATGCAGTAATGCCAGTTCACCCTAGCTTTTCACAACAGCAATGCAGAAAAGACATCTGCTGAAAAATGCTTGTCCATCAGAGTCACAATGGAGGTGATATTCTAAGGTGCATTTAACACACTTTTAGTACTGTAGCTTTAAGATATTTATTAGAGGCAGAGAGTAAACATTCATTGTGTAATCTGACAGAACCACAGATGTGTTGATAGTCCTTCTGACAGGATATAACCTTGCCAATTAGGGGAGAGTCTGGGGCAGTTGACTTCAGTCCCTTTTACTTGATTATCTACTAAGTGATTTTGGGACTGAGAGAAGGCTGAGTTCCTCAATTCTCCCTTTTGTCCACACCTTGATTTCGCAACAACACAAAGAGCACAGGTAGGGCCAGGAAGGCTAGAGTTGTTATCTCATGGCGATGGTGGCCAAAGATATATCTTCGCGGCAAAGGGTGTCTAAGTTGTTAAGTCTGAGTATTAATAAAAAAGAAACTGACTGTGTCTAATTAAAGAATGCAGGCTAGTAAAAAGATATTAAAGTGACTTATAAAACATGGTTTAAAAAGATGTAATTAAAAAATAAAAGTTTCCATATGTGGAATTCTAATTTTCTTGATAGTATTAGATAAAATCTTACTTACTAGACTTTTACTTTTTTTTGGACAGATTTCAAACATGACTTTTGTTTGGCTTTTCATATATTTCACTTTCAACAATGTTAACTATAAAATTCCCTTGTGTGATAAACTTTCCTTCTCTGTGACTTTTATAAACCAGATATGATGCAAATATAATAAACAAAAGTAATGATAATCTAGTTATAGGCGTAAGGCAAATTAAATCTCAATTTTTATTGTCACACTAATAATCCAAAAATCTGTGATTTTCTCAGGGTGGGTACTACCTCTACTAATGCAGATTCCCTTTCCTTTATGAAACAGTGAGGCAATGATAAAATGTAGATGATAATTGCCAAAATGCCTATGTAGTTCAGTATTGCAAAGCATTCGAGACTTTCCACATAGAAAGTGGAAGTAAACCATTTATTCAGACACCAGAGAACCATATGCCATAACCAAATGCTCAGCTCCTGTGGGAGTTGTCAGTCCACTTCATCATAACAGCAAGAAACCCAAAACATTCAATACAGAATATCACGACTTGGAGTTTCAACATCCCAAAACCTCTCTGACCCCCATTAGCAGTCCTCCCCAGCAGCCATAACATCTCTCTCAGCAACTTCTGTGACATAACTTCCTTTTCCTGTCAGGAAGCTCCTCCCACCACGTTACTTAGGCTTCCAGTGACATAAGCAGGTCACATGGCCCATTAATGGGTGGGATAGATCTTCAAATCAAAATTGTTACTACTACTCTATCGCTTTTATTGCCCCCAATCACTCTTGATGGGAAGAATGACAGTTAAAACCTGCTGTGGCCAAAAAAAATTCATCACCTAGTGTGCCAGCTTCTGGTGATGAACCTACTTTTTAAAAAAATAACTAGGATTGTCCTATGACATATGATATGTCCTTATACTCAAAGTCTTTCTCCCTTGTTGTATAGGACTTACTTGAGGCTGCAATCTACTCACAGACTTCAAAAACCTAAGGTCACTTCCTTGACATGAGGTTTCATTAGAAAAGTAATAGTTAAATAGTGATTATATTGTTAGATTAGCAAGAATATCAAGAGGAGAGAAATATGTGATTATGATTCTTATTCATTTGTAAAACTGTTTGCCTAACAGGAAAAAACTGCTTAGAGATTAAAGGATGGTGAAAAGGGAGGAAGAAGTTAAAGATTTACATATATGTGATGGCTAATCTTTGGCAAATCATTAACATCTTAAGATGGAGTAGAGGGCACAGCTTCTGTTTTCCTGGACTAAAGTCGCAGAATGACCCCTTTCTGAATGAGGACTTGATTAGGAATTGGTAACCATGTTACTTTGGGAAATTAATTTAACTTCTCTGAGCCCAAGTTTACTAAGTCTAAAGTCCTTTTGAGCTGTGACATTCCAATACTTCTGTCAATTTAAAAATTCAACAAGCAAATACTTTGTGGGGGGGAGCGAAAGGGGGAAAGCATAATTTTCTTCAAGGGTCCTGGCAATATTTTTTATTAGACAATACATTTATCTTTGTCTTGATACTCTTCTCTATTACTGATTTTTTTTCAGCTTTGAATTTTTATTAAAACAATCAGTTAAAATATAACAGTCCCCCAGAATAGAAAACAGAGTTATGGGTATTTCACCTGGCAGGGGAGGGGGCTGTACAAAACGTCTGTATTGGGGGCGTGACATGCCAAGAGTCAGGCTGGAGAAAGGGGCCCATTACTGGTTTTTTTTTTTTTTAACAATCCTTTTGACCTTCTAACAGTCCCAATCAGGACTAATACTCTCTAACACAGACTGGATGTTACTTAATTTTGCCATAATTTTACATGGACAATAGTGACTTAACACGGTTAAGCATAATACATACATAAACCAAGATGAAACCCTGATTAGGATAACCACTAGTATTCCATGGGAAGAATCAGTCATCAATACATTATAAAAGAAATAATGACTAAGCAATCTTCAAACTGGACTTGGCAATGCTTGCTCACAATTTATACATGTAGTATGTTGTACCTTTCTTGCTAATAAAAAGGGAAACTGATGAAAATGATATTTATCAACTGGTCATTTTCATATCTCATAGGAATGAAATCTTTCCTGGAAAACTTTTTTTTCAAGGCTATTATGAGAAAAAGTAATTATAAAATCCAAGCAATGAAATGTTGCCTGCTACTATAAAAGAATGAAACGAATATTCTAGGGGATAGTTAATATAACTAGCAAAAGTTCTGTGTAGGATTCGAAATTTAGCCAATATTCTGAACTATGTACAAAGTTACAGGAATATACAAAAAACCACAATTACCTTTGAGGGCTTGTGTTCTACCAGAAGAAATATAATGAACATATTTCAAACTTAGCAATTAGAGGTCATAGTGTAGTAGCACTAAACTATTATATTTTCTTCTTATAACTTAGAAAGAAATAAACCACAAAAGAGGCATACCTCATTTAATTACACTTCACAGAAATTGCAGGTTTTAAAAAACTGAAGGTTTGTGGTAACCCTGTGGTGCCATTTTCCCAATTGTCTGTATTCACATCATGTCTCTGTGTCACATCTTGGTAATTCTTGCAGTATTTGAAACTTTTTCATTACTATTACATCTGTTACAGTGATCTGTGATCAGTAATTTTTGATGTTACTATTATAATTCTTTTTGGGTGTGATGAGCTAGACCCATATAAGAAGACAAATTTACCTGATTTATGCTCTGACTGCTGCACTGACTAGTTTTAGTTTTTCTTCCTCTCCTTGGGCCTCCGAATTCCCTGAGACACAATACTGAAATTAGGCCAATTAGAAACCCTACAATAACCTCTGAGTGTTCAAGTGAAAGAATAAATTTATGATGCAAACTTCATTGCTGTATTGTTTTAAGAAATTGCTATAGCCACCTAAAACTTCAACAACCACCACCCTGATCTGTCAGCAGCCATCAATATAGAGGCAAGACCCTCCAAAGGCTCTTGATTAAGACTCATTGAAAGCTTAGAAGATGGTTAGCATTTTTAGCAATAAAGTACTTTTAAATTAATGTATGGATTTATTTTTAGATATAATACTACTACATACTTAACATGACTACACTACAGTGTAAACATAACTTTTATATGCTCTGGCAAACAAAAGATTTGTTTAAATTGCTTTACTGTGATATTTGCTTTAATATGGTGGTCTGGAACTGAACCCTGCAATATCTCTGAAGTATACTAGTTTAGAAAAGCATTTAATTTAGATACTAAATCTAGCACCAAAATATTTGTTCGCTGCTTGGGTAAAATCTATTTAACCAAGGCCATAAGTAAGTGTTGTAAAGTAGAAAAAATAATGAATTGCTTTTGCCCTTAACTTGTTCACCTCTAAACGCTGGCTTATGGTACTGTTTCCTATCTCTGGTATGCCCACAGTTCTGGTGGACTCCTACTTACCCTTTAAAACACTACATCCTCCATTATTCTTTTTTTGATGTTTCCGTTACATAAATGACTTCTTTCCTAGCAGACTTCACACAGTACTTTGCTTGTAACTCTTGTTTATTTCTTAAATATCTAGGTATTATTTTGATTATTATTTATATGCATCACTTCCCCACCAGAATAGAGGCTCTATGATACCAAGGGCCTTGGCTTAGCTGACTTTCCTATCCGCCTTGGGTCAAGCACAATGCTCTGCACAGAACAGGTGCTTAATAAGTGCATAGTGAACTGACCAAAAATTGAGATATTTATTATACTTATTAAGCAGTATGCTACAATGTTAACACTTCATTATTCTATAATTTTTTTCACTTCTGTTGTTTTTATCTCCAAACTCCATTGCAAGCCTCATGAAACTTGAAAGGACAGATATTTTATACATTTTTTTCATGTTTTGTATTTCGTTGATCTCATATTAGCTGCCTAAAGAGCACCTATGTTTTTCTTTGTCTTTAATTAAAATATTTCTTTTTTTTTTTTACATGAAAAAAAAAACTTTTTTACTTCTGAACATCTATTTTTTTTAAAACCTTGAGTTCCAAATTCTCTCCCCTCTTCCCTTCCCATCCACCCTCCCTAAGAAGTCAAGCAATTCAACATGAGCCTCTTGCGTATCATTATGTAT
>CM053622.1:548759972-548775493 GCA_028646595.1 Phalanger gymnotis
AACTAGGACTGGGCTTAAATCTTCAGCAGGCTCTGCACTCCTGCTCTGATCAGCCACTTAATTCCTCCCACCAGGTGGGCCTGGGGCCAGAAGCAACTGCAGCTGAATTTCTAAAGCTGCCCCGCCTCCATTGCCTCAGGGGTGGAAGCCAAACCGCAAACTCCGTCCTGTCCCGCAGCTTTTCCCACTAACCTTCTGTGTTGTCTTTGCTGTTTGTGGGTTGTGAGGTCTGGTACATGCCACAGCTCAGTAATTCAGCATGCTAGGGCACTCTCTGCTCCACTCCTGGTCTCGTCAGTCCGCGGTCTGCTGCCCCGCCGCGCAGCGCCGCCTCGCGCACTGGGCTCTGCTTGGCTCAGCTCCGCTCCCCTCAGCTGGGGGCTGGGAGTTCCGTTTGGGAAAACCTTACCCCGAGACCATCCAGGCTGTCCTGGGCTGGAGCCCTGCTTCCCTCTGCCACTTTGTGGGTTCTGCAGTTCTAGAATTGGTTCAGAGACATTTTTTATAGGTTTTTGGAGGGACTTGGTGGGGAGCTCATGCCAGTTACTGCTTTCCTGTCGCCATCTTGGCTCCGCCCCCGAAGAAATGCTTTAATAGGAATTTCAAATTAAGACCTATATTAGTCAAGCATTCAGAAAATCCTCAGTATTTTTTTGGGTCTCCTTTAGCAAGTCATTAACTTGTTTTTCATGGTTTTTTGGCATCACTCTCATTTCTCTTCCCAATTTTTCCTCTACTTCTCTAACTTGCTTTTCCAAATCCTTTTTGAGCTCTTCCATGGCCTGAGACCAATTCATGTTTTTCTTGGAAGCTTCTGACTTAGGCTCTTTGACTTTGTTGACTTCTTCTGGCTGTATGTTTTGGTCTTCTTTGTCACCAAAGAAAGATTTCAAAATCTGAGTCTGAATCTGGTCCATTTTCACTGCCTGGCCACGTTGCCAGCCAACTACTTGACCCTTGAGTTTTTTGTTGGGGTATTACTGCTTGTAGAGAGTGGAGTACTTTGTCCCAAGCTTGAGGAGCTGCGCTGTTGTTTTCAGAGCTATTTCTACACAGCAAGTTCTGCCACACTAGCGCTCTTCCTTCCCCAAGAACCACCAACCGAGACTGCAACTCAGATCTGAGCAGGGTCTGCACTCCTGCTCTGATCCACCACTTAATTCTTCCCACCAGGTAGGCCTGCAGCTGTAGCTCTGTAAGCTGCCTCAGAGCTGCATCACCTCTGCTGCCTCTGGGGCAGTGGCCAAACTGCATACTCCTTTTACTCTGTCCCCCACAGTTTTTGCCACTAACCTTCTCTGTTGTCTTTGGTGTTTGTGGGTTGAGAAGTCTGGTAACTGCCTCAGCTCACTGATTCAGGACGCTAGGGCCCTTTCCAACCGCCTCCCAGTCTGGGGTCTGATTGGTCCTGCTGCCTCCCACGCTGGGCTCTGCTCTGCTCCACTCCCAGCTCTGTGTGATAGACCTTACCCAGTGACCCTCCAGGCTGTCCTGGGCTGGAGCCTTGCTTCCCTCTGCTATTTCATGGGTTCTGCACTTCTAGAATTTGTTCAGAGACATTTTTTATGGGTATTTGGAGGGTCCTGGGGGAGAGCTTTAGGCAACTCCCTGCTTTCCAGCTGCCATCTCTGCACTTCCCCCTGCAACCCAGAAAGTCCTAAAGTAGATTTCCATTCATCTTGAAACCAAACTGTAAAATCTGGATTATTGTCCTCACTCAAGGCCTTGTTTTCAAAAAACTTTTTCAACTGCAAAGAAATTTTATAAAGACAGCCATCTTGCTTTCAAAGAACTATGGACAACAAATGTCTTAATAACACACTTTTTTTCCTTTTTGACACAATAGCATTGGTGTACCTCATTTACTCATTAAAGGCTTTTCACCTCAAGTAAAACTTTGTTCAGATGATGAGATCAACCGGGAAGATGATTCCTATAGCAAAGAACTGAAACTGCTGTAGTGTTTTAAATTTAATAAAAAATATGTGGAGAATCTTGGTACCAGGCAAAGGAATTCAGCTTTAATGCAATTTGGAGGAAATTGTGTCCTTGATTTGTTGCTGGTTTTTATGGCTATGAAAATCTTTCTAAAAGGTTACCACAACATACAAAATTTTACCCAAAGAATAGGAAGTAGCACCTTTAGATGTTAATTAACTACCACAATCTTCTGACCAGTAACTCAAAGTGGATCATCTTTTGGAAGTGTAAGAAAAGAAAATGAATAAGAGAACTAGATTCTAAATCATCTCTTAAAAATCATTTGTTAAAACCTTTAGATGCTTAGACTCAACAATGAATATCTTTTAAAGGAATAAAATGTAGAACTCTAATATCAGTGAAATGTTTCTGAATGTCATTGCTTTCCACAAGAAAAAAAAATATAGATAAGGAGCAGCCTGATATTCTGTAGACAGCTTTTAAAAAATGAATTACTAAAAATCAACAACAGTAAATCTCCATAAATTCTAAGTAGGGAAATAACATTGGTTAAATGTTTAATATTTGTTATAGTTATTTTATAAAGAGTATGTGTGTATTGGGGTGAATGGAGAGGGTGGGATGCAGCACGGTACAATAAAGGTAGCATCTGAATCAGGAAGACCTGGGAGTTCAAGTCTCACTTCTCTTACATATTGACTCGTCTGACAGGGTAAATCACTTAGCCTCTCAATGCTCTAAGCAATTCTATTAAGATTATAATTTGAAAAAAAAGTGTCAACCTATACTGGTAGTTTCTTCATTCAGGAATTCCATATATTAATGCAATCACAGATCAAGTGGGTACACCCACACACCCACATCCACCCACACCCACTCACCCACCCATATCTATAAGGCAGAGGGGGGAGGTGTTTAGATATTTGATTTTATTAATGTTATGAAATCCTGCTGTGCAGTTATGAAAACCTAGGGAAGAGAGAGTACCCAAGAACAGAAGTTAAGTGCTGCAGAGAGGACAACAAAAACAAACACTTAGAAGATGTCACTGGATTTGGAAATTAAGAAATCACTGGTAACTTTGACGAAACTAGTTTCAGTTGAGTGAAGAGGTTACGCTGATGAGGCACTTAGGCAATTCATTTAGATCTTTGTGTCTCAGTTTGCTTATCCGTAAAATAAGAAGTTTGGACTAGATGGTCCAGTAGAAGGACCTTAACAGGTGACTTTCAGCTTTAGATCTATGATCCCATGATATCTACTGTTACTCAGAAAAGTACAAATATACTTTAAAGGCACAAAACATATAGTCTGCTTCTGATGCTATGGCATAGCATATACCAGAAACTTGGGACAGCTAGGTGGCTCAGTGGCCAGACCCGCGTTCAAATTAGGCCTCGGACAGCAGCTGTGTGACCCGGAGCAAGTCACTTAATGCTGCTTGATTCAGTTACCTCATCTGTAAAATAAGATGGAGAAAGGAACCATTCCAGTATCTTCGCCAAAAAAATCCCAAATGGGGTCATGAAGAGGCAGACATGACTGAACAACATACCAGAAATGAAACAAATTAGGACTCAACACCACAATTAAAGAATAAACTCCATCTTATAGTGTGGAGGGGCAAGGGGGAAAATAGATGGTTAAAATTGTGCTAGTGAACAGTAAGGTAATAAGCTGCAAAGTGGTTTCCAAGAAAACGGAATGCTTATTAAGCTAGAATATCAGAAATGACAAAGTCAACACAGCATTTACAAGAAGCTAAGCTGAGGCCAAGTGGTTTGTGCTCCTCATGCATGACTTGAGAACTGTATTTCCTGTATCTATCTTATGGCTAAGGGGGAAGCTGTAAGCCTTTCTTGGGTAACACTTAGTACCCTAACTTACCACAAAATAAATACCTTTGTGCCATGGATTTCTGACGTTAAAATATGTTAACGTATTAAGTATAACATAAAAAAGTAACTTTTATCTACACACCACACAGTAATAGCCCAAGTAACCATCAACGGGGTAACTCCACTAGTCCCAGCTTTGTTAGAAATATGCTTTTTTGTATTATTCTTACAGCAAAAAATTTTCTATTAAATTTAGATTGTAACAATGTTTTTAATATTATATTTTGAAAAGGGTAAATTTAGATAACCCCATGAAAAGAATGCCTATATGATATGTGAATTTTTGGAATTCTGAAACTACATATATGAAAATGAGAATTATAAGTCCAATACTGAAAAAATGAACAAACGATCATTTTGTGGTGACTAACTCATGCTGTGGACAACTATTCCCCTGCACTAATCCCTTTAGACAACCTTCTAGACAATTAAAACTACATGAAATGACAGCATAATTGCTACAAGTAGACATAAAGTAGTATAATGGCCACTGACTTCAAAGAATTTAAAATTAATCGAGACAAAGCATAGATAGCTGAAAAGTTAAGAGCTAAACAGTTGTACAAGACAACACCATGAGAGAATTCACAAGGCAAAATGTTGATTAAAAGGAGTAGAGTTTTACAAAAATAACATAATGCTAGAAACCACTTTTCACATTGTATAGGAACTACAGATGGAACAAAGATTCATCAAAAAACTTTTTGTAGTAACCTGGCAGGTTCAAAGATTGGGAGACAGAAGAACGGCATTAACCATACCATTTATTTTATCCTACCTCCTCAATATATCTACGTTGCTTTGTTTTGGTAGACAGGGTGTTTAGACAGATTTTATCTTGTTTTAATTATATAAATAATGAGGGAAAGAGAAGGAGGAATAAAGAGTTGTGAAAGCCACTGATACATGATAGTATACAAAAGATGTGTCATGGGGGTCAAGTTCCTTTTTTAACTATAATGAAAACATAAGGACAGAACTCAGTTATTTTTCATTATGAAAAGTGGTTATTACACAGACTAAAGAACACAGTATAATGATGATGATGATGATGATATAAAAACTTACTACAGCTTACAAACTGCTTTTACATATATTATGTTATGAATTATAACAAAGTTAATCAATGTAATTAAGTATAATTATAAAAACAAAGCACTGCAGTAGGCCTTTTAAAAATATTTACTAGACCAAAATGTCTCAATGGGTCAATAAAAGGGGAAATATTCAGTCTTCTAAGAAGCTTATAATGCATTTTAGAACTCTTTACCATGATACTACTGCTTACATATTTCCAGCTCTTAGGTACTCTTCTACTACTATCTACTAGGATAATGTTTCAGAAAACCTCTTCACTTGAAACTAACTTAGAACCAACATTAACTTATGGTTACCAACTTATGGAACTTACTTATGGAACCAATTATATACTTATGGTCAAAAAACTCATCTTGGCATTACCCATAAATATAACACTTCTTGAATTTAAAATTCTGAGGTTTTCCCGTATTACCAAAATCTCCTAGTTTTTCATGTCTCCCTTTCTGAACCTGTTTTTAGACCTCTAATCCTTTACCCCCTCCTCAACACATTTTTGGGCTTTCACCCCTGCTTTACTGCTTTCCTTCAACCTTGATCTGATAGTTAGCTGTTCTTGCTCCTTTCTCCTACTGCTGCTTCTGTCCTACAGCTCTGGATTATTTCCACCACGCACTTTCTCTGCTTCTATTCATAAGCCGCAAAATGCAAACGGAGCAAGTTTCACAACTGTGCTGACAGAGAGTATATTATAAATTAAAGTTATTCAAATGCTACTGGGGCTCACTGCAGCTAGGAAGTCCTTTCATTCTTCCTTGACTCCTATCTCAACTTTTCTACAGCTTCTCCAACACTTTTTTCCCCTTCCCAAGCCTCTTATATAACATGCCTCTTACTTTACTGAGGAAACTGAAATTACCCTTCTTTATTCTCAACATTCTCTCTCAGTCCCCATTATTACTACAATCTCTGACAGAGAGGTGGTTCTTTCTTTGCCAACACCAATACCTCTCTGTGGGCACTTAAACTTATCCCTTACATATTCAGCAGAAGACTATATTCTTTTTTTTTTTAAATTAGAAACTGAAGTCATCTTTTAATTTAGCAAATAAAGAGACCATGTCATAACACAACTGGATAATAAGACAACTTAACAATAGCACATCCAGACAACGTTTAAAGATTTACAAAGTGCTTTCCTCACAACTAGCCCATCAGATAGTAAGTGCAAGCATTACTATCCTCATCACAAATGGGAGATTTAAGACGAAGAATCTAAAGCTCTGAGAATTGATGTATTTTGCCCACGTCCATGAAGTTAGTAACTGCCAGCCTAGAGAATCAAACCCAGGCCCACTATACCATGCTGCTGCCATTTGTTCTGCCGTTTTCTTTTTCTTTCTTTTTTTTTTTTTAAAGTTGGAAGTTATTTTAAACTTAAATACAAAATAAGAAAAAAAAACCACTGCCACGTACGCAGTCGAACATAAGAGAGGATTCAATATAAAGCAATAAATGTCCATTTCGAGAAAAAACTATATAATGAATACTACATATTATTTTCAAAGTTTTCCATCTTTTCTTTCCTTCCTTGTATGTTTCCTTTTGTTCTCTGTTGCATACTTTTTACTTTATTGCCCCTCACCTCTTGAAGGCTACACAATTAAGCATATATACACACACACACACAGATATCCATAAACATACACATATATACACATATACAATAAAATGCATATATGTATGTAAGACTGTATTATGATTATTTCTACTTGTCATCAAGACTGTATTCTGGATCTTCCTATGCTACCCCTCTACAAATTTTTAACCTCTTTGTATTAACTATTCCCATCAAACTCTTCATATAAATTGGTTTGTACCGCTATGAAACATATCCAATTATCCCATATTCTTAAAAACCTTGACTAGACTATACAATCCTCATGTGCTATCCTTCAAAATATCTCTCCTCACTTTTTTTCCTTGTAATCAGGCTTTTGACCTAATCCCTGAATTAAAATTGCTCTTTCCAAAGTTACCAATGATTTTATAATTGCCAAATTCAATGGTCTATTCTCAGTCATCATCCTTCTTAAGTCCTTGGGACTTAGCACAATGCCTGGCACATAGTAGGGGCTTAATAGATACTAGTGGACTGTGTATGCTATATTTGCCATTGTTGACCACCCTCTTTTCCTGGATACTCTTTCCTCTCTGGCTTTTAGTGACATCACTCTTTCAAGGTTCACCAATCTTTAAAAAAAGTTACTTTCTGCTCCAAATTATCTCCCTCTCCCTACCCCACCCAAGAGGGAAAGAAAACAAAACCTATTACAAACTGTAGTCATATAAAATAAATTCTTGAATTAACTATGCAAAAGAAAAAGAAATAGGAATTTATGCTTTAATCTGCACCCTGAGTCCATGTACAGGGAAGTGGACGGTATGTTCCATCATGAAACTTTTGGAGTTGTGGTTGGTCATTGTGTTGATGGGAGTTAATAAGTTTTTCAAAGTTGGTTATCTTTACAATATTGCTGTTAACTGTATAAATCATTCTCTTACTTCCGCTTACTTCATTTTGCAAAAGTTCATAAGTCTTTCCAAGTTTTTTTTAATGTAATGAAACCACCCTTTTCATCATTTCTTACAGCAAAACAGTATTCCATCACATCCACATACCATAACCTGGTATTGTTTCAATTGATGTGTATCCACATGATCAGGTTCAAATTCTTTGCCACCACAAAAAGAGCTGGAAATAATATTTTTGTATATACAGGTCCTTTCCCTGTTTCTTTGGTCTCCAGGTTTTAAAAGTTTTTTTTGGAATAATTTCAAAGTTTCCAAAAAGGTTAGACTAGTTCACAGTTCCACCAATACTTCATAAGCCTGTACCTGTTTTCTCACAGCCCCTCCAGCACTATTTCCTTTTTGATCATCTTCACCAACTTGATGGGTTGGTTAAAATAGTATCAGTTACTTTACTTCACATTTCTCTAGTTATTAGCGATTTAGAAAATTTTTTCACATAGGCTTTTCTTCTCTGAAACCTGCCTATTCATATCCTTTGACTATGAATTTGGAGTGGCTATTGTGTGTGTGTATAAATTTCACTCAGTTTCTTACATATCTTAGAAATAAGGCCTTCATTAGAGAAACTTGCTGCAAACATTTTTTGCCTTAGTTTCTTGCGTTTTCTAATTTCAGCAACTTTTTTTTTTCCAAACCCTTTTCAATTTAGTATAATCAAAATTATTTATCTCCTTTGAGCTGTTATACTTATTTGGTAATGAACTCTTCCCATACCCATAGATTCAACATGTAATTTATTTCAGGCCCCACTAATTTGATTATATCACCCTTTGTATCTACTTAATGTACCCTGCTGGAGCTTTTCTTGGTATATGGTGTGAGATGCTGGTCAATATCTACTTTCTGCCAGACTAACTTTCCAATTTTTGTAAATCTCTTTCAAATAAAATGTTCTTGTTACAATGTTACTCTACTAATTTACTTCTGAATGTTGGTTACCTAATCTATTTCACTGAACAATCTCTTTATTTCTTATCTAGTACCAACTTCATCTGATTATTATGGTTTGGGAGTACAGTTTGAGATGTGGTACTACCAGGCTTCCTTCTCATTTTTTTTCCCCACTGATTCTCTTGATATTCTTTACTTTTTTTTTCCTCCACATGAATCATGTTATTGTTTTTCTCAAGCTCTACAGTTTAATTTCTACGGCACTGAAGGTAAATCAACTTAGGTAGTTTTATAATTTTGAATATATTGGTTTGACCTACCCATAAGCAACTAATATTTCATCATTTGTTTACATCTCCTTTTATTTGTTTGAATACTTTTTTGTAATTGGGTTCATATACTTCTTGTGTGCATGTTTTGGCAGGTAGATTCTCAAATATTTTGTACCATCCACAATAATTTAAATGAAATTTCTCTTTCTGCTGGATTTTGTTGGCAACATAGAGAAATAAGAATTTGTCTGGTCATAAGTCTTAAAACTCTGCTTTGTTAAGTTTTTGAAAAATTTTCTCTTTGCTTTACTCTTGATATTATTGGAAGGGCTTCTAGCTTATTCCCATTACTTATGTTTGTTCTTGATTTTAATTAGATATTACTTTAAGAAAAGCTCTATTTATCTCTATGCTTAGAAGGATATATTTTGTCAAAAGATTTTTCTGCAACTATTGAAATGATCATATGATTTGTTGTTTTTGTTACTGATATACTCAGCTATGCTTATACTTTTTCCAATACTGAATTAGCCTGGCATTCCTACTATAATCTTTACTAGTCACAGTGTGTGATCTTAGTGATATGTTGCCATAGTGTCCTTGTTAAAAATTTACCTAAAATTTTTGTCTAAATTTTCATAAGGGAAATTTGGTCTACAGTTTTTTTTTCTCTATTTTGACTCTCTGTTTTAGGTATCAAAACCACATTTGTGCCTCAAAATGAATTTCATTAAGATCCTTTTTTTGTAAGATAGGTATAGTAAGTATTCTATTTCCTGTCCAGTTAATCCAGGAAACTGTACTTTAAAAAATATTCATCTGTTTCATTTAGATTGCTGCTTTTATTGGCATATCATTAGATGAAATAGATCTTAATAACTGCTTTTATTTCTTATTCATTGGTTGCAATTTCATCTTTTCATTTTTCTTTCTTTTTTTTTTTGAGGGGGGAAGGCAGGGCAATTGGGGTTAAGTGACTTGCCCAAGGTCACACAGCTAGTAAGTGTGTCAAGTGTCTGAGGCCGGATTTGAACTCAAGTCCTCCTGACTCCAGGGCTCTACTCACTGTGCCACCTAGCTGCCCCTGATCTTTTCATTTTTAATACTGGGATTTTAGTTTTTGGCCTTCTTACTTTAAACCAAATTAGCTAATGGCTTATATGATTTGCTGATCAAAAAAACCCCTCAGAGTTTTATATAACACTTCAATTTTTAAAAACTTTCAGTTCTGCTATCTCCTTTGATTTTCAGGATTTGCCTTTGCTGTTTTTGTAATTTTGTTAGCTTTCTAGTTTAGCTGAATGCCCAATTTGTTAATATACTCTTTTTCTCTATTACTGAGGTAAGACTTAGAGATATACATTTTCTGCTATGTTTGGCTTCAGCTTCAACTCACAAATTTTATTATGTTGCATCACTGAATTTTAAAGATTATGTCATTTATTTTTCAATTAATTTTTAATTTAGGCTTCAAAGGCCATTTATTGAATGTAACTTTAATTGCATTGTAGTTGGAAAAAGATACTTCAACTATTTCTGCATGTTTGTGACATTTTCATGACCTAATAAATGGTGAATTTTTACCATGTGCAGTTGAGAAAAAGGTATATTCCTTTCTATTCTCGTTCAATATTCTCCAAAGGTCTTACATAGCTAACTTTTCTAAAACTCTGTTCAGGTTCATATTTCTCTCGTTTATTTACGTTTGATTTATCTAGATCGGAAATGGATAAACTGAGGTCCACAATGACAGAGATTATTTCTTTCTGTAACTTATTTAGCTCTTGTTTTAAAACTTAGATGTCATGCCATTTGGTGCATAGATGTTCAAGATCACTATTAATCGATTATTTATAGCACCTTATACTAAAACGTAGTTTACCAGTTTGTTTCTTTTATTGGGGTCTATTTTTGCTTTCTCTAAGATCATGATTTTTAGCCCTCTTTTTTACTTCACTTGAAGCATAATAGATTCTGTTTTAGCCCCTTATTTTAAATCTGTGTATTTCTTCTGTTTCTTAAAATTATTTAATATTTTTAGTTTTCAGCATTGATTTTCTCAAGTTTGAATTACAAATTTTCTCATTTCTACCCTCTCCTCCACTCCAAGATGGGACATATTCTGACTGCACCACTCCCCCCAGTCAGCCTTCCCTTCTGCCACCCCACTCCCCTCCCATCCCCTTTTCCCTTACTTTCTTGTGGGGCAAGAGAGATTTCTATGCCCCATCGCCTGTATATTTTATTTCCTAGTTGCATGCAAAAACAACTTTTTTTTTTGAACACCTGCTATTAAAACTTTAGTTCCAAATTCTCTCCCCTCCTCCCTCTGCACACACCCTCCCTAAGAAGGCAAGTAATTCAACACAGGCCACATGTTATGCAAAATCCTTCCACAATACTCATGTTGTGAAAGACTAACTATATTTTGCTCCTTCCTATTCTATCTCCCTTTATTCAATTTTCTCCCTTGACCCTGTCTTTCCTCAAAAGTGTTTGCTTTTGATTACCTCCACCCCCTATCTGCCCTCCCTTCTATCATCCCCCACCCCTTTTTAAAATCTCTCTCCTTTTTCCTATGTGGTGAGAAACCCAATTGAGTGTGTATGTTATTCCCTCCTCAGTTCAAATGTGATGAGAAAAAGATTCGCTCATTCCCCCTCACCTGCCCCCTCTTCTCTCCCAACAGAACTGCTTTTTCTTGCCATTTTTAAGTGATAATTTACCCCATTCTATCTCTCCCTTTCTCCCTCTCTCAATATAGTGCTCTTTTATCTCTTAATTTAATTTTTTTAGATACCATTCCCTCATATTCAACTCACCCTATGTCCTCTGTCTCCCTATACATGTATGTTCCCTTCAGCTACCCTAATATTGAGGTCTCATGTGTTATACACATCATCTATTCAGCTCTGGTCTTTTCACTGAGAAAGCTTGAAAGTTTCCTATTTTATTGAAAGTCTGTATTTTGCCTTGGAGCATGATACTCAGTTTTGCTGGGTAGGTGATTCTTGGTTTTAATCCTAGCTCCACTGACCTCTGGAATATCCTATTCCAAGCTCTTTGATCTCTTAATGTAGAAGCTGCTAGATCTTGTGTGATCCTGATTGTGTTTCCACAATATTCAAATTGTTTCTTTCTGGCTGCTTACAGTATTTTCTACTTGATATGGGAGCTCTGGAGTTTGGAAACAATATTCCTAGGAGTTTTCTTTTTGGGTTTATTTGAGGAGGTGATCAGTGGATTTTTCCAATTTTTATTTTACTCTCGGGCTCTAGAATACCAGGGCAGTTCTCCTTGATAATTTCTTGAAAGATGATATCTAGGCTCTTTTTTGATCATGGCTTTCAGATAGTCGAATAACTTAAATTCTCTCGCCTGGATCTATTCTCCAGGTCAGTGGTTTTTCCAATAAGATATTTCACAATGTTTTCCATTTTTTCATTCCTTTGGTTCTGTTTTATAGTATCTTGATTTCTTATAATCACTAGCTTCCACTTACTCCAATCTAATTTTTAAGGTGGTATTTTCTTCAGCGGTCTTTTGGACCTCCTTTCCCATTTGGCTAATTCTGCCTTTCAAGGCATTCTTCTCCTCATTGGCCTTTTGGAGCTCTTTTGCCATTTGAGTTAGTCTATTTTTTAAGGTGTTATTTTCTTGAGTATTTTTTTGGGTCTCCTTTAGGAAGTCATTGACTTGTTTTTCATGGTTTTCTGGCATCACTCTCATTTCTCTTCCCAATTTTTCCTCTACTTCTCTAACTTGCTTTTCCAAATCCTTTTTGATTTCTTCCATGGCCTGAGACCAGTTCATGTTTTTTCTTGGAGGCTTCTGATGTGACTGCTTGTAGAGAACACTTTGTCCCAAGCTTGAGGGGATGCGCCGCTGTTTTCAGAGCTATTTCTACACAGCAAGCTCTGCCACACCAGCGCTCCTCCTTCCCCAAGAACTATCAACCCAGACAGCAACTCAGATCTGAGCAGGATCTGTACTCCGGCTCTGAATCACCATTTAATTCCTCCCACCAGGTGGGCCTGGGGCCAGAAGCAACTGCAGATGTAGTTCTGCCCTCAGACCTGTACCACCTCTGCTGCCCCTGGGGTGGTGGTCAAACCGTGAATTCCTTTCACTCTGTCCCCCGCAGTTTTTCCCACTAACTTTCTCTGTTGTCTTTGGTGTTTGCGGGTTGAGAAGTCTGGTAACTGCCACAGCTCACTAATTCGGGCCACAAAGGCCTGTTCTTCCCAGTTCCCAGTACGGCTGGTCCTAGCGCAGCTCATGGTGGGCTCCGCTCTGCTCTCAGCTGTGTGTGATAGACATTACCCAGTGACCATCCAAGCTGTCCTGGGCTGGAGCTCTGCTTCCCTCTGCTATTTCATGGGTTGTGCAGTTCTAGAATTTGTTCGGATCCATTTTTTTTATAGGTGTTTGGAGTGTCCTCAGGGACAGCTTTAGGCAAGTCCCTGCTTTCCAGCTGCCATCTTGGCTCCCCCTCTGCCCCACCGTGTGTTTCTTATAAACAACATATTTTTGGGTTATAGTTTCCAATTCATTTCCCTCTCCTCTTTGGTTATATGGGAGAGGATTCATCCTAATCACATTCACAGTTATGACTGTAAATTTTCTATTTCCCATAATCTTATTTTCTTACAAATTCCTTATCTTTTTTCTTCCTAGCTCCTCTTTAAAGAGTTTGCTTTGCTTCTGACAAATGCTTCCCTTTAATATGCCCTCTCTCTTATCTCTTCCTCTTTCTAATTTAATCTTATTACCTCCTAGTTCCTTGTTGATAAGGTGAATTTCTGTATTGAACTGTATTTGTATGAATATTCTTTCCTCCTTGAAACAGTTTAGATAAGAATGAGGTTGAAATGTTATCCACCTCCTCACCCCTCAACCATACAGCTTCCTATATTATATTAACTCTCCTTACCCACTACATTGTTGTGAGATAATTTTCTTTCTTCTTCTCCTCTCTTTCCTCCCCCTGCCAGTACATTCTTCTTCCCACCCTTCCATTTTTCTTCTGAGGTCATTTCAATAGGAGGATCTCATCAAGACCCTTAGACTTCTGCTGATGATAAAGATCTCAGGGGTTACATGAATCATCTTCCAATATAAGAATGCAAATAGTTTAACCTTCTTTAGTCCTTTATGATTTCTCATTCATGTTTACCTTTTTATGCTTCTCAAGTGCTATTTTTGAATCTTAATTTTTGAATTCAGCTCTGGTGTTTTCATCAGGAATGCCTCAAAGTCCTCTATTTCATTAAATAGCCATTTTTTCCCCTTAAGGATTATATCCAATTTTTCTGGGTAAAGTTATTCTTGGCTATAATCTTAGATACTTTGTATTCTAGAAAATCATATTCCAAACCCTCTGTTTCTTTGCTGTGGTGATTGCTAAATCTTGTGTGATCTAGACTTTGGCTCTGTAGTAGTTAAATTATTTCTTTTCGTTACATGCAGAATTTTCTTTTTGACCTGGGAGTTTTGGATTTTGGCTATAATGTTCCTGGGAGTTTTCATTTTGGGATCTCCTTTAGGATATGATCAGTGGATTCTTTCAACTTCTATTTTAACCTCTGGATCTAAGATACTGGGACAATTTTCCTTTATAACTTCTTAAAATATGATGTATAGGCTCTTTTTTGTTTATGGCTTTCAGGTAATTCAATGATTCTTGAGATATGTATTTTTTTTCTTTTTTTTCCAGTTTTTTTAAAAATTTAATATATTTGGTTTTCAGCATTGATTTTCACAGGAGTGTGAATTACAAATTTTCTCCCATTTCTACACCCACCCCACTCCAAGACGGCGTATATTCTGGTTGCCCTGTTCCCCAGTCAGCCCTCCCTTCCGTCACTCCACTCCCCTCCCATCCCCTTTTCCCTTCCTTTCTTGCAGGGCAAGATAAATTTCTACGCCCCACTGCCTGTGTATCTTATTTTCTAATTGCGTGCAAAAACTTTTTTGTTTTTGAACATCTATTTTTTAAAACTTTGAGTTCCAAATTCTCTCCCCTCCTCCCTGCCCATCCACACACGTTCCCTAAGAAGTCAAGCAATTCAACATGACCCACATGTGTATCATTATGTATAACCCTTCCACAATACTCATATTGTGAAAGACTAACTATATTTTGCTTCTTCCTCACCTATCTCCCTTTATTGAATTTTCTCCCTTGACCTTGTCCCTTTTCGAAAGTGTTTGGTGTTTGTTTTTGATTACCTTCATCCCCATCTGCCCTACCTTCTATCATCCCCCCTTTTTTTATCTTCTTCCTCCTTCTTTCCTGTGGGGGTAAGATACGCGCAAGATTCACTCATTCCCACTCACCTGCCTTCTCTTCTCTTCCTACAGAACTGCTTTTTCTTGCCACTTTTATGCGAGATAACGTACCCCATTCTATCTCTCCCTATCTCCCTCTCTCAATATATTCCTCTCTCATCCCTTGTTCAACTGACCCTGTGCCCATACTTACTCACTCTCTCTCTCTATATATATACCTACATACATATATACATGCATACACACTCACATATACATAAATATACACACACACATATACATACATGCATACTCCCTTCAGCTACCCTAATACTGAGGTCTCATGAATCATACACATCATCTGTCCATGTAGGAATGTAAACAAAACAGTTCAACTTCAGTAAGTCCCTTGCAATTTCTTTTTCTTGATTACCTTTTCATGCTTCTCTTGATTCTTGTGTTTGAAAGTCAAATCTTCTATTCAGCTCTGGTCTTTTCACTGAGAAAGCTTGAAAGTCCTCTATTTTATTGAAAATCCATATTTTGCCTTGGAGCATGATACTCAGTTTTGCTGGGTAGGTGATTCTTGGTTTTAATCCTAGCTCCATTGACCTCC